>QUZF01000023.1:600000-1113576 GCA_003693555.1 Coccinonectria pachysandricola
CAAGCTCGCTGCCACTATCGAGCTACGGCGCGCGATGTCGTCGACGGCCAGGGATCTTAAGATCAAGTGCGTGTGTTCCGCTTATTATGACGCTACTACCGACGTCATCCTCCTCTACCACCAGAGTCCAGCGGCGACCCCGGCGTGCGTGGGGAGATGGTAGTAGCCAATCGTCTTCTCCAGATGTCGACCGCGCGCGTCTTGGCACGATCACTGCGCTTGATTCAGGCTCCCAAGTGCCCTGTAACAGGGACCACCCCTCGACTTCGTTCGATTAGGATCTGGCATTCTCTCATGACGACAAGCGCCGTTGGTGGTCTAGACGTTTCTGAATGTTTAACTAGACTAGGGCTCTCGCTGATCGTGCGTGACAGCTTCTACAGCGTGTGGGAGAGGAGGGATACACTTCGCGTGCGGGAAAAGTACGTCGTCGACCTGGGCTGGGCTGGGCTGGGCTGGGCTGGGCTGGGCTGGGCAGAAATGGTACAGTAAGGAAACCGGCTTCTGCGCTTGGCGTCTCTTGTGTGCGGCTGAGTTTGCTCATGAGCGAGATGGTCTTCGAAGTCTGGGCCCTGTCTGAACAAGAGCACGGAACGTGCGGCGTGTCTGCCACGCAAGATTAAGTTATATCTCATCTATTACCACTTGGCTCCCCTTGCCTGGAATGCTCTGCATCTGGTCTAGATACGTCTTGACCACGTCCGAAAACTACTCGGTGTCGCCCATTGATCAATTGACTGGGTCAGCAACGTCTTATTTATATATCTATTCATTCGTTCTTCATCTTGATTCGAGGATTTCCACATGCAATGCCATGTCCACGCATGGTCGGTCCCACAGGGAACGGGTAGTGGGCTCTCGTTAACCCAGCATTTGGGATCTCGACCCGCACACCCCCCTGACCCATGCATGCCATCCCCAGGTCAACTGTCGTTTGGCGATGTAACATCTACACTGGAATTTCCGATTCGTCTCTGGTATCAAAAAGGTCTAAGCCATGCAGTAGGCACCACGCAAAGCCTGAGCGCCCGCTAGGTACGTGGTGGATATCAGAAAGGCTCGCAAGGAAATCAGAAATTAACAAAGTCGTGAAGAAGCAACGAATGAATATTCCAGTACCTCGATGGCTCGCCTACAACTTGAATAGTCGATACGGGACTTCCTGGCTCTCGGCATAATCCCTCAACCTCTTATTCTTCCACCCGTAAAACAGTCGCAAGCCGACCGACACGACGGCGACGAAGAGCAGCAGAGCTGCATTCGTCCAGTGACCGATGGAATAGCCGCTCACGCGCTGTTCCGCCTGGTAGATCCATACACCGGGGATCTGGCCCAACCCGCCACCCAAGCTCACGTTGATGGCGATGGCCAGACCTGTCGAGCCTGTGGTGAAGATGTTGGAGGAGAGCCAGCCTAGCATCGGGGGGATAGACGCAAACGAGCCGGCCGTCGCCATGATGAGGCCGCCGTATCGTGAGGCGTAGGCATCTGCCGGTAGAGCTGCGGACACGATGAAGCCGATGGCTCCTACGACCGCGGCCACAGCGGTATGCACGCCCCGCGCGTTGAAATGATCAGCAGACCATGCCACGAGAACTTGGCACACTTGGAGCAAAGGTTAGCACATCAATCATCCCTTCGCCTGGTCAAGTCGCGAAAGGAGCCTACCATATGCGATAGCCCACGGAGGAACAGTCATCAGCTGCGCCTGAAGATCGTAGTAACCCAATCCAACCGTAATGGACGGCGCGAACAGGCTCAAGCTAGCAAATGCCGGGCTGACAGCAAAATACATGGCGTAGTGCGCATACAGCCGCCAATCTGCCAACGTCTCCTTGGCTTCCTCCCAGCTCAGACTTGGATGTGACTCCTTGCTGCCTTCGTAGTACAGCCGTTGGATGGCCATGTCCTTTTCTGCCTCGTTGAGCCAGCGTGCGCTCTCGGGATAGTCTGGTAGGAAGAACAAGACGAGAAAGGCGGACAGACACGAGGGGACGCCTTCGATGATGAAGAGCCAGCGCCAGCCAGAGAGTCCGCGGGCGCCGTTCATGTGGCCGATGCCATAGGCGATGGCGCCGCCAAACTGGAAAGTTGCTTGTGAGTATCCGCCCACGAAAAAAGCTCAAGCAGGTAAGCGGAGGGTAGTTCAGAGACTTACTGCACCAGCCAGAGTTGCAGATGCGAGGATGAAGGCGACTCTGGACGATGATCAGCATACCGAGGATGCGGGCACCAAAAGCATCGCGATCTCGGCGACTCGTCTCGTAACTTACCTCACACTACGCTCGTCATGCCGATACCAAAAAGTCAGGTAGTAGACCAGACCCGGGAACAAGCCGGCCTCGAAAGTGCCCAGCAAGAACCTCACCGCCGTGACGCTACCGAAACTGTTGGTCGCAGCCGTCGCAATGGTCATGGCGCCCCAGAAAAACATGAGGAAGGCCAGCCACCTACTCGGCCGCAGCTTCTTGAGCAGGATGTTACTGGGGACCTCGAAGAGGGCGTAGGAGACGAGGAAGACCACGAGGGAGATGATGAACTGGTGATCGGTCATGCCTGTCTCGCTCTGCATGTCGTCGTCCGTCGACGAGTTGAGGATGATGGCGTTGCCGATGTTGGTGCGGTCGAGGAAGCAGAGGAAGTAGATGGCGGCGGAGAGGGGGATGATGCGCAGGTCTTGTTTCCAGAGGAGGCCCTTTTCGAAGGGGCTCATGGAAACATCGTAGACGATGGGGGGATCATCCTGGAAGAGAAGGACGAAGAAGGAGGTAAGCTTTTCGAGTACAGAAAGACAAGAAAAAAGAAAAGGAAAAAAAGAACACCCGTGCAAGAATCCAGGACGAATATGCGCCGGTGACTGACGGCATGCCACTGTACCTTTTTGAAGATTGTAGAATCGACATCGTCCTCACCGACCGGAGGCGGAAACGGCCTCGGTATCTTCTCGTCCATGTAAGACATGGTTTTCTTTGTCTTGCTTTGTCTTGCTTTGTCTTGTCTTGTTCAATCGGCAATCGCTCTCCAGGCGAAGCCCCGAGATGGTGTCGCGGTCAAAGCGACGGTGGGGGAGGACGACGAGATGGTGGTGGTTACTGACTGAACTGTCAAGGTGGCTGTGGTGCGCGTCAGAGGCAAAATGATGCGACAAGGCGAGATCGGCAGAGGACCGGGCCACGGTCCGTCCACAGTCCACGGGTTCTCTCTGTGGGCGCTCTCGACTGTACGGATACAAGCAGCCGTGAGACGAGAGGGGATGGCAGCGATGGAAATGGGCGACGGGTGGGTGGATGGAGGATGGATGGATGATGTAGAAAAGGAACTTATAATCCTGGCCTCTCTGAGATAGCAGACAGAGGCAGTCAGTAGGTACTGTAAGTACTGTAGTGTAGTGTAGTTGCGAAAGCGGGCGATGGCACCGCCAAGTGCGAAAGTGGGTAAGCTAGGGGATCGGGTTCTCTTGATCGCTTCTTCTTCTTCTTCTCCGTCCTTAGGACCGACCGACTTTTGCGCACCAAGATCCGTGGGTTTAGTTTGAAGCTAGTGTCGATTGTGTGGCCGGGCCGGGCTAGACCAGAGTAGAGTAGACCAGAGTTAGAATAGAGTAGATATGTAGACCGCTGCTTGGGTTCTGGGACCTGGATGTCATGTATAGTTAGTTCCGTTAGTTAAAGTATTTGAGAAGCGGGAAAGAGAGAAGAGTGCGGGGAAGGAGGGGACGGGGCATGAAAGTCCACTGTCGAAGGAAAGAGCTTGCTTGTTGGCGCTTTTCACCTTGACCAGAAGCGGCTGCGGGTCGGGTTCAAAAACCGTTGAGCTGTACCGGCATACGATAAAGTAAAGGCGGATGGGCCAGTCAAGATCAGACAATCAGACAAAACAATTCATTCACTTTTTGGAAGCCTGCCTTTCCCTCTGTCTTCTCTTCCAAGTTTATGCACCCCAGATGTTCCCCGGAACCAAGTCTCGGTAGGGAGAGATTGTCAGCTTTCATCTTTTCCAGTGAGACGACAGCACAGCATGTACTTGCTACCACATATATGCTCGGGTTTCATCAGGCAATGCGATAAGTTGGCTAATCACTCGTGAGCCAGCCCCTCTCTGCTCTTGTTCAATGAACCCCAGCTTTTGATGCTTCCTGGATTTTCGCTTTCATTAAGCGAAAACTCGACGCCTTGTCAGAGACTTCAACCGGATTGGGCAAGCTACTCGGATACACCGTTCGTCTATTCAAAAATAAATAAACTACCTAGTGTAGGCAGGCATCCTTCCCTTTCGGCCCTTCGAAGGGGGAGCCTTGCCGGACCCGAGTGGGGCGTTTCGGGTGTGCTTGGCCCCGGTTTATATTCCGCCGGTGCCGGGCCGAAGGCGGAGCTTTATCATGCATGGGATTCGCTTGAAGATCGGCGGATATTACGGAGACCGGGTGATTATTTTAAAACAAAAAACAATCAAAAAACAATCAAAAACCTTCCGTTTTGGTATTACAGAAGGGGTGGGTTTGGGCAAGTTTCAGGATACCCTACCTGTCCCATCCAGGAATATCGTTGCTGACTTCGGATACATACAGCGATGAGGGATGGGCTTCGGAGAGAGTCGATGTGAGTAAGTGAGAGTACGTGCGAGGAAGAATCATCGAAAGGCCATATAGAATACGCTTCGATTTGTGAAGCAGGGACTAAATACAACGCTGCTTCTAAGATCAAGAAAATAGAAAAGAAAAGAGACATTGTCAAGATGACTTGTCAAGATGACTTGACAATCAACTGCATCATCGGCTGCTTCGCTCACGCCGACTTATAGACCCATCCTCACTCATCATCATCATCTTCGTCGTCCTCCTCAGCTGGCCAGAAGAACCAAGCAACAGCAATGCACAGCTTCAGCGCGGCTGCCAGCCAGAACGCACCGCCGATACCCATCGAGCTGTACGTAAACAGGCCACCGAGCACCGCGCCAACCATCATCATGAGAGGCGCCGCAGCCCTCCTGTTCCGATGCACGTTATCCCACACGAAGAGGTCCTTGTCCGAGAAGAGGTCGCAGTACACGCTCGTCAACACGACGCTGATCAGCGCGTGATGGCGCAGCACCCGACTAGCCACGGCTTGTCCGGAGGCCTGGAAGGCGATGACGGAGATGGGCACCAGCACGTTCCAGCCGAGGGAGTCGGGCTTCGAGGGCGGGTGCGCCCCGACGATGACGGCCGCCGCGACGGTCAAGAGCATCTGCACGAAGAAGGAGACGCAGAGAACCCAGCGACGCTTGGGCGCGAGGTGTCCGTGGAAGCGGGAGAAGAAGAATGAGCCGGCGCAGAAAGCAGACAGGGAGACGATGGACTTGACGAGGCGGGCTGAGGGGGGTTGTCCAACGAGCTCGGCGACGCCTAGGCCAGCGTAGACGGTGTTTCCTGGAGCCCGGTATCAGTCACGGCAGAGTTCACGGGTTGGATGGTGAAGAAGGAGAGGGAGAAGAAGAAGACGACGGTGGAGATGAGGTGGACGAACCTGTCTGCATCGACACGAAAGTGCCCCAGACCTGAATCGACGAGGTATCAAGAAGTCCCGTTACGAGGTAGCAAATGAGCAGTACGGCGTCAGCCCACGAGTGCGAGACCTCATGGGACATTCTCTCACGGAGCTTGACGATGCTCGTGGTAGAACGAGACGTCCGCAGCAACGGCGCTTCTTCGTGTGGCAGACCATTCTCTATGGCGCCATAGCTCCGGAGACCAGTCATGACGAGCAGCACCAAGCCAGGAGCGTAGACACGACGAAATGAGTGATGGAAGGGAAAGGGGAGGTAGTTTATCAGAGAGAGAATTCCCGAGTAAGTCCTGACTTGGTTATCGACCAGCTACTTCTTGGCCACGGCAAGAGGAAGAAGAAATGAAAAAGCCCTACAAAGCAGACACGAAGGGATAAACCAGAAACTTATAATCAGAAAGAAAAAAGGAAAACAAAACTGTCAAGAAGAAACCATCGCATGAAGAGTCATACCGTGCTGTTTATCCTTTTACAGCATCTCGGCCTCGGCCACTTCGGCGGTGGGGACCCGGATTTCCCAAAAGGTCGCTCTGGGAAACTCGAGCGAGATCATCAACATGACAGACCGAAACAGGTCAAACAGGAATCGACTCCGGGATAACGAGGGGAGGGGGGTCTCGACTAATAACGCTGCCTCGCGCTGGCATAGCCCCCCCTGCCTTGCCTTGTCTGTCATTGCGGCATGGGATGGGAGGCGGGCAGCTTCATGACGATAATATGCAGGGCAAGGTAAGGTTTACAAGCCAAGGGGAGGGGGAAAAAGTGTTCCTTGTTGTGGATACGAGGCTTTTGGTTGGTTTGTTTTGGCGGGTAACAGGTACAGTCTGTGGTGATGAAGCTGTTTATCAACTTAGCCGGTACGGTACGATTCTTTAAGAAGCCGTCTTCGCTCAAATTTTTATAAGCAGCCTTTCGAGCAGTCAGTTCGTAATGATACTGACTTTTTTTTCTTTTGAATTAAAGAAGAGCGAGAGTGTCACTTCACTTGTCCTCTGCCTAATGAAGCCTTCGCAGGTTTCGGATGTTCACGGATCAGCTGTCATGCTCCTCAACCCTTGTCCAAAACCACGAGGGATGAAGGGTTGACCCAAGTCGCCTTCACCTAGTGGATCGTAATCGTCGCTCATCTTTGGCCCGCTCGCCCCCTTCGCCGAATCAAAACACGATCTCGGTTATAGCCAGAGTTCCTCTTCCGGTAATTTTAGCAGTTTAACGCCTTGATTGTCACATGTCGTCCTTCGGAGGAAATCGCACAAGTAAGCGAGAACGAATGCCACCCGGGGGGCGAGCGTGGGCTGGGACCCACGCAATCTTGGAAATAGCACCACTTTCAATAGAAATATTTAATGAGAACGAGAATAGCAGCAAGCTGAAAGGAGGGAGCTATGGTTTGACACTACTATAAGGCTGATGGACAGGTAAAGTTGACTCCTCCCTTCACCATACAAGGTATGTTACTTATTGGGATATCTACCAGCGGTATCCAGCCTGAGGAGTGGCCGTCACGTAAACGGTCTTGACGACGGTGTGGGGGGTACACTCCTCGTTGGCCTTACCGCCCCAGCCGCGGCCCCGGCCACGGCCGCCACGGTCTCGACCACCGCCCCACGCCCGACCAGTGGAGCTCGGGGCAGCAACAGTGGGGACGGCCTCTTCCGGGACTTCTTCGCAGTCCTCATCCGCACCATCGTCGCTGTCGGGTACCGGCTTGGCAGTGGTGGCAGGGGCAGACTTCTCCTCCGACGTAGGGGCGACGGGAGCAGCCGGTGCATCGGTGGCCTTGGGATTCTTAGGGGTGATGACGGAGCTCTTGACCGGGGCGGCGGAGGGAGTGATGTACGAGGGTCGAGGGGCACCAGCGGGGAGGGAAGTGGCCTTGTCGACCGCAGATGACTTCTCTCCAGCGTCCGCGCCACCGGAAGAAGCCTGGACGTCACCGGCCTTCCCGGGGACCGCAACGGGCTTCTCAGAACCAGAAGCGGAGGCGGTAGCAGCGGGCTTGGACACGGAAGCGGGCTTGGAAGACGAAGCAGCGGGCGTGGAGCCACCGCTCTTACCGCCGAGGTTGACACAGGCGAAGGAGACCTTGGAAACCTCAGAGGCTTGGGCAGGACCGTCGAGGACCCAGTCCATGGAGACGTAGGGCCAGCAGACGCGACCATCGGACATGGTTACCATGTCACCAGCGACCTGTATCTTCTCGGAAGAGATGGTCTCGCCAACCTTGGCACCCTTGCTGTCGACAAGCTGGAACTTGGTACCGGCGTACTTGCCTGAGCAGCCCATAGCATCGAAGGGGCAGACGGGGCTGGAGATCTCTTCCCAGGTGACGATGGCGCGTGAGGCGTCGAGGGCGGCGACGTGGGCGTTGGAGCAGTCGTTGGACCCCTTGGTAATCCAGTTTATCTGGCTGTCACCATCTTTAGCACCAACC
Source organism: Coccinonectria pachysandricola (assembly GCA_003693555.1). Lineage (NCBI taxonomy): Eukaryota > Fungi > Ascomycota > Sordariomycetes > Hypocreales > Nectriaceae > Coccinonectria > Coccinonectria pachysandricola. The sequence goes on from QUZF01000023.1 coordinate 607,978, forward strand.
TTGGAAGTAGCCTGCTCACCGACGAGGGTCTTCTTATCGGACAAGACAGCGATTGCGACGTTGCGGTTGTTGGTGCGGTTGGCAGACTTGGTGTAGCCTTCGCCCATCCAGTCGTTGAGGGTCAGGTCGACGGCACCACGTGAGACCCAGGAGAAGATGTACGAATCGGCGCCGATGAAACGAGACAGGACGCTGTAGGAACCAGACATTCCGCCCATGGGCTCGTTGCTGGCGCCGTTCTGGACGTGCTCGTTGGAAACCTTGACGCCGTTGTTGCTCATGCCCTGCGTTTCAGTGTTGAGCCAGATGGCGCCCTGGTCCTCGGCGCAAAGAGAGGCAAAGGGGGCCTCGTCGGCTTCCTCAAAAGCGATACCGGTGTTGTGAGAGCAGCCCCACGAGGAAGAAGCGCCAGCGATGGTCTCGAGCTTGCCCTCCTTGTTGACGTAGCGGATGGCATCACCAAAGTGGCCAGAGGCATCTCCGCTGTAGGAGGTAACGACGATGTAAGCGGCGTAGTAACCAGCCTTCTCGGAGAATACAAGGTCACCGTTGATGTCGGGAGAGGCGAGCTGGTTGCTCTCGTCGATACCAGGCCCACCTAGAAGGGTTCGGAAGGTTTGCTTTCCGGAAGTGTATCGGTACAGAACGGCAATGGGCTTGCCATCAGCTTGTCCAGAGACAGCCTCGCTGGTCAGGATAGCGAAGCCGTCGTCGTGAGCAACTAGACCACCTGCCTCTTTACCACTCTTAACGGAGACGACGTCGCCAACAGCAGCAAAAGTCTTGGGGTCGACACCCTGCACGTGAACGCCGGTGCCGCTGGCGTCGAGGTAAGCGAGGTAAGCCTTGGAGCCGTCGGGCGAGACGGCAAAGGGTGTTCGGCGATGGTGAGGGTAGCCAGTCCAGTAGGCTTCAATGACGGGTTTAAAGGAGCTGGTCAGGGTGAGGGCATCGACATGGCTCTCGAGCGAGGAGGAGGTGAGCTGCGCAGCTGCCAGCGCCAGGCCAGCAGCAAAAGTGAACAGACGTCCCGCCATCGCGAAAGTCGTCAAGGAATGGATACGATCAAAGAAAAACCGATCGACGAGTAATGAATGTGAAGGGATCGACACCAGGTCAATGATTCCCAGGGAAAGAAAAAAACGACTATCCTGAAGGTTGAAAGACGCACCGTGAATTTCCCAGGAAGCATACTCACACGATGGCAGACATCCTCGTACTTAAAGAAGTCTCTGACAGCTCGCTTACAGACAGGCGGAACGGGATAACGGGCATGTTTCCATTCAAGGATGCTATAAGGTTCACGCGGCGGAGGAGAGGAAGCTTCTCCATCTCTTCGATCCTCACATCCTCCGCAGATTATTACGTACAGGCAATGCACCGCATTGGAGGAAATCTGCTCCTTAGACTCCTTGCGACTGCGATCAATCTAGACGTGGGCCAAGGCGGGGTTTGACATCTCGCTTTGCAACTGCACGGTGTTTCAAGATCACCAACCCCGGTCTGGCCAGGGCCCGAAGAACCACAGCGGCGGATCTGTCAGCATACTTTACAGTATAGCCGGCATCCGTGTTGTGCTTGGTTAAATTGGCATTCAAGACGAGGTTTCAGAGATACTATACCTCGTGAACTCAGAGCCGTACGATGGAACGAGAGGAGAAGGTAGGTTTATCGCGGCGCGGCGATACAACCCCGGCTGGGGTTTGGTCAAGGTGAAGGGTTGGTTTCATGTAGGGCTGGGCCTACCAGGAACAGCCGACAACGCCTCAGCCACATAAAAGTCTGCGGCAAATGCAAGACGAAAGCGATTCACGACCAGGACGAGGATGACGACTGGCGAAAGAATCGAGAGACCACATACTCGACTGTTCCCAGCTTTGCAATATTGGTAATGGAAGCTGAGTCAGGTCGAGATGCATTCTGCAGAATGTCGCCCTCTCAGCAAGAACCGAAGGATCCGTTGCGCGAGCCTTTGTTGTCGACGTTCAGACTAGAAACCACTCGCGGGAGCCACTCGCAGGGGTTATGACCGGGGTAATACAAGGTTGCAGTGTTTGAGAGGTTTCGTCCATATGGTCGCTTACCTAGACTAGCACGCAAAAAGTTCGTATTGCTCATCTTCCCTCTCCCCTTTCCTCCTCCTTAACCGTAATGAATGGCGAGGCCAGACGTGAGGCACAAGGAGAAGAAGACCTTTAAAGGGTTGAATGGCGCTTAGTTATTCTGTTTTGCCTGCCGTTCTTGCTGGACATTCGTCGTCAACAGCGGTCGAGGTCTAGCCGTATCTATCAGCTTGGAGAGATTGAAGTCAACGCTGTCTTGAGTGGTCGGCTGAGCATAGAGATCCGGGTTTAACTGTCGGGGAGTATCGGTCGTTTTGCGACCAGGGAGCGGCGGGTAGCTTGGATATGGTGTACTAATGAATACGATGTGGTGGAATGAGTTACAGGTCAGGATACGTGAGAGGTCTGCACTCCGTACTACCTAAGCAGGAGTAACTGCCTCTCCAAGGTTCAGGGGCACATGATCGCCGAAAGCCACAAACACTAGCCCGTTACAGCGCTGTGGCGCTCTTACCACAGCACCTGATTGACCTCCGACGATGATCTGTAGGCATGCCGATTATCTAGACTACTCTAGCAGTTACAGTGCTTATGTGAGAACTGCAATAGGCAAGATGGAAGTGATTGTGGTTGGTTCGGGGTATCTGGTAATAAGATGAGTTGGTCGCGTGATGCGCTGTGCTGTACACATGGCCGACCCGTCGAATCACCGTCGAGCCATGTCTCTTGGCCTCTTGTGAACAAAGACCGTCATTGATTGATCATTGACCGAGGCTGCTGACAGGATGTCGACCCTGACGCAGAGGATAGGTTGTTCTGTGAACATCGCAAACAGCTGGTCACCAATTGTGACTCGAGGAGCTTCACACGATACAAACGAGGGGGGAGGGAGAGAGGGAGGGTGAGCGAAATTGGGAGAGAGAGGAGAGGACATGAGATTGACCAAGAAACCTCCAAGCAATTTAGCGTCCTTTGTCGAGCCGACTGAGCCGTCAAGGTCTTGTGAGCTGGCATAGCTTAGGTGTGGATTCCGAGAGCCAAGACAAGAATCTCGGTCTTGAGAAGCACGGCCCTTTTTCTTTTCTTTTCTTCTTCTTAGTCGACGAAGTACGTGCTGTAGAGGCGCTGTAGTTAGTGGTAGTCACCACGCTATCGTAGTGTCCGCAGGTACCTTGGATCAGGAACAGCTCACATGAACACCCTACAGTACGAGCGAGCTACGCTAGCACGCTACGACCAGGCAGGGAATGTCGCTGCTTATGCCCGCTGGGGTCCAAAAGGCTCGTATCGTCAAAGAGGGCTGAATATTGCCCGAACGAGAGAGGTCCCTCTCCTACCTATTAATAGGTGATCATGACCGTTTTCCGAGCTTCCTCTTTTTTCCTTTGAGTTTCCTGTTTATTTCCTTCTCTCTCTCGCGAAGTGTCGCATCGCCCATATCCTCCAAGGATTATGTGTTTATAGCTCGCTGTCGAATTGACTAGATCCTCTCCCGTCCCAACAACGCCCCGCTGGATCGATAATCGCCGCCAATTAGTCACAACCGTACATCCAAGAGTTGGCGCCCGTGACAGAGATGAGCAGCCAGGCGAGATCGTCGTCCAGGAGACGCTTCGGCGACGTCCTTCTTGCTTTCGCAATTCTAGGAGGAGCTGTCTCGGTCATTCTATCGCTATTCGTCCTTGTTTCCGGCACTGTGATCACGCGGAACAGCGAGGGACGTGGCGACGCAGTCCTCTTCAAGGACATGGCGCTCTATTCAGTAAGCATCTCATTATCGGATTACGGCAGCCCCTGGAGTTGATCACAGACTGACTGTGTCTATTTAGTTTGAGGGAATAATCCTCAATAACGAGACAAACGAGTTTGCCGTCCACTTGCACTGGTTCGTCGATTCGTTTGCGTGGGAATACCCCTCCGCCCCCGAGGGGTCCCCTAAAGCAGGCATCATGTCTAGGGGTCCCGATTTCTCCTTCAACATGCTGGACAGCCTCCAGAATCTCGCCGACGAGCTCCACGTGCCGATCGAAAGTCGCGACTGTCCCCATCCTGGGCCCCAAGGGCTACCATGCATCAACGTCTTCTTCGAAGCTTGGCGGTCGTTTCAGACGATGAGCGGGCTTCCCGTCAGCAGCTGGATCATATGGATTGGGCTTGCCGCCGCAATTGTGTTCTGCATCACCACGGTGGCGCAGGAATGGATGATTGTGAAGAAGCCCGCTTGGATGAAGTGTCGGTGTCTTGTCGGCAAGCGCTACTGTCCCTGTCCGAAGGGCACGAAGGACGAGATTGAGAAGCTCGATGACTTTACGTGGGATGGCGTCCGCCTAGCTTACTGGGCTCTGAACATGGTCTATTTCGGTTTCCCTCCTGCTCACGCATACATCTCCACGACGATTCTCGGGCAGTCGTTGGCCTACTACGAGAGTCGGCTGCCTGAAGGCCTGAGCATGAATCCCAAAGAGGGCTCGGCTGTGTTCGTGGCGATGACGGGTGCCTTTGCCGCCAGTATCATCAGCTGCCTCTGCGTAACGGCGAAGTGGTATATGAGCAGGCCTCATAGGGGCTGGATGGATGAGCAGGGCCTCGAGAGTTTCAAGGAGCCATCCGTTGATTCTGAAATGCTTGCGAATTACTCTGATGAGAGCGACTTGGAGAACTGCTCATAACATTTACAAAAGAACGATGAGAAGCGAGTTAATGATACATATGTTCGTGCTCTATTACAGGCGCGCAACTTATTGCACTGATACGATGAGCCCCTTTGATGATGTTCACACGATCAACGACGCGCCGTACGTAGCTTCATGGCGTGTCCAGGGGCATCGCCAGATGCGTAAACAAAGAACTCAACCATTCTTCGAAAGACGCATCAAAACGAACCCTGACTCGAACACTAGACTAGCCAGTTTACTTATCACCCCGCATTGCGATAGGGCTTCGTTGTAGCGTCGCGAAGATCACTCAACTCACTTGCCAAGTCGGGCAAGTTCGAGAAGGGAATGCGGGGGTCTTGTCTCGGGATTTCCGGCTTCGGTCCCGGCTCCGGGCCTGTCTGCTCGAGATAACGGCTTCGCCCCTGTTTGCTCAAACGACATCTGTCTTTTTGCTGCCGTCGAGAGCGAACAACAGCTACCCCGTAAGAGAGATTATTGTCGTCTATTATATCAACGCTCTGAAAATGAGAGCTTCCGCAAGAGTACGGTCACTGCCCCTTAGAAGGCTCGCTGCCGGCAGCGCTTCCCACTTCTCCGGTTACGGCAGTGCCCAACCCCTTCTCTCGGCACCTCTGAGAAGTCGAACCAGTAGGGCTAGCAAGTCATCGTGGCTCGGATTTCAGCATGCTGCATCGCTAGCTACCAACTCTGAAGCCGCCGCTCCGAGCCCCGAAGTACGGGGAGCCCCTGTAGGGCAGAACCAAAACTTTGAAGCTGTCACCACGGGCGGTATACCCTACCCTGGTATCCCCAATATCGAGGACCCTTATCAGAAACGGCAATGGCAGCTCGAGCACATGGCGGGCGCTTTTCGCGTCTTTGCGAGATTTGGCTTCACTGAAGGTGCGGCGGGACATATCAGTGTCCGCGATCCTGTCCATCCAGATACCTTCTGGATCAACCCGTAAGTCCAAAGCCGACCTAGTAGCAAGTCCAGAAGATCTTACAAGTCTAGCATGGGAAAACATTTCGGTATGCTCAAAGCTAGCGACATGGTTCACATCGATGAACGAGGCCAAGTAATTGGCGGCAATCGCGCTGCCGTCAACGCAGCAGGTTTCATGATCCATTCCGCCATCCACCGAGCCCGACCGGATGTTCACGCAGCGTGTCACGCGCATTCCAAGTTCGGAAAGGCGTGGTCGACATTCGGTTTACCTCTGGATATCATCAATCAAGACGCGTGCATGTTCTGGGACAACCAGAGCGTGTACTCTAGCTTCGGAGGCGTCGTCCTCGCGGCGGAGGAAGGGGAACGCATCGCGGAGGCGCTGGGGCCAAAGAACCGCACCATCGTGTTGCAGAATCATGGTTTGCTGACGGCGGGTGGGACGGTGGATGAGGCTGCGTACCTGTTCTCGCTGATGGAGAGGTCTTGCGAGGTGCAGCTGCTAACGGAGAGCGCTGGCTTGGAGAAGTCGATCATCGGGGATGAGGAGGCGCGGTACACATATGAAGTCAACGCCGACCCGGTGAGTCTGACGCATGGCAAAGGAGGAGAACGGAACGGTTTACTGACTGGCTGAACAGGAGACACTGTATACCGAGTTTCAACCAGATTTTGAATATGAGGTGTGGAAGTCAAACGGGGAGCTCAAGGCGGGGGCATAGAGTTCTGATGACCTTATAATAGAGAAGAGTTGGAAAATTGACATGAGTAAAATTCACTTATAGTACTGGTCAGTGATACAATGTGAGTTACATCAACGCTACAGAACCGCTACACTCATATGCACTACAGCCGGGGAATCATCTCCTCGGCAGCCACTGGCCGAAGCACGCTCAGAACCTCCTCAGCACCACGGCTGCCAGACGCCAGTGCACCTTCGACGTGTCCTCTCCAGACGTGGCTCGTCTCGGAGCCCACAAAGTGCAGGTTCTCCTCGGCAGCCCACTGATCCGCAGCCATGTCACGGAGGTAGCGAGTCGGCACGGCAGGACAAGGCACGGGACGGGCAAAGTCGTCGGCCTCGTGGTTGAATTCTGCGACCTCGATAGGGTTAGGGATCACGGCGACGTCGCTGAACACAGAGCTCAGCTGCTCAAGAAGAGCCTGTCGCCTCGAACTCTCGGTCTGGTAGAAGAGCTCTCGCCCAGCGTCACCAGCCAGGATACACGTCAGAGCGTAGACACCATCGGCATCGAGGGAGGTATCCCGCGTCTCCCAAACCGGTCCGTCGACGCTCTGAGAAAAGCCGCTGAGGCCCTGCGATCGCCACCAGGGCTTCTCAAAAGCAAAGACGACCTCGGCGTAGAATCCCGTCTGCTCAAGGTCCTGCAGCCACCGCTTGTGCTCGCCCAGCGCAGGGCTGAACTCGATTCTGCGGTACGCAGCAGTGGGAACAGCAAGGACAACGCGCTCGCACTGGAAGACCTCGCCCGCCACCGTAGTCAGCACGCACTTGCTGCTCGACGTCTGGTCAACCCAACGCACGGGCTGTCCACCAACGACAGACCCCGGGGCCAGACGCGCGGCGAGCGCATCGCACAAGCCAGCAGCGCCGTGGCGGAAGCGCATACGGCGCGAGGGACGGGTAGGCTGCTGGGAGAAGGCGGTGCGGAAGCCGCCGGCGGTCTTGCAGATGAGCAGGAAGGGTAGGGCGGCGACCTGGTGAGCGGGAAGGCCGAAGAGGGCGGCAGTCCAGGAGTCGGCGAGGCGCTGGATGACGGGGGTCGCGCCTTGGGAGACTACGAGCTCGCGGACTGTCATGGATCCGTAGTTGGGGAGGAGGAGGGTTGGGCTGTTGAGGTCGACGCGCTGGGAAAGGCCTTCGAGGTTATCGCGGACGCGGAGATGGGATCGGCGGTCAACTTCGGATAGCTATTCCAGAAGTAGAACACGGGCTGTCAGCGACGCAACTCTTCGAGATGCAGGAGAGAGGAGGAATACGCACGTTGGGGACGCTGCCAGCCTCGTAGCGTCCAGCGCCCTGCAGAACACCATCGCCAGTCATCTTCTCCTCCACCATCTCGATTCCCAATTCCCGAACGAGGTTCCAGGCTCGAGGCTGGTGCACATCATCCACCCAAGCACCGCGAAGGTGCTGAGCACGAGGCGCATCGCGGAAACGCCCGCCGAGGCTATCGTGCGCGTCGAGGACAAGGGTCGAGACTCCAGCTTGCTCAAGGTCGTAGGCGGCTTGGAGACCGCTGAGACCGGCGCCGACAACGATGACCTCGGCAGATCGTCGTGGGCGGCTCCGGGACGGCCGTGTGGCGTCGGGGGTGAGGTTTACGGCAGCCATTGCGTCTCGAGGGGAGGCTTCTGGAAGTAGAGGCTGGGTGACGAGGGAGAACGAACTATGCCCTTCCCACCGTATCGTAAAGTTCCGGTTCTCGGAAACGGGGATTGTCAAGGGCCGTCCGCCTTCGCATCCTCCCGTCGTTGCCCCAGGCTCAGCTAGCGTACAAAACCACTTGTCCCATCTCCCACCGAGAGAGATCCCGTTCTCCACCCGAAGGAGGAAAAAACCCTTCTCGCGTTTACAGCTCCGTTTTCGCCTTATCTCCTCCCCGTGTCGAATTTCCGAGTCTCCACCGATCACGGCGAATCAGCCCCCTCGCAAAGGCTTTACTCTGTCGACCATTTGTCCAAGTCACTGTGGCTAACACTGATGCGATAGCGTGCCGCATCCTGAAATGGTGAATAATCCCACGTTTCCACAGCCGGTATCCCTTCTAACGTACTGGAGTCGCGGGGTTTGGGTCTTGATCTTGGGGTTGGAGGTAAAATTCCGAGTCTTCCCCGAGACGTGAACCAGAGCTCCAAGCCAGTCTCGGAGAGCATTTGCAGTGCCCGCAATGCCATCCGTCTCGACATATTTTGGAAATGCCTTTCCACATTTGCCGATGCCAGCCATAAGACGGAAAAAAGATGCATCACGTAGTATTCAGAGCACAGCCCAAGTAGCCAAGTGCTCTTCTCTCATTCACCGCGAACGTTGCGCCCGTGTTTTTGATATTAATAAACGAAGTCATTTGTCCTGGCCTTTCTCATGATCTGTCGGCTAGAGGCATTTACATGTTGCTTCTAACCCAGCGCTCTATATTTGCGTTATTAAAGACGTGGTTGAACACGAGTTACCGGTCCACACCCATGGTACTAATTCGTAAACCCAGCTCGTAAGAATCTCGATCACATCGCATACCCGATCATGTTTAGAACATGATTCTGACGCAGGAACAAGACATCTCCTAACCACAGAAATTCACAGAGCGGCCACCATCTAAGCACGAGCCGGACCACGACTTACCTTTCCAGAAGCCAAGAGTGCAAATTTGAACTTGATAAACTACGTCACTTACCACAACAAGTTGCCCATATCGGGTTCCAGAGTCAGCAGTATGTGAATCTTGTGATGCAGGCACCCAGACGTACCAAGGTGAGGTCGCATGCCAACACCTAAACTCACATGACTTACATGTCGTTAGCATCACCTGCCAAAGTGACTGGTCACGCATAACAAGACATACGTATCAGGCGAGAAATAAACTTACAAATATTTGTAAAAGCAGGGCACTGCTCTTGAAATGACCAAATGTATAGATACGATCGGCTTCGCTTCTTCGAGGTTCAGGCGCGTGGATAGCGTGAGAGTAATAAAGTAGCAGATGATGTCGAAATCGCTCGAAAGTCATCGGGTAAAGATAGGTATCTACAGTTTACATCACATAAATACAGGGGTCCCCGCCTCGATAAATGCTAATCCAGCCTCCTCCTGCCTATCGCCCGCCTCCTCGTCATCTCAGATGTGGTTTTTTGTACTCTACTGAGCGACTCCTCGGGGCTTCTACGGTTCTCCTTGAGAAAACTCGCTTCTCTTTGGCTTGGAGAATAAAATCGTTTATATGTTGAAGAGGATGGACGATAGATCGATGACGTCGTCTTGGGCGGTGAAGGTTTATGGTTGATGTAACCAGGTGCGGTAGATCCCTGTCGGGGAGTTGGTGTGTCAGATTCTAGGGTATCAATACTGAAATCAAATGCGTCGAAAGTATCTTCAGGAAATTGAGCGGTCGGAAAGTTATCTTCATCATCCAAGGTTTCCTCGCTGTCGCACGCTTCGTCATTGTCCAGCTCGTCCAGCGACAACTGGCTCTCGGTAGACTCGGAGACCGAAGTGACAACAGTGTCACAGCCGTCCGACTGCGAGGCCTCGTCGTCGCCAAGGACAAGTCCATGGTTCAAGTCCGAGGCGTAACGCCCCGGCTCAGTCCCAGAATGTGACATTGAACGTACGCATGGATGAGAAAAGGGCTGCGACTCGCCGTCTAAGGGCGAAGAAACGGAGGAGTCGAATCGCATGCCTTCGGAATGAGGAGGAGATAGAGGTGTCTCGCAAATATGGGTATTGCGCATGTTGGTGTTGATGTGAAGTGGTTGTTTAGTGGTGTTATACTCTTTTCGAGCTTTGTCAACGCTGCTGGCCGAGGTGCTCTCCGTTTTGACACTGTCGGTGTCGGTATCGGTATCGGAGTATGAGGATGCGACAGAGACCGCATCGTGGCGATCAAGGTAGTTGTCAGGTATGTAGCTTGCAAAGTAACGGACGATAGAGTCAAAAGACTTGGTCCGGAAAAGTTGGAGAGCCAGCTGCCAGTGTTCCGAGTCCATCAGCATGGGATTAGCAATGATCTCCACAGCTAGGGACTCGAGGGTTTCGTGTAGTTCAGCAAGGCGCTGCTGCCGTCGCTCAGCCATCAAACGATGGAAGTCTGCGGGGGTGTCGGCATCACGGGAAATTTCGTAAACGTCATGATGAAATGCTTCGGGGTCTTGGAGGGTAAAGGTAAAGGTGTTGTATTGATCGTGGAGTGTCGTGAAAAGGTCATTCCTCTTCATGCCGAATTTCCAGGCCGGCCAAGACCAGCCAGGTTCGTCCATGTCGAGGTCACAGTTGTCGGCGGATATGATGGTGAAATTGTGGTCAGAATAGTAGTAGTGGGTATATACCCCGTCGTGGATCGCTTAACAAGGCTTGTATGAGCCTTTCCGCACTTAATACATATGCATGGTGAAAGAGTATTGTGTAAGTGCTCGTCAAATCTCAGATGGGCATCGAGTGAACAGTATAATCGAGGAGTGCGGTGCAGTTTGATGTGGGCTCGAGGGAGTGCTGTTAAGAATGGATGTTGACTAGAAGTCACGAAGAGGGAGAATTGGTGGTCTGGGGAGTCCTGACTAGCAACATCTGGACAGCACAATCATCGATGCCCGGAAACAGGGCAACAAAAAGGCCTCAGGCAACAAAAGGAAGGCAAGAACATACCTTGATTGGACAGAGCTCGTCGAACTGGGGCTAAGCTGCAGCACTAGTAAATCATGGTGCTTGAAGCCACTTCTAAACGGGCCAATCGAAGCAATCTCCAAAAGTGGTCGATCCAGTGATTGTTGAGTATGTGGGCCTCGGAGGCTATTTCGGAACGCCAGCTGACACCCTAAGCAACCTCTGTGCGTCGCTTGCAGCAGGGTGATGATGCCCGAAATAAAGGTACAACGTTACTTTGCTAACCAAGCCAGCCGGTGGTCGACACATTTGGTGAGGAATGTTCAAGATGATTGCACACTGTCCAGTAACAGCAGTCACGTTTTGACGCGTTTAACGATCAACTTGCTCTTTTCTTTTGCAACCTGCAAGAAGTCAAAGTGGCTGCTCGAGATATTTTGAAGATCAGAAGACCAGTCACGCAGCACTTTGCTTACTTTGCGCTTTCTGGTACCTATGGTTATATCAGTACACAGTTGAGATTGACTCTATCGTTGAACGCTTCAGATGACTCCAACGTCGCGCTAACAGGTCAGGCCGGCAGGTTCGTTGGACACTGGTATCACGCTCGTTCGTTTGAACTAGCCTCGCCTGATGCATTCTTCCAAACCTTACTGCTATCTCTGTCTGGATTATGTCGTCACCGTTGTTCGCTGACCGTCAAGTGATTCTATTGCTTCCTGCGTCTACAGAGCACTACGTCTCGTAGTAGTTGTAAAGTACTAGTGAGTGTGGGGCTCGAATCATCCTAGTCTAGTGCTTACATGCCAAAAGTCCACATCCTGCAAACTCTGGCGTGGAGATACTTCCACTACCAGATTCCTTCTTCACAGCCACCACATTGCAAAGCTGGATCTGATCAGCCACTAGACCTAGGAGCGGCCCGGTGAGGTGATGGTGGTCGTCCCCCAGCCCTACCACGCCATTCTTCTACTCGCCGCTCACTTGCTCTTCTCAGTAGATACACTGTTCCTTCACTCCCTAATCTCAACTTCCAGGCACCCACCGGCTGCTGTTACTCTCCGCTTTCTTGATGGTCCTAATTAGTAGCATCTCCCGTTTCAGAATTCGGCCAGATCGTCCTTGACTGGCCTTTGACTGGCTGGTACGTCAGGCTGTTGTATCTGGTCGAGTACAAAATACTGCTACAGCGCGCTGTTTACCTTGGCGACTCGGGTCAGTCAGCTTCTCGTTCCTCGTGGGGCTTGTTAGGAACCGTCAGCACCATCAGCAGGCCTTGGTCTCTTCCCTACTACCAAGTCCTCTGATTCAACTTATGTGGATTCCGCATCTTGCCCAGGTACATTAATGTCTCCAAGGTCTTCGACTTACTGCAGTACTTATGTTGTATCATTTCCTTCTGAACTTCCCATGATTTCGGGCTTTGACTTGTTTCTATCACTATACCATACCACTGGCTGCCAGTTTCCTCTTGTCTGCCACCTTAGTGTCTGTCTGCCTACCTGGGCTGATTTGAGCTGAGCCGCATCTGCCTTGCACCGCTTACCTGCCCATGATTCGCATCGCCTGCTCATCCGTTCCTCCAAACAAATTCGACAGAGTCGAGCTGTTCTCGTCCTTGGCTAAGCACGATACCTTTACCAGACAAACTACACGCACAACATACCCAATAAGTCCACCTAATTGTTAAACGGCCGCAAGATCCACGCCCGCTTCCCGCAACCTTATTTTAGCCCCGCACATCGCACTCTATCTCAACACCTGCTGCCTACCAATGTCGCATGGGCCTCTAGGCGCTGCTGGTACGATGGCTGAATCTAAAGTCGAATCTTCTTCGGAGAGCTCAGAGGAGCGCACTGAGCCCTTCTCCCAGTCTGTCTTTGATGCCCGGTTCAAAGGATTCCGTATCGAGGAGGAGCCAGTTGAGTCGGATGATGGCGACGCCGTCCCGCTGGATGTGCTGCAAGTTGAGGACTACCACCACCAGCAAGGGATTCGCATTCTTGTCCGTCCTCTTACCAGACTTCCCACTTCACGGTCCGTCAGTCCTGGTAGTGATAATTGCCAATGGTTGGCTCTACGGGCCGAGGTGGCTACCTCCGATCAACCAGAGCACAAGGTCCTTGCGGTGACTCAGACTTCAAAGGACATCAAGTTTTCCGTCCGCATTCCAGGAGAAGCCCAAGAAGATTACCCACGGCCGCCTCTATGGTGTGAGCTCTATTATGACCCTGCCAGTGACAAGATTATCTTTCTGAACAAGTCGGATGTACCAATCTCACTTGTCGGCGTCTCACAAACTCCCTCATCAAGCCCTCCACCCAGCGCTGCACACATCATCAATCCCGGCCTCGCTAAGGCCTTGAGACCAGGAACCTGGCGCATATCGGTCAGAGAAATTGCTGTTCTCGACTTTCGTATTCTGGAGAAGCGTCCTGTGACGGTGTATGAGTTGCCTGCTCGCGACGAAGGGTCATATTCACCTTTGAGCTCTAGCCAGCTTAACTCAAGCGGAAAGCGCGCATTGATACCAGACGATGAAGACCAGAAACTTGTCAAACGACGCATCTCGGGACCAGAATCCAAGGATCGTGCCGGCGATGGCATTGTTATGTTCCTGCAACCACACGCCGACCCTCTGGTCTTTCCGCTTCCCAACGGCCGCGAAAATAAGGAGCTGTCCTCGGCAGATTGTCATGCTCTGCTCGATGCCGAAGATGGCCAAACTGTTTCTGTTTCAGGCATGTGCGAGGTCGACCAGTACCAGATCACCAAGCGTGACCCAATTGCTTCAACATCGCTGTCGGCAGTGTACAAAGCCAGTCACTCTCACGTGCCTGGCAAAATTGTGACCGTCAAGGTCCTGAAGACTCGTGTCGCAAACTCGGGCGACAAACCGCTTGTGCACGAGCGCAACGTCATCCGCCAGGCCGACATGTGGCTTCGTGAGTGCAAGAGTCAGGAAGACTTGCAGCACAAGTCCATCGTTCGATATTATGGCGGGGATGCACGTTTCTTATCGCTTTACATGGAACATATTGACGCGCGAGATTTGACAAATGCACCACGTTGGAAGAGTAAGGCTACGCAGCATTTCCTGGGCAACCGCAAAGACGCTTTTAGAATCATGCGGGACATTGCCAGCGCACTTGACTACATCCACGGCCGTAAGCTGGTGCACAACGACATCAAACCTGCCAACATCCTGTACTCGCCAGAGCGCGGCGCTGTGTTATGCGATTTCGGACTATCGACGCTAGCTGCCACCAGTCCAACAACCGGTGGGACACCTTTCTATATCCCGCCAGAATTCATCAGCCTGAAACAACGCGGGCCCCCGTCAGACGTATGGGCTTTCGGTGTAACTATGCTCTACGTCTTGAACAAGATCCCGTTTCCAGACAGCCGTGCGCATCGGAACCAACCACGGCCGCTATACTGGCAGATTGCCGGTGTCAACAACCCAGCGATCCCATATAAGCATTTTGGTAACGGGCAGCCAGCTGTCAATCAGATGCGTGACTGGTTGGCAGAGATATTTGAAGTTCGAGAGCGACTTGACCGAGCTGATCCGCTTGAGCGCCTGGTTTTCGAGATGCTGACGCCCAATTCGAATCATCGCATAACCACGGTGAGGTTGCTGCAAGAGCTTCCTGAAGATATGGCTGATGAAGCTGAGAGGGGTTGATTATGTAAAGCGTGACCAGATGAGAGATGATTTGTTCTGAGATGATATATACCCCTTGGTTTATTCCCCCATGATAGTTAGCGTTCGATTTCTTTCTAGCTCAACTCTCGTGAGCTGGTGTGGCATGTAATTAAAGCTATTACGAAGTCTATGATAAAGATTGAATGGATGTTGTTTGTGCTGTTAGAGGAGAGGTTTGAAGTCAGGTGGAACACGACACTCAAAAGAAGATTGGGCATATCTAAGTAGACGGATCGATTTATTTTCTCATATGTATCATGGTCAAATTTATACTGTATATCTCCGTGTCAGACACTCGTTCACACGTGACTACGATATGTATGATACGATGACACAGTTGATGAGCGTTAGAACTCCAGCTTAGAAGCCAATGCCCATAACAAACGTAGCTGCGAGAGCTGCAGCGGAGGTCAAGGCCACCATGTTGACACCCAGCATGCCTGCAGCGCTGTCGTCGTTGCTTCCGCTCTCAGTCGAGTTTGACGAAGGCTCCTCCGTACCGTTACCCTTCTGCTCCTTGACAGTAACATAGTCCATGCCCTCGTCCGACTTGCACTCCTTAGGCTTCGTAGCGTTCTTCGTAAAGCGAATGTCGGCGCAGTTGTACAGCGCGCTGCCCGACTGGCCAAGGGTGATGACCTGTAGACTGCCCAGGTCACCATCTTGGACCTCGACCTCGTCCGGCAACTTGACCTGGTCGACGCATATCGTGCCAGAGCCGGTAACGTTCCATAGTTCGGGGGTCAGGGAGACGTTGAAGTTTGTGGTGTTCTCGCCGAAGCCAAGGTTGATGAAGACGTAGGTCCAGTTGTGAGATAGGCTAAGCTGGATGGCACCTCCGTCGAGTGGCCAGTCGGTGACATTTCCCTCGCCGTAGTCGACTCCAGCACCTGGGTTGAGCCATCGTTAGCACGAAAGGTACATGTGTTACAGCATGGGGATACGTGGTACGCACAAGGGTATGTCCACTGGCTATAGATGGCCTCGCCCTCTTCCGAGAGCGTATCAGCTCGCCAATCGGGATATTCGAGACCGAAATGAGCGTTGGCGACGGTGGCCGCGGCGAGAACGAGGAGTGACTTCAAGGCCATTTTGGGATTAGTTGGCCGGGTGCGCTGCAGGAGCGGGATGAGCTTGGACTGATGTGCGAACTCAATCTGGATTTCGAACTCCTGTGACGGAAAAGAGCTGCGGAAGGGGAGTTTGGCTCGGTGGGAGAGTTGCTGACCTTGGGATTTATAGGTAAAGATGCTGCACCTCGAGGCTGAAGGCAAGGGTTCTTCCTACACAAGCTGGAACTGCCTCAAAACGTTCGATCAAACTGGCGCATCTAGACTTCCAGATAGCTAGCTTCGGCTCGCTCTCATTGGGGCAAAATTGACCTGCCAAGCTGATGTGGTATAGCGTGAGCATGTTTATTTGCAGCTAGATACATGCTTGTTCTGATGCTTATTGACAAGGGAGCTACGGCTACAGTAGCTACTACTTGTTCGAGAAGTCGCGAAGATTTAAACCAACGAAGTCATTAAACGTTGTTGTTTTCTATCGCTTGGCTTTGCTGCCACAGCATGTACGTGGTCCCTTAAGTTTGGCGAAGATCGTTCTCGAGTATGCTTCGAACTGAAGTCACGGCCTTTCCATAGCAAACGAGTCTGGTTACTCTCTATGACTCTGGAGTTGTGATTAGTTGCATGAGCTCTGAAATGCCGGGGAGGGGGTGGGGCAGCGCCATCTTCGAGGGACCAACCCGAAAACTTGCTCAAACCGACGCAAGGACCCCTGTCCGCTCGTCAAAGTCCTATCAGGTAGCTTCCGTCGTATCATTCCTTACTAGTCGCTGATCATGTAAGGCTCCCGGGTAGGTGTGTTTGATCTAAGTGCCTGCTTCCTCGGCAACTACTAACTTACATGGCAGGTAGCAGCAATGGTTAATGATGATTCTTGAGTCATTTTCGGTACCAGGCTACAAGTGTTCAGATCCTGGTGATGTGCTCCTGGCTGATCATCTCGCTTACTAGGACGGACGTAAGCAAGAACTCTTGATGATTTTTCGGGTTGTTACGTATTACTGGATGATTAGTCTTGGATGTTGTTTTCTGTCTTTCCAATAACTTAGTACTATGATGGTCCGTATACAGACTGCCAAACGCATGGCCCTGGCGGAGTACCCGATGTCGATCCGGAACTCGGAGCTGGGGGAAAGCTAGACTACTGTAGTAATTGACTCCGTTCTTTCTTTCAAAGCCGAGTATGTAAGCATGTCTGTCATATGCTACACTTATGTTGACCTGCACTGAGCTGAATTAAAGCTCGAGGCATTCAGCAGCCGACCAAAACTAGGACATCGTGTTTGAAGGCACGGCCTTGAAATTTACCAGCCAAGACCTGGAACATTGAATTTGGATCGGTGTATCATATGGTTTTGGAAGCAGAGTGATTTTTTCTGTTGCGTTTGGAGCAGCTGACCTGGCCAATGGTTAACAAGTTGGTCGGCGGTCAGGTTAGGGGGTGGTCAGGTTAGGGGGCAGTATGGTCGATTTGTGTGCGCGTGTATGGTGGTGTACTCCACGCACGCCAACGAATATTGCAAAAGGCACAGGCAACGGCAGTGATCCAGCATCGAAAGCTGTGCTCGGAATATTGTTAACCCGTCGTGTAAAGCCTTGAACTGAGCGCCACAATTTCACATATCGCGGTCTTTCGTGGTCTGGTCCTCGATTTTGATCAGAGTTGCCTGCCGGAACTGGCACTTTTGACTGATCGGTATCACGTGCCGGCGCGACATGCAGTAGCATCGAATCCATTTCGTCAAGTACCCACTTTTAAGTCTATGAGGCCAACTCCTAGGAGCTTAAACTTCCCATCTTAGCTACAGCTCTTATATTGCTCTCTCTTCCGCACAGCAAATACCATGGACTCTGGACGCAGAGCTATGCTTGGGGACCGGAGGTCGCCCTCACGTCGGGATGTGTCATCACCAAGGCACGACCCTAATACTCGAATCCACAAAAACTCCAAGCCATCTTCGTCGAAGAGTAGTTCCAAGTACTTATCTCAGGATGAACAGTCCCGCCAGTTTGTCGCCGATGAAGACAAGTTCGTTCTGAAGCAGGCAAAGAAGAAGGCTGACATCCGGGTGCGGGAGGGCCGGGCGAAGCCGATTGACTACCTCGCCTTTAACTTGCGTTATGTCGACACGGACCGCGATGTTTACGAGGATGACGAAGCCGACCTCGGTATTGATATACCGGCGCCAGCTGAAGTACTGAAAAGTCTAGATGCAGCCCAGATCAACGAACTCGACTCCGACATTGCCTCGTATCATGTACTGGAATCCAACTCAAGGAACCGGGAATATTGGAGGGCTCTGCAGACGCTCTGTGCAGACCAAAAGTCCAAGCTGAATCCTCAGGCGCGAGAAGATCGAGTGGTAAGCAGTGTATCCGACGACATCGATAAGATCCTTGCACCCAAGACGCACGACCAGCTCGAGGCTCTCGAGAAGCAGATCAAAGCGAAACTGCAGTCCAACGAAGACATCGATACGGACTACTGGGAACAGTTGTTACGGAGCCTTCGTGTTTGGAAAGCTCGAGCCAAATTGAATCAAGTGTACGACGCAATCAAGCAATGCAAGATCGATCAGATGAAGCAGAGAGATCCGGCGCAGAACTTGGACCAGGCACCGGTTATGGGCGTCACTTCGAGCTCACGTGCGTCGTCCAGTTTTGGCACGAAACCCGAAGCCACGAAGTCGAATATCGTTTCATCTTCGAGCCATCAAGGCAGTATAGCCCCGCCAGGTACCAGTCGCTTTTCCCAGGGAGATGACGAGGACTTCTCGCAGGCTACCAAGGCCATGTACGACCGTGAGGTTGCCCGTGGCGTTGACGAGAACGAGGAGATCTTTACCGGGGAGGAGGCAGTTGTTGGCGCCACGAAACCCCAATGGACCGACAAGTACCGGCCCAGAAAGCCCCGATACTTCAATCGCGTGCAGATGGGTTACGACTGGAACAAGTACAACCAGACTCACTATGATCACGACAACCCGCCACCCAAAGTGGTGCAAGGATACAAGTTTAACATCTTCTACCCCGAGCTCATTGACAAGACGAAAGCACCTACCTTTAAGATCATTCGCGAACACGGCCGGAGACGCGGAGAGTCTTTTGCTGCCGCTGGAGAGGAAGACACCTGCCTTATTCGTTTCATTGCTGGGCCCCCATACGAGGATATTGCATTTCGCATCGTTGATCGAGAATGGGACTATAGCGCGAAGAGGGACAGAGGTTTCAAGAGTTCGTTCGACAAGGTACGTGATGTCCTCGAAACCCCTTGCATTTGTTTCGGTGTCGGCTGCATGAGAGCTGTCTTCGTGAACATTCCGAGCACCTCGATGCTGGCCCAGGCTCATGGCTGCGACCGCTCGAATGCGCGCACATTCCCTTCACCGCACTGTCCACCTGCCCCCCATCTTTCATTGTTCTCATTGAATTCAACGGACCAGCGAGAGCTAAATCTCGTATTTAACAGGGAATTCTGCAACTGCACTTCCAGTTCAAAAAGGTATGGATGGTGTCGAGAGCCCAGATCCCCACCCCACCCTTTAATAGATCTGAAACTAACATGTCTCTGTTTAGGTATACTACCGAAAGTAATTCAGCATTCGGAGGTTTCCTGAATCAAGGCTGGGTTGGCGTCACTACCTCTGCTCTACTCATACGAGATCATCCTAAACGTGGCTGTTCAGATGACGGACCATTGCGTTGGTTGAGACGATTTGGCCCGCAAGTGCTTGAATGAATAGAGTATGTCTGCAGAGTAGGCGATGAATAACCCACATTACTGCAGCAGCCCTCCTATTCTGGCTCTTCTATTTCGGCGACGATCGACCAATGCGGCTTCTGACGCGCTTTCTGTGCTACTTACCTTGAAGCCCTCCTTTCCTGCTTTGCTGGCTCGCGTCATACGAGCATTTTGAAGCGCACTTGCGCACCGCTTGCATCACAGGCCCTTGTGATAAAACAAGAAAAACCTTTCTCTGCAGTTCACACGATCAAGAAGGAATCCAAACAGAGAGCCAGTCAGCCCAACTCAGCAAACGTCCTAACAGTCAGGAATGGCGGATATACCTCTTGTATACGGATAAGAACGTGTATTGCATGCACGATACCAACTTAGCTATCCTTGTTGCTATTTGTCGCAGGGGTTTCTGAGACGCACGCAGATCGACAATCATGAAATAAAGATGTGAAGGATCGATGCGTTCGGTCTCGCCTACACCACCACCCTGGAGCCTCAAACCTCAGCTCTCAGGCGGATGGCAAAGTGTGATGTTCGATTTGTTGTTCCATGCGTTGCCTTGAAGCAACAGTCCGCAGCACAGTGGCGGAGATATGCTTTCCACGTCTTTATGAGATGAGCTTCGGTTGCTTCCGTTGTTGGCCCATAGGCTGCAACAGACGACGACTCCGGACAAGGACAACGGCCAGGCGGATAACATGATTGGTGACTGATTGGTATCGCCTACAGCTGCAAGCTTCCGTTCCAAAATTCCTGCCTCCCGTGGTGACGCCGTTGACGAGGGTACAAAGCGGCCGGACTGCCGACAGAGTGATTCCACTGCGGATGATTGGCGACAATCACCTGCTACGCACTGCAATACACACGTCTGCGACGCAGACGGCCACCAGATAATGGATTAGGCCGAGCCCTGTCAGTAATCGGGATTTGGGCGGGGATCTTTTGGCGACCCGCCGGGAGCTTGGAACACAGAGAGAATGACCGGCCGGGCCAACAAGACGACACATGAATCTTAACACCCTGCAAGAGTTACACGTTCCCGGTCGCAGTCTGGGTCGTTTTCTGTTCAGTGCATCACTCGGTACCGACACACCTCTAGCGATACCCATGCACGACTACCTTGCTGGAGCCTGTCGCTTTGTTGGTTGAGACTGTCAATCTACGGTTGATTTTTATCTCGCTGCTCGTTAGGACGAGCACACGGCATGGGGTGTGTCGATCATCAAGCTAATTGCCAGCAGAAACCCAGAGTTCTTATGACAGGATCGAAGCAAACCATAAGCAAAGCTCAAAGCATCCCATACTCTCCCGTTTGCGCCAGTTTCGTCCCAAGAGGCGCGTGCACACAAGGAGCACACAACGGTCAATGCACAAAGTGTGTTAGGTTGCGTGCGTTCCCTTAGAGCTTCCAACGCCCTGGGGTGGTTTGTTGCAGAACAGTAAGCCATTGTACGCAGCGAGGGAGAAGAGCATTTTCATTGGGCCTCCCGTCCTTGAACTGGGATGGCTTTAATCTGGCCATGGCTGCGCGTCTAGTTGGCTTGGCTAACTATCCTCAGTTATGATCCATACGCATATCAGCGCCTGGATCTCGGATCTTGGGTTCTCCGAATAACAGCAACAACCTTGACCCCTGTGGGTACATGATCTGGGCCAACATCTCTATGCATCCGAGGCAGATGCTTGACGGATTGCCGCGCAGAAGCCACTCTCGAACGGGAACGTCTCTATATTCTATACCCAAACGAGCCGAGAGGCAGTACAAAGCTCCTCTGCTGGCATCAATATATCGCCGCTGTTCCCTTAATCATCTCCTACCTTGTCCATTGTCTCTATTGTGACATCCTGCCGATATCTGCCAATTCCCTTCCTTCTTTCTTGGTTCATAACCGCACCTCGTCCCCTTGCCTCGTTCTCTGTTTTTCGAGAACCACTGCAAAGCCATCACAATATCTGATTGTGTTTGCCACATTAGCAGTCAATCTTTTCTACCTTCTCTGATTTCCATCCGGTCCCATGGATGCACCATATACTGACGGAGGTCAACCCGCCAGCTACACGAATATCTTGCATCCCAGAAACGGACAACAGCAATCAAGTTGCGTGTCAGAGGCCCCCGTCATGGACACCTACTACGCCCTTCCCGCTCATCAAGAGCAATCACAGCATCTGACTGAAACCAGCTCGCTGGTCCACACGTCGACAATTCCGCAGCAACAAGCTCAACACCAGGCTTCCTCCCGTCCCACCCACGGCTCGAGCAGCTTTACTCCCCTTATTTCAAATCCTCAGTACCCCCTTAGGACCCATCAAATATGGCCATCTCCTCCTTCAGGACCCGAAGACTTTGATAACTACTCCTACGACGGCTCTTCCAGTTGTGCTGGTACTCAATCCATATACAACCCTTCGCCAGTCTCTCCCAGAATCTGGTCTTCACCAGATAACCCCTTCCAGCACCCGTCAGAACAGTATCAAAGAACGCCCCAGGATCCTTTCGCAAACCTCTGCATCTACACACCTAACTCGGCCGACGGATTTCCTCTGCAAGGGCAACAGATGGCTCAATACAAGACTGGCTATGCGCCAAGCTTTGATATAGACGCCGACAAGTCGTCTGGCACGCGTTCCCCTGTGACAGCTAGAGACTTCTCAGCTGGCACTCAATCACGAACGGCTTCGCCAAGTGAACCTTCTATCGACCATCCCATCATGCAGTCTGAGATCAAGAAAGAGCCATTCACGACTGATTCGAAGATTTTGACGAGCCCGGGAGCCCGATACGAATGCCAAGAGTTCAACGAACAGTCAGCCAGCGCCAAGGGCGACGAGCCATATGCTCAGCTCATCAAACGTGCATTGTTAAGCAGACCCAACCACTGCATGACACTTCAAGACATCTACCAGTGGTTCCGAGATAATACGGATAAGACTTCAAAGAGCAACGACAAGGACAAACAAGGCTGGCAGAACAGCATCCGTCATAACCTGAGCATGAATATTGTACGTTGGTAATGTTCCTTTAACGTGTCCAGGGTTGGAAGTAGCGTTCCAACCTTACTTCGGGCCCCACTACCCATAGCCAACCAACCCCGGGGTGTAGCCTGTACGCTGCCACGGACCAACGCTATCTGGTTCATGGCATAGAACGGCTCGAGAGTTAATCTGGCACTACGACAGACTAGAGGAGTTGCTGACGAATTGATAGGCTTTCATAAAGCGCGGGCGGAAGCAGACCTCAGACAGCGCCGCGGCCGAAGGAGATGATGAGCCGTCGCAACTCCCCACAGGCGAGACCAAGAGGACAAGTGAGTGGATGCTGCAAGGCTGGGCGGTTCACGGTGGAGTGCAGAGCACCACACGGTACCGCAAGGGTAACTCTGGCCGGCGCGGAGCAGCGTCGAGAGCTTCTCAACACCAGTCTTACCCCCGCGGCTTCCAGCAGCAGCAGCAGCAGCAGCACGACTATGCCTCGAACAGAGCCGTATCTGGTCGCAAGGGCGGCTGCGCGGCGAGCAAGTCAAAATTGCGTAGTCGTCATTTCAGCCAAGTAGCGACATCTTCACCTGCAGTCTCGCATGCCCATCGCACCAAGACGCCCAGCGGTCTTCCTTCAATGCGTCGGTCAACCATGCCTGGCATGTATCAGTACGGCTGCGAGGATATGCCGATGCCACACATGGATACACCGCCTCAGATGGGTGTCAAACAGGAGCATACCTATTCGCCATTGCCACCTGAGGCGTCTGCTTCGGATCAGTTTGGCATGCTATTGCCAGGCCCGAGCCTGGCCTCTTATTCTGGTACAGCCGGGGGACACGGCCACCAAGGCGCGCCCTACACCCTCGTGGGCGGAGACCATGGCCACATGTATGTCAGCCAGTCCCCTTGCGACTATCCATACGGTGTTGCCGACGTCACCGGCGGCGTTGGTGTCGGTGTCTATCATCAAACCGATGGCCACCACCACAGCATTCCGGGTGGAGACAACGACCACATCTACGCGAGCATTGATGAAGGAGTTTATCACAGCTGGTCTAATCATGATGTGATTTGACTTTCAAGGCGTGCCGTCACGGGGAGCCAGATCCGGAGCGCCACGGTCTCACATTGGGCTGAAAATTGCCCGCCGCACACCCTCTACGATGGCGATCCTTAAGCATTAGGACAGGGTTGACGGCCAGCTCTAGGGTCCTTTCCGACGAGCCTCAAAAGTATGAAAAAGAAAAGAAAGGGAAAAGTCCAGACCCACAAAACAAGGATAGGGAAGAGGAAAAAAAGAAAAGAAACGAAACGAAAGCCTCTAGGCTTTTTCTCCGACTCCGACGATGGATATGGATGGGTGCACGAATTTGACAAGCGAGCCGGGCACAATTTTCTGGCCGGACATGCCCATGGACCGCGTTGTCGGGAAATGACGACAGGACGACAAGATGCCATGAACGCCAATCTTGACCAGACATTGGACGGAGAAGATGAGAAAGCCAAGTCGAGCCCTTGCTCCGTGCAGTGAGTGGCCTGTCGAGAATGATCCAACGCGTGTTCAAGGGTGGACCCCAAGGACAATCCCTGGTGGGCATGGGGTATCAGCGCAGGTGGTCAACCACCGTTGTTGCTGGTTACTTGGTGGCTCTCGATCAAAGTTGCGCCACTCTTCGGCCGAGTTGGTTGGCTGCTGCGCTTGTTGGTGGAGAGAAAGGTTATGATGCCACAGCGAGCGGCGTCTTGGCAATGTTTCTGTTGGTTCGACTTTACTACGTTAGCCTGCGTTTTAATTTT
Organism: Coccinonectria pachysandricola; assembly: GCA_003693555.1. Lineage (NCBI taxonomy): Eukaryota > Fungi > Ascomycota > Sordariomycetes > Hypocreales > Nectriaceae > Coccinonectria > Coccinonectria pachysandricola. The sequence goes on from QUZF01000023.1 coordinate 632,279, forward strand.
AAGAGTCACCACGGCGAAGAGGCTGCCGACAAGCGGATGGACGAGGACGGGCATGCTTAGTTTTCTCTCTCTTTGCCTTGGCTTTTTTTCTGTGCCCCTTATTATTTATTATTTGTTTATTTTTGAACCTGGTTTTCCTTGTTGGCTCTCTTCTCTTTCTCCTGGGCAGGTCATCTGCGACTGGCATGTCGCCTGGCGAGACATACAAACATAGGGACCGGGGCCTCGAGGAGACATATGAATGAGAGAGCGGAAGGAGGTGGTACTGGAATATGTCTCTCGAGTGCTAGGTGTGGAGGTGTTTTGGGCGGCATCTGATTTCACTTGGGAATAGACAGACGGGTCACAGGATCACTGAGGGTGAGGAAAGGAGAGTGGTAGTTGACAGCAGTTTCGACAATACAACAGTACAGACCCGGATCAGTCTTGGCACACCGAACTCTTGATTTTCTTGCTGGGTCTTTTCTATTATTATTTCTTTTAATTTTATTATTATTTTCGTTCACCTTCCCCTGTTCTTCGCTCTCCGGATCTGCATCTGGAAGCGAGATCCACAGTACTCCTCCTACTGAATGCGTGCGTGCCAGCCAACCAACCACACGCATCTTCCTTGGGAATCGTTTCGTCTCAGCGGGAAGAACAATATGGGACCGGCGGGTGGGGCGGGAATAAGACTTTCTATTGTTATCCCAGAGCGGCGGCATGATTCAACGTTAGTCTACTCTAGTTCCTTTGCAGGGCAGCAGCCTTGATCCAAATTCTTAAGTCGTCTTGGCTTTCGCGATGGTGATGTAACCCTTACGAAAGATTGCGAATTACAGGATCTGATTCAACCGCCAAGCTCACGCGAAGGCATACGATATTACATGTCGACCATTATCACATGGAGTGGCTCCCATCCATCATCGTCATCTCTGCCAACGTACGTAGCGAAGATTACTCCGTCACATGTTGAATAGTACCCGTGGTACAGTACATGCAGGAAGGCGGAAGGGGAGGGGAGCTAGGGGAGGAGGGCGAAACATCTCTGTCCGACGTCAAGCTGGCAACTGACACGCGAGGTAGATCTGGGCTGGACCAGCATGACTTGAACCCCTGCCTGCTGTGCACATCCTCAGTTCGGAGCTAGGAGATTTTCCTTCGTCAAATAAGCTCGGTCCAGGGTCTGCCAAGGGGGTGGGGATGGGGGTCCCATATTTTCCATCTTCACTCTTTTCAAATGTCTGCTTGAGCTCCTTGAGCCTCTGAGAGGCGTGAGAAGCGAACGAAAGAGAGGGGGGGAGGGGAGGGGTGTGTCCTTGCTCGCTTCGTCGTCGAGGTAATAAGAGGGTATGCGTTAGTTATTACCGAGCGCCATCGCATCCCTGTCGCATCGTATGAACCTGGTAGGCGGTGCGTGTGGGGCTGGACTTGGGATGACCCCATCGCGATGCATGTTCCAAACGTTTTCGCTGTAGCGTACTGTACAATGCTGTAGGCGTCTTGGACTCCGTTCCGAGGCCGCGCCGGCCCAAGCTGAACTGCATCAGATAGCAGGAGGGGCCCGGCTTTAAGAACAAGGTACTGTAGCAAGGCTGGGGCCGCAGGCTACTTCAGAGACGATCGATATCGTGTTAGCTCGGCTGGATGCGATTGGGCCCCCCCTTGGTACTGTTGGGATCGGGGGAGGTTTTGGGCCAACGGGATCAGTTCCGGGTAGGGCCAGGAGGAGCAAGGGAATGAGAGAGAAAAGAAAGGAAAGGAAAGGAGAGAGAAGACGGGAAAAGGTGAAGAAGGAGAAATTCAGCGGACCGGAAGTGAAATGTGAGACAAAATTGAGTGTTGTGGATGCCGAAGAAGAAAAAAGAAAGGAGGAAGGAAGAAGAAGAAGAAGAAGAAGAAGAAGAGTTGAATACTCTCTGCATTGTACGGTACTGTGCTGTAGGCTGCCCTGATCATCCGTAGGGGGTGCAGGGTCGCGTTGCAGCGCTGCTGTACGTACTGTAGCGTACAGCATCGCCGTATGTACAGTACAGTACGCAGTATGGTTGATATAAGCTTCACTTGCTCCATAAAGCCCATGCCACTCGCCGCCCTCCCCTCTCTTTTTCTGCCCTGTGCTTACCCCAGAGCAGAGCCTTCTTCGTATTCCTGCGCGAGGAGGCTGCTGCGATGAGATGCACGCACTGATTCAACGGAGGTCGTGGCGTAGAGTCGGTCAGCTTGAAACATGGACGTCGAGCTGAGGAGATGGAAATTTGGCAGCAGCCGCGGCAGCATGGCCCGACCCCCGGTTTTTAGTTAGACATTTCGGATACCAGCTGGCCTCCTCCAGCATTCCGCCTCTCTCCCTCTCCCTCTCCCTAACCCTCCCACTACAAGCCGAGCCCGTTGCGCGGTGGCTCAGTGCTCCTCTCGAGTCTTCAGCACTGCCAGGCGCCCGCTCTTGCGCTCACCCCGAAGGTGGTGCGCCTGTTCGAGGGACAGACTGACAGGGGCGTCGACGACGGGGGGGCGCGTTGATGGCAGCCACGGGGTCTTTGAAGATCCCGTCTGCCACGCACCAACGACTGGCACTCGTCGTTGCTGTATGTACAGTCCTCGTCTCCGTACAGATAATTGGTAATCACGGCAGAGGCCCAGTTGGCGCTTCCCCAGACCCCCCCACNNGGGGGGGGGAGGGGGGGGAGGGGGAAGGAGGGGGAAAAACACCAAACCCCCCCCCCCCCCCCCCCCCTTCGTGACAGTTCCACATGGCCTGTGCCTTTGAGAAGGGCGGGTGTGGAGCAACCTGGCGCCCCGTCTGGAAAGACAAGAAAGGCAGGATAACCCGGTTCATGGGTTTAGAGACCGGCCTGCTGATCGAGGCGACCCTCATTGATCTGGCAGTACGAGTAATTGACCAGATTCCCGGGAACCAGACTAACCAGCCAAGACTAGTCAGGGTCTAGAAACGGCCAAGCCACAGCTTTCCGGCTCGTGGTGGGTAGAATAGGGTATTCATTGATTTGACTTGTTGAAGCTGTCCCTCGTGTACGCAGCAGCACTCCTTATCGCGAAGAGTATCGAGTTTCAGATTTCCAAAAATACCTTTTCACCCCCTTCCCCTTCCCCTTGCGCCGCGCAGCCGCATAAGTCGAAGCCAAATTTCACAACCTGTGAGCCTGATCAGTGATTAATTTGCTTTGCTAAGCTGCCGAGCTCCAGAGTGAAATGTCCACAAGGAGGGGGGGTGTGCACATCCCATAACGCCACGACCTGGTGGTGATCCGAGGCCGGCACGGGAGCCCATCCATGCCCGTTTATTAGTCTGAGCACGCGTGGGGAATCTGCTCTCAATAGCTTTAGGCAGCAGGAGATAAGTATTGTTGGTAAGACGTACGTCCACTACTGGCGACCAACAGAGCTGAAGCAGTCGAGTTATCGCATCGCGTGTACCACATGGGCAGTAGAGTAGAAGCTTGGCGCGCCAGGTGACCTTCATAATGATCATACCAGTTTGAGTCATGATATCTTTTCCAGGCAGCAGAATTGTCGGTTGTCCGTCAATAGATGTGGCCCGTTGTTCGTAGTCAGGTATGGCCGTACGAAGAAGCCACGAGCGTTCTCTAGCGCAGTTCCCCGAGACCATCATCACAGCATCAGCGTTCGTTATGTGTCGGTATCGTTCGCCTGAACAGTTCTAGATCAGGCTGTTACGGCCGCTGCGATTCTGTACGACCATCGGCTAATGTACTCGATCGGACGCAAGCTGCACGATGATACCCTGTGACGACTAAGGCAACCGTTCAGGGGCATGCTCCCGTCTGCGTCGCAGATCGTGCAACCTCGACGCCATCATTACATCCCTTCTACAGGCTGAAACATGTCTTTTTGTCTTCCCCCATATACTCATGGAGCTTCGTAGTCCTGGCATTCGTTACATTGCCAACTGGACAGTCCTCTCGGATCAGCGCGTCGTTTGCAGCTTCCTTGAAAACTAGTGGGGAGTGTTCCTATGACTCTCAAGCCTAGCTTCATCACGTTACTGTAAGGTTCAGTCGACTGGACCAGCAGCCGCCATCATCAACATCGCAGCTAAATCCGAATCTCCGTTGTGCTCGTGTCTCATCTTCCTGGGCTTCTGGACTTTCCACGCGTGGCTTCAAGCCTCCTCCGACGCCCAGCTTCGTTAACAAGACACTAAGGCGAATAGGATTGTTAGTGGCGTCTCATTGACAGGAGAACTTGTCTCAAAAGAAGGAGGGGAGACGGATCCGCGCCAGCCTGGCAACGTGCAGGTTCACGTCATGTCCGGTCCTGAGCTGATAACGATGAACTAGAGTAGCCTTGACATAGTCTAGACTGCAGTGGCAGTCTAGTGGCTGTTGGAACATATACGTATTTCCTTCTTCGTCCACGTACGTAGTACAATACAAGCTGCAGTCGAACGCAGCGAACATACGACATGTCGATCTTGATCCGAAGATCTAGTCTAGAGAAACGCTTGATTGCCAGGACCCTGACGATGCCGTCCAATGGTCTTCGTTCAACCTATCTTGAACGAAGGCGAATTGCAATTGGTTTAAGCATCTCTTCCATCCTGGGCTTCCATATTTCGATTCGACGAATGCATCCAACATTATTTGAGCCTTTTCTTGGCGCAGACTCTTCGAGTGACCGTCAAAGGTCCACCCTTTGGTCCAGGTATTTGCTGCATATCTTGTGAACAAAACACCACTCGACAAGAATTACAGGCTCATTATTGTGCGGCTTCGTTGCCTTTGTGTTAGAACTCTCGCCCCGAGACGAACATGTACATCTTTTTGCAAATTATAGAGCAGATTTTGGCTCACTCTTCGCCAAACCGGGTTGATAAAGAGGTCGTAGTAGCGTGCTACGACGGAGCTCGCGATCACTGTTGGTCTCACGACACCAATAGAGTTGTCGTAGTCTTCTATCGCACGTAAGAACGCATGGGTTGTCAGTATGCCCTTGTCGGGTGGCAAGCGAATAGCATCTTCGAGGTAAGTCCACATGTTGGTTCCCTTAGTCTCGGATGCTGCAATCGTGGAGCCGTTCCATCTTGCATGGTAAATAAGCCTCGACAAAGAAAGCACAGATACCTTAAGCTGCGCCCAGTAAGTTGGGGCTCGAAAAATCCTGGTGGGTTGAGTCTAAACTAGACTACGCTCGAGTTCACAATCTCCTGGTTTCAATCAACTAGCCGTTTATGGTGTTTTCAGCGAAAGATATGGGTGCGACGACCTAGAAGCGCTGTCGCCGATACGCACTTCAAACGACAGAACGTCCACTAGCAAGTAACTCGTGGCGTTGACAAGATATAGGACAAGCCTTACGAGCTAATTGTTCATCGAATTCAGAGATTGAGAGTGAGGAGCATGTTTGGTACGGCACTAAAACTCAGCTCTTCGTTAGTTCAAGTCAGGAGGAGGGTGGTGATAGAACCTAGCGAGACCTGTTTCGACAAGAGATGGTATTCGGTCGTCGTGCCTCGAAATTGACCCTTTACATCACTTTCGTTGCATCTGTGGCTCGGGCAAAGGTTACATGAAATGCTGAACTGTCCTGTCAGATGAGTCATATAAAAACGCTGTAAACACACACGCACACAAGGCTTCAGCTCGGCCTATATAGCGCGACAGCATATACTCGAGCGCCTATAGTTATCGTGACTGGCAACGGGGAGGTAGAGTGTCATGTTAGAATGCATTTTCAGGGCTTCAGGGGAACCGAAGTGGACTGGGAAGAAGTAGGCTTGATCAGTGACGGTGAATTCATCTGGAGCATCCATGCTGCTGTTGCCGAATTCCTATTTCGTTTGTCAAAGATGATGTAAGATGAGCCCGAAGATCAACGTGTGCTCAAAAGACAATGATATAGAGCACCATTGGCGTACTTGCTCAATTCATCAGACCAGAACAAAGCCGAGGTAATCCCGCAGACTTTTGGTAGTTGTAAGTTATTGGATCGGAACCAAGCAGGTTCTGGCAACTTTGGCTTGAAGTGTGTTTGAGATACAAGTAAAGATCATTCAGGAGTGGATGGTGAGTTGGACCACTGCCTATTCAAAATTTTCGCTTCTTCTTGGCCGGCCCAGCTGCAGCTTTCCGTTCCAGATTCCTCTTGAGCTCGTCCCGCTTTCGATCCGCTCTCTCCTGTGAAGTTTCTCGGGGAGTCTCTTTTGCATTTTCTTTGGAGGCCGACGTCGTACTTCGACCACGGTCTGGGATCTCATTTGAACTAGATTCCGAACGACTAGTACCACCTGCCATTTTGTTTCCTATGAAGCCCAGCTTATGAGGAGCCTGCTGAGTCTTCGGCGGCGACACATCCTCTTCCAAGTCGGAGTAGGTCTTTTTAGGCTCCGCTGGGGTGGAAGCTTTGGTCTTGGAACCACCTATACGTCCTAGTGAGGCCCCTTTGGGGGCAGCGTTTGAGGATGAAGATGGAGATTTGTGTGAGATGCCCCGTGCAGGCGACCGGGATAAGCGATCTTCTGTCTCCGATGCCGTTTCGGAGTCATCGTGGCTCTTCGAAGAAACTTGGCGTGGAACATTTTCCATATCGTTTGAAGAAAGCGGCGGAGATGACTGTTTCTTGCGACCAAGAACTCCAATTCGCCTAATAGGCTTAGACGACTGTGATTTGTGCGTGTCCGGAGAACTGTTCCGATGGTCCTCAGATACAGGCGAATTAACCCCGCTGTCTGTCGAAGCATCATCGGGGACTTTCTGCTCTTTCAGAACGGCGGTCTTGGGTTTATCAGTAAGGTGAGGCGGTGTCGACTGAACCTGGAAGTCGTCATCGTCTTCCTTGGCGTCACCCTTAGAACGTTCAGCAGGCATCGAGCTTCCTTCGCTCGTCGCAGCCGCTTTCTCCTGTGAATAAGTCGGGATGCTGACAGCGCCTTTGAAATCATGCCACCATTGGTCAAGTTGAGGTATTTTCTTAATCGAAACCGACTGCTTGATGGGTAGAGGTTCAGCTCCAAACACGGCCTTCACTAGTGACTCAACGTCCTTGGGCCCGTCTCCTTCGTCGTCTAAGCCGGATTGCCAGAGAGAGCGGTCGAAGGAAGCCAACCCAGGGACCTTGTCTTCCGCGGCTTGCCTGTTAACCTTTCTTCTTCCTGATAGAGGATTGAAGACATGCTCCAAGCCCGTGCCTAGAGCCTCAAGCTTGTCAAGTAGCTTGTTCAAAACCGCATCCTTCTGATTCAAAAGCTGAATCAAAGATTCAACCTGTCGATTCCTTGCGCAGTGGGCTTGAATCAATGGAACTACAAGGTCCGTTGCAATGGAAGATGGAGGAGATGGCTTTAAATGCATGGGCCACGCTAAAGGTTGTAACCCGGGGAGTTCACACGTTATGTTCAACAACAATCCATCCTCCGTCTTTTCTGCCGGTACTAATTTGAGACTGGTTTGGTCGTGTCCTGCCTGTGATATATCCAGTGCACTTCTCAGGCTTGACAGGAACTTGGCCATGTTTTCAGGCGTGTCACTGGGGTCTATGGTGGTGTTTTCGCCCCAGCCCCTAATGCAAATGGCTTTCCGGTCCAGAGACTCGGTCCATATGTTAGCCAAGTCGGTGACGTGGACTGTATAATCGGCCGTACCGATCTCAGTTGATACTAAAAGCACTGGAAGGTCGGAGGATGAGGTTAGCGGCAGCGGCCGCCATGACAAACTCGGAGCCATGTCAGGATCGAGCGTGTCTGATCGCTGTTACTTATCTCCAAGATCGCTGACACGCGTAGGTTCTTGATCCCACGCGCAATCTTCCGAGGTCAACAGTAGAAGTATCGGCTCCACCGTAAGAGTCGCGGTCGTAGGTGATTCCTGTTCGGCTGACCAAGCCTTCAAAGTGTCCAATAGCTTTGCTGAATATTGAATTTCAGAATTTCTTCCTATATGCGACCAAGTGTTCCAAGTGACCTTCGGTTCAATCACATTTCAAAGCATTCGACTCCAGATGATCCGAAAATATAGCTCAGTCGTAATTTTTTGGGTGTTGTTAGGCTGCAAAGCGCAAGGCGTGAACTTAGTGAAGGCGGTCGATGAGGCAGTCAGCACCAGCTAACGGGTCGGCAACGGGCAGATTCGCTCCTTTTTGGTAGATGTCCGATGAGAAACGTCGGCCGGGTTGTCGTGGAACGGTTCACGGCATATGCGGATAGTAGATGAAAGTCACAAGTTAAGGACTAAGTTGGTTTTCTCAGGGCGGGAACTAAGGTCACATTCACAGGCATCCATGTCGCTTATGGGCAGTTGCCTTGTTAGGCGTGTGAGCAGCATTGGCCAGTTGCTGACAGCTGGCAGCTGGCAGTGGTTGAGGCTATCGCTTAGTCACTTGCCAGGGCAGTCAGAAACTCAGCATTTTAGTTACAGAGTGCTCCAGCGATAATCACAAAAGGATACTTCTTAACTACATTTAGTTATGCACATCATATCTCATCAATCATCTCATCATCACTTCATGCTTGTGTTCTGGAGCAAGCCCTTTAGCGTTCTTTTTATTTACAGTACTTTCCATTGTTAGTGTCAGCTAAGAGCCAATCACCAGATAATGATACAAGATCTCACTAATGCGATTACCGATCGTGGGAATCGTCATAGCAAGCCTCCCATCGGATACGTAACTAGGGGGCGCTTTTTTGATGACGGAGACGGCGAAAAAGAAAAGCGATCGAGGAAGCGTTTTAGATTTGCTTCTGTGATCAATGTACTGTTTAAATGATAGCACTTACAATGATATTTTGTTGAAACCTTTTAATGTTGTTGTCTATGACTCGAAGTCAAGTGAGAATCTCTGTTAACTTCGGCGTACTACTTCGAAACCTCCATCCAACTTCACAACAAGTATCCATTCCTATCGCGACACTACTTTCCGTGGCGCCATTCTCGACAATGCCGACGAGATCAGTAGCAAAGCGAAAGGCAGATGCGCCGGCGAAGCCCAACGATGCTGCGAACAAGAAGACAAGGGTCACAAATGCTACCCAAGCCAGGGACTCATTGCGCCAAGCGCATCATCTGGCTCAAGAGGCCGAGGATCATGGCATCGTCCTCCGGAACTACTATCCACATGAGATGAGCAATTCTCGAGCTCGCGCGTACAACGCCGATGAACTCCCACGGCCAATTGAGACGCTATACTCAGCTTTGGAGGAAACCGCACAAGAGAGGAAGGCGGTCGATGTCAAGGACGCTGTAGTCCACTGGTTCAAGATGGATCTTCGCATTCACGACAACAGAGCATTGGCGCTTGCGAGCGAAAAGGCCAAAGAAGCGCAAGTGCCGCTGATTTGCATGTACATCGTGAGCCCCCAAGACTACGAGGCGCACTTGCGATCTCCCGTGAGAGTGGATTTTATGCTGCGAACGCTGGCAGTACTCAAAGAAGACCTGGCAAAGCTTAATATTCCTCTTTACGTCGAAGCTGTCGAGAAGCGCAAGCATGTTCCCGACCGCATCTTGGAACTACTGGATGAATGGGGTGCGAGTCACCTGTTCGCCAACATGGAATACGAGGTGGATGAGCTAAGACGCGAGGCATCCATGGTACGGGATTTGGCAGAGAACGGCAAAGCCTTTGAGGTTGTCCACGATGCCTGCGTCATTCCTCCAGGAGAATTGCATACTGGAGCTGGCAAACAATACGCTGTGTATTCGCCGTGGTACCGGTCCTGGGTAGCTCACATCCACGAGAACTTGGACCTCCTGGAATTATATGATCCTCCACATAAGAACCCTGAGGTTGCGCGCACAACGTTCAAGACGCTTTTCGAGACGCCCATCCCGGACGCACCAGAGAGCAAATCGCTAAGAGATGAGGAGAAGAAGAAATTCCGCTCTTTCTGGCCTTGTGGCGAGCATGAAGCAGTGAAGCGTCTTGACAAGTTTTGTGAGGAGATGATTGGAGGCTACCAGAAGCATCGAAACATCCCAGCCGATAACGGTACATCATGTCTCTCCGTCCATCTCGCCTCAGGTACTATTAGTGCAAGGACATGTGTCCGCACAGCACGCGATCGGAACAAGACGAAGAAGCTTAATGGTGGAAATGAGGGCATTCAGACATGGATTAGCGAGGTCGCTTGGCGCGATTTCTACAAGCATGTTCTGGTTCATTGGCCCTACGTCTGGTAAGTGTGGTAGAGATGAAAGTTCGGTGTTCATGACTAACCCTATCAGCATGAACAAGCCATTCAAGCCAATGTATTCCAATATATCCTGGTCTTATGACGAAGATCAGTTTGCCGCCTGGTGCCAAGGCAAAACGGGGTTCCCCATTGTGGATGCCGCGATGCGGCAGCTGAATCACCTTGGATACATGCACAACAGATGCCGCATGATTGTAGCCTCGTTCCTGGCGAAGGACCTACTCATCGACTGGAGAATGGGCGAGCGGTACTTCATGGAGCACCTTATTGACGGCGACTTCGCCAGCAACAATGGAGGGTGGGGGTTCAGCGCCAGTGTCGGCGTCGACCCGCAACCCGTAGGTTTACTTAGATGTCCATTGGAAAGTTGGTTACTGACTTACAGTTATAGTACTTCCGAATCTTTAATCCTCTGCTGCAAAGTGAGAAATTCGATCCAGAAGGACATTACATCCGAAAATGGGTACCTGAATTGAAAGATATGGACAGCAAAGAGATTCACGACCCTTACAGCCGCGGTGCTGGAACAAAGGCTAACAAGAATGGATATCCTGAGCCCATGGTAGAGCACAAAGGATGTCGAGAACGAGCGTTGCGAGCTTACAAGGAGGGACTTGCCAGTGAGGAGGCATGATGGATTGGTGAAGTAATGCGAGGCTTATTAGATCGGATGAATAGTTCGAGTGGCGGGCGCTTATCAAAACTACACAATATTTTGAGAGCTCACGAACGTGGATGAATCGGGCATCTTGGAAGCTTCATGTGAGACCTGTATCTGTACCATAGCAAGAGACTTGAACGCTACGGCTTTTTCAAGGCCTGTTCAATCTGCGGCATGGAGACTATCGAGGTAGCCCCAGAATCCCCGGAGTAAGAGCGACCTGGGGTCAGTCCGAGGAAACTTCACCAGCCGGGTGGGAGCTTGTCACCACTTTGTCACAAATTCGTATGCGGACTCGAACGGATATCGTAGTGTTGTCTCAAAATCGAGCCGAACGCCTCGAATTGGATTTGCCTAGATGCAGCCAACCCTAGTTTTCTCCCATGCCATCATGCCCGAACCAAACCCTAAGGTCCTGTCAGAATCCCCATCCAAGAAGAACCCGATTTTCCGGATGCGAAAGTACCTCGCCGAAGAATTTGATAGATTTATCGCTGGGCGTTCCAGACGCTCTTGAGGAGACCGTCGCGCTGCGCCAATCGGTTCATGGAGTCGTCGCTCTCGCCCATCGCTCGGACGAAGCCGCAGAGGGCGTAGACGTGGTTCTCGCCCTGAACAGCGCGGCCATTCTCGTCAACCTTCGCAATCGAGATCTGGACGGAGCCGTGGTCCTTGGCCTTGATGATGCGGTTGGTGGCACTGCACTTGCGGGGGATGTAGCTGGTGACGCTGCGTCAGTACTCTCGTCTTCGTCGGAAACTGCATCTCGGTTGAGTTTCTTACAGATCGACGATCTCGCCTCGGTCGTTCTCCATTTTTGCGGTTGAAAAAGGGGGATATCGGGTGGTTTGGGTGGTGTTTCGGCGGTGGGATGAAGTCGTCGCGAGCGCTTAGTGGGATGCAGAAAAGTTCCATCAAATTTCGGTGTGGTTCGTCAATTTCGTGGGGCACGAGGGCTTTCTGTGCGTCACGTGCTTGATCAGCTGATAGCGCGCTGCATGTCGCGCCGATCTGCTTTACGCCACGAACAAGCTAAACCTCAGATCGAAACGGCCCTGTTTCCGCCCCATCCCCCCAGGTCTACACCTCGGCTCCAAGTATCACGATTTCGTGAAACTCATCACCATTCTGCTTCTGAAAAACAGCCTGAGATGCGCTTCGCGCTCTCCATTGCTTGCCTTGGGCACAATGACATCTCCTGATGTCTTCCAATCATCACCTCCTCGACGCGAACACATCCAAATCCGCTCATCATCCCCAGATCTCCCACCACTCCGCGACATAGTATCCCAAAAGTCACCACGGCGACCCCTCTGTAGCGGTAGTTGGGCTGCACCCATTCCTGATGGTGCTCCTGCCAGTTTTGTTACAGCGCGAACTCTATGGAAACGAGACATATTATCAGATGACATAGAAGCTGGAAAGAAGGGAATTCCTGATAGCACGTCGCTAGGCGCTTTGGATGATTCGGTAGTCGAGGTTACGCAAGAGACGTTTACAAGAGCCCGAAAGCCACCTTCTTGTACTCAGGTAACGACAAGCTTGGGACAAGAAGAAGCGCCAACCGCGGCCAACGGCCCTGTATCTCCCAGGAGAAAAGAGGATCGGGAAAAGTATCACTTTAAATCAATAGAAAGTGCCGATGCCCTGTCAAATCACGATGCAGAACCGCCAGCACCGGTAGAGAAGATGTCGGTGGTAAAAGCCAGATGCACAGAAACTGTCAGTCGCCACTTCGCGACTGTTGCCATGCCAAAAGTACCCGGGAAGCCAAATGAAATCGATATCACAGAGCCCTTGCATCTGGAACAAGCGCCCGTACGAAGACTCGACTGGACACCTCCGGCACGAAAGAGTCTTGTCGATGTTGACTTGGACTCACCGCCCTTCTCCGATGGAAATTCGGCTCAACATGAAGGTCTCACTGATGAGGGAGCACGGGGCGCCTTCGAATCGATCCTTCAAAGCCACAGCTACAAACGTGAAGCATCACCATCTGCGTTAAATGTTAAAAAGCCTGTGAAAGAGCAGACTTTGGTCAGAAAAAGGAAACTCGAGCTAGTGGCTACAAAGGATGCAATCACTGAGGTTGAAGAAGTTGTTGAGAAGAGATTGCCAAAAAAGAAGGCGCCTAAGAAGCCAAGAACCATAACAGAAATCGCAACCGCCGCTTACAAGCAGCCGACCCAACCAGTTCCGACTCCTTCAGCATCGATTCTAGATCATTTTCCGAAGAACGACACAAATGACACCATAACAATGAGAGAGGCTCAGAAACGGAGCAAAACTGCTGTAAAACCTCGGAAGAGGACGACAAAGCAGACGAGAAAGAAAGCACCGACCCCAAAACCCATCCTACTATCACCAGGTGCAGCACTAGCTCAAGCTGCAAATCAGGACTATGTTTTCGGAACATCCAGCCAATTGGCTCGTGAACCTTCGCCAACATTTCTGAGAGATCTTCAAGTGGCAATCCGGCGTTCAAGGGAGGCTCGTGACCTTGATTCCACCACGCCAATCAACAGCGATGCTATTGAACCTCCAGAAGGAAGGCCTAGGCTATGGGAAGCGGCAGCTCGAGATGCTGAAGGCGACCTCTTCGACCTTGAGGTCATTAATCTCACAGAAGCGTCACCGCAGTTACCGGCACCACATGATGAACCTGATCCGTTCGGATACGTAGGAAACCAGGACCAAGCGGATTCTTTACGAAATGACGAGCAGGAGGTTATGCAAAGTAGCACCTTCATCAGTTTATCCGACATCTTACCTGAACCTGACAAGAAATTTGTTGAAATAGACGATGTTTCACTGTCGGGAAGCGATTTATCCACTAGTTCAAATGTACAGAAAGTCGCAAATGCGGCAGCTGTCAAATCAAAAACGACTGTCACAGAAGAGCCACAGGAAGAGAGGCCTTATATTGCGCTGCGCGAACCACTCCAGCGGACGACAGCACCCGATTTTGAATCATGCACCGACGTTCAGCTCGCGAAGCAGATTCGAAGCTACGGATTCAAACCCATCAAACGACGAACTGCCATGATTGCTTTGCTTAACCAGTGCTGGCAAAGTAAGGCTGGAGTTGACCATGCGGCCATCCACACCAGCGCAACGCTATCTGTTGCTGGCACTAAGTCCTCGGTTCGGTCTACATCTCCTGGAATTGCAAGTCCTACGAAGCGACCCCGGGGCCGGCCAAGGAAGAACAGCGTCACCGCAGCGGAGCCTCAGGAACCTCCTTCATCTGCTCAGCCAATCCAGGAAGTCACAAAACCGCGGGGGCGACCGAGGAAGGCCGGTGAAACTAGCCCAAAGACTACAAAAGCTAAGGCCGGTTCGAAAGCCGCCGCATCACCCAAGAAAGTCACAGGTTCGGTCAAGAAGGCTGCCGTTGTCTCCTCTCCCAAACGAAAGAAGCCGGCCGCCGCTGCTCGCCCCATCATCGAGATTCCAGATTCTGCCTCGGACACGGGTAGTGTTACATCTCAACGAAGCTCTCCCAGCGAGCACATGTTCTCCTCGCCATCCCCGATCGACTTGTCACTCAGCGAAGACACCGAGATCTTCATGTCGGGAACTCGAACCGACCAGCAGGCTCTATTGTCTAAGCACATCACCGACGCCATCAGGTCAGCTCCTCGAACAACTGATCCAACGAATCCCTCATGGCACGAGAAGATACTTCTTTACGATCCTATAGTGTTGGAAGATCTTGCGTCTTGGCTCAACTCTGGCCAGCTTAGTCGTGCGGGGTACGATGGAGAAGTCAGCGCTGACGAGTTGAAGAGGTGGTGCGAGTCGAAGGGTGTATGCTGCCTTTGGAGAGCTAATACGCGTGGGAAAGAACGCAAGCGATTTTGAATCTTTATAACGAAGCGAGGCGTTGGTTTGAATGAGGTGTGGGTTATCATACCAGTATAGACTTGGAAAGGTTAACTTATGTATCTAAATACCAGCGACTATTCTGCTCTGTCATCTACGTTACTAACAAGTAGAATAGCTCGATTGGCGGAATAACGTCGCTGACGTTCCCATATCTTTCTACTTGGCCGAACATGCTGGCGCGTCAACATCGTGTCTTGTCAGTTGATTCATCGCTCTTCTCGCCTTCTTTCCGTTGTCGCTCTTCTTCTTCGATCGCCTTCGCATCCTCTCCCTTATTTCCTGCCCACTTTTCCGGAAGTTGTGGTTCGCTCTTAAGCCATTCGTCCAGCGGTGAACTGCCTCAGAGGTTAGTCACATGTGTTGAGCCAAATCACGATGGGTTGCACCAACCCAGCACTATCGGTATCGCCTTTGGGCATGTTCACTTGCTAGATGAAGAACTGCTACTGCCGAGCAGTGGGGCTGGATATTGTTTCTGGAAATGAGGCTGTCCTTTGGGTTTGTAACAGTTGCGGATCTTCTCTTTACTGTCTGAGCTTGATGTGTCGGTGTTGAGTTGTGGCATTTACCGGCTATTGCTTCATCTTTATACCTCGTCCTGGCAGATTACACCTAAGCCAGGGAAGGTTTCCTACAGGACAAGTTTCGTCTTATGATTGCGATGCTAGATGTAGGCGAATGCCGTTGCTCACTGCTATGCGGTATCACCACACCCAGTTTCAAGTCTCGCCACCTCATTCTAATTTGGAGCAATTCCCATCGGAAGCGCTGCCGGTGCATTGTACGCCGATAACACGACTAGATGCATCTTCGAGATGCCGTCTTATCTATGACGAGAGCGCGTGCTGGAGATCATATCTGGCACTTCTAAGGGACCGGACATGGGTGACGAGGGTACGAGCTCCGCATTGTTCCATTCTCTGTTCACTTACGAGGGATGCGATCAAGTGGGCGGATCGGGCGAGGCTCGGACGAGGCCCCTGACACGCACACAAAGTCACTGCTATTACTGGATCGGAAAACCCTAGATCGAACTCTTCATAAGTACTCGGTGGTTCTTGGTAGAGGACAGCCACTAGCTCCTGCTCAACTGACGGAGCAGTGTCTTTAGCATGCGCGAGAGAAGCATTGAAACATTTCACAAGACGACATGATAGGACGGAGTAGCATCTACTAGTATTTGTGTCCGCAGTTCGTCATGACTATTCCGTACGGCTGTGATCCTTGCTACGGTTGTAACGTTATTTCGAGACCCACCTGGATTATCCGCCGAGGCCTGACACGCACTCAGGCCGAGCGGCGAGGTTGTCCTGCACTCCACGTCAAAGGCCCGTCTTGTGCATTCGATATAACCGAGGTTAGTAGGTGAAGAAACGTCTCTTCTGTACGTACGTGGTACAACGTCAAGAAGACTTGCCTATCCCACATGGAACAGCTCCAAATGAAGAGGTTGCCAGGCGACAAGCCACGCATAGCATTATGCGGGGCGACCGTTGTTGATCCACGCCTTCGAATAGAATAGAACAGGCCAAGCGCAGTGAAGAGTTGAGGCTCTATGTCAAGGCTTTATTTACCGAGGCCTCGATGATGACGCCAGCTGTGTTAAGATTAACGTTCTCTTATCGTCAGTTTTGACGCTTCACACGGACCTTTTTATCTTGTTCCCGGCCCGATAAGTTGGGCAGCTGGTACCAACTGTAACCAAGTTTTTTGAACTAGTCTAGTCAAGGAGAACCTGTCTCTGCATCGGATCCATGTTTGACTTGTCTGAAATATGCTGTTTCTTTAATTTCTCTAGATTGCAACGAGGGTATGGAGTCTCTCCCAGGTTTCCCCGTGTCACGGCACCACGGCGAGCAGCGGAGGCGGCACTTGTGTCACACCGGCAAGGCGGTTTCGGGATGAGTGGGACCGACCGGACCGTTGTATGTATGGAGTAGCGGTCCAGAGATCGGACCTCCGGGGCAGAAACAAGCAGTTTCCGGTAGATCAAAGGTGCAAGAACTGCAGCGCAGCGCGTTCCTTGCCCTAATTCGTTTTCTTTCGGGCCCCCGTAGTCGATATTTTCGCGTACCTGAAATGGTGCAAAATTGCCAGGACGACACTGTAGAAACTTCTGGTCTAAGTTGGTACTGGTACGTACGTATACGTACTCTGTAGAATAGTTCAGAGTGAACAGATGGAGAACAGCCCTTGCAGCACGTTATCGTTATCGTGTTGATGAAACGGTGCTCCCCACTCATCAACCTAATCCCTAGTCCCTTGAACCAGAGAATTGTCAGGGCCGATGAGGCTTTTGTTTTTCTCCTCCCCCTAATTCTCCCTTGGTTTCTACCGCGTTGACGATGCAAATATATCGTGCTAGGCAATCTAGCTTGGTGCTGGTCTGTAGAGGAAGTCGGACATCATCGGTAGTGGTGAACAGACGAGCCTACAGTTCTAGTCTACTCTACTCTACTCTACTCTACAGTACTCTGCTGTACTCTAGTCTAGTCTTCTCTTGACAAGTCAACTGCGCTGGGAGGACGCTGGTGGGCGATATAGTTCAGCAACTCCGATCATCGTTCAAGGTCATAAAGTAGTCCAGAGCAGTAGTCGAGTACAAAGGTAAAAATGTATGTACTGTATACTAGACTCGGCGAATTCCGCTCATTTGGTTCCAGGCCGTCCTTGATGCTCTTGATCTGGGGGAGGTGCCGGACCCACCCTATGCGAGGATGACTGAGCGCTAGGGTTCTTTCCCATCGCAACTCACCCTCGATGAGTGAACCAGACTCTGCTAATCCCTGAACCACGCTCTGTTCTGTTAACACCAGAGAGGCTGTGATGATCAAGTTGTGGTAGAAACGACAGCCGGCGCAGCATAGCTCTTGACGAGCCTCTAGTTCACGCCGCCATCTACCCGGTGCCTCTCGTCCATCCCTTCCGGTCGATCCTCGTCATCGGCGACGCCATCGCCAACGGCAAATCGCAATCGCAATCGCATAAGTTGACGGAGCACCCCCTTGGACGTCATTCGCCTAAACAGAGCGAGCCTCCTACCCGCGCGCAAATAGCTCTTCCTAGGATATCTTCTCGCTTTGTTAACTTCGGCACCAACGGCCAGTCCTCAGACATGGACGAAAACTTTGCCTCGTACCAGCATTCCATCGCGTTGCCGCCTTTTTCTCCCCATAATAATCATCACCATGTCTCCAGCCACCGGCCTCACCCGTCCAATCACGTCACTGTGTACCAGACGACCGGCCCAGATGCACACACAAGCCCGATACTATCACCTGGTGGTTCCGGAACGCCGTTGCTCAACCCTCGATCATGCGTAACATGTCGGCGTCGCAAAGTTCGCTGCGATAAGCAGATGCCATGTTCCAACTGTCGTCGCGCCCAGATCCCTTGCGTCTTTCCCGCTCCCGGTCGAGCGCCGCGACAGCCGCGTCCCAGAGATTCCAATGCGCCCACCAAGAATGCGAGCGGTCGCGAAGTCGAGCTCATGAAGCGCTTGCGGAAGCTGGAGGGCATTGTGGAAGAGCTGAGCGGACAGGTCGAGGTGGAGTCGGCTGGCAAAGAATCCTCCACGGCCAACTCTCCTGAAGCTTCGCACCCAACGCATAACGCTGGCTCGGATTTTGGGGCAACCTCAAGACAGCAATCGACTTCTGGCGCACGTGTGCCTGCTTCCAAGAGTCCCAAGAGCGACACCGCCGCTAATGAGCAGACCGAAGCCGCGCAGAAGAAGAACATGGACAGGAAATTTGGTCGATTGTTTCTCGACGATCGCGGTCGCAATACCAGGTTCATCAGCAGTTCCTTCTGGACAAGGCTCAACGACGAGGTAGGGCAGGACTCACGTCGCCGAGGAGCGCGGCAGTGCTGACTTTTGACTAGCTCAACTCAATCCGCGAGGATACGCAGATGCTGACAGACGAAGCCTCTGACGAATCTGAATACGAGCATACTCCCGATGACTACACGGATGATAACTCTCCAGTGGATCACCACGGCTTCATCCTTGGATATCGTTCGGTGGATGTCAACCTTTCCAAATGTCGCCCCCTACCGTCTCACGTGCCCTTCCTCTGGTCTGTGTACCAGGAAAACGTCGAGCCTCTAATCAAGGTGGTACACGTTCCGACAACAGAGCGGTTCTTCCGAGATGCGAGAAAGAATCAGGAAAGTATGACTCCAGGGCAAGAAGCCCTGGCTTTTTCCATTTACTATGCCGCCATCATATCTCTAGAAGCGGACGAGGTAAGTCGTTCAAAGGGTATACCCGTTGTATGTAAAGGATGGGCACTAATCCTGCATCCAGGTGCGCACCAACTTGGGCGCAGACAAATCCGAACTCCTCAATCACTATCGATTCGCCGCTGAGCAAGCCCTCGCCAAGGCAAATTTTCTCGATACATCGGATGTCACAGTACTACAGGCATTCATCATCTTCCTCATGGTCGTAAGGCGGCAAGATCCCAGCCGGTTCTGCTGGTCGCTCAGTGGGCTATTGATTCATCTAGGACACGGCATGGGCCTTCACCGTGACGGTTCGCATTTCGGGTTGAGTCCCTTTGAGACTGAGATGAGACGAAGAGTCTGGTGGGCGATGATCCTTCTCGACGTTCGCTCGGCCGACGAACTCGGCACAGATCTCACCGTTCCGGAGTTATCCTTCGACACCCAGATCCCTAGCAACATCAACGATACCGACATGAGCCCTACGGACACGGAGGCTCCAGAACCTAGAGACGGCCGTACTGACATGTCCGCCGTTCTTGTTCGTTACGAGATTTGTAACGTGTGTAGGGGCTTCATCAAGGCCACGCACAACCCTTGGCCAGTCCCGAGACCCACTGGACCTCCCGGGAATACGTTCGATGCTGTCGCTTTAGAAGAGAAGGAAAAGATGATTATCAAGGTCTATCGTCGCATCGAGTCCCAGTTTCTCAAACACTCCCCTACTGAGAACGATTCGCTCTTCTTAGTGGCTGGACTGATCGCCCGGTTAGTCATGGCCAAAACGTGTCTTGTTATATACCAGCCTATGCTTGCTCAGGGCAATGTTGATCAGCTATCGGATGATGTGAGGCAATGCGTATACGTCGCTACGATCGAGATTCTGGAATACGGCTACATTTTGACGACGGATCTACGTTATAAGCAGTACTCCTGGCTCTTCAAGACCTTTGCCAACTGGCATGCCATAGCCTATTATCTGATTGAGAGTTGTCGACGGCCTTGGACGGCTCTGGTTGAGCGCGGATGGCAGGCTCTGCACCTTTACGGCGGAGGCTCACCCGTGTTTGCAAAATCTCAGACGTATGCATCCGTACTGCTGCCACTCAAGAAGGTGTTTGTGAGAGCCCAGAAGCACCGAAGTGCGGAGCTTGCTCGTCTCCGAGCAAATCCGGAAGAGGCTCGCAAACTGGATCTCGCCGAGCGCATGAGCCCCCTGAAGAGTCGATTCGTTCTTATTCCGAGCCCTGACGATAAGACGGACAGCGTGAGGGAGCAATGGCGTTTGATGGTTCAGCCTGACGGAGGCTTTATACCTCTTCAAAGCAGATCCGCATCTAATCCCTTGACAGCCCCCTCTTTACCTCAGCAACCATCGCCGCAGGTGGAACCTCAACCAGGATCCGTACAACGCGCAGCAACCAGCATACCATCTCAAGTCGACCTCTCTGTGCCAACCATGGCGGCCATGGATAACATCCTTAATCAAGCCTCTACGACTGCATGGGGGTCATTCTGGCCCGTCATCGACCTAGCCAACAACGAACTCGGGCCTACGTCCAACACGACACCCACGGCACAAGGTTCCGACTTTGGCTCCCAGATGACGTCCGGAGACATGGCACAGCAGATGAATGCTCTGGGACAGCCGATGGGTCAGCAGACGCCGTTGCATGCCACAAACGAGGCGGCGGCAACTCAGCTCTTCTGGCCGGATAAATTCATGAATGTCAACTTTAATACCGAAGGTATAGGGAGCGATGACGTCGACATGTTAGGAGAAGGGTTTAACTGGCATGACTGGGGGCAGAACATTAAGGATATGGAGATGGGGGCTACAGATCTGAAACCGAACTGGTAATTCGGTCTTGTTTGATGTGATACCCCGCAGACTGGCTGTGTCTACGAATGTGTTTATTGATTGCCGCTCATCAGCATTAGATTTGGGGTCTCTTTATGGGCCTATATAGACCAATGATTTAGTTTTCTTGCTTGTCCGTCTTGGGCGTACTAATCTTTCTTGCACGTAAAGCGTGTCGATTACGTCTAGTCAGTCGATCTACTACAACTTCTCACTAGTCTTTTGAAGTTGCTTCTCCTCCTCCAACACTTCTTCCCTCATCCGTATCTCCACATCTTTCGGGCCGCCCTTTGTAAAATTGACCAAGGCCACTCTCTCCCAATCCCCACCTTTATCCGAACCCTTCAACTCCGGACCAGGCTTATCCAGCCCCAGCACCACCCTGTTATCGTTCCGTCTCACAAACAACGTATGCGGGCTCATGACCTTCTCCCGCCAGGGAACCCCAGCTGTGGCATGCTCTCTCCCCTTCACCGTCTCGGCAGTAGGTACGCGATCGATAAACGCGAGCAACCTCTTTCGCTGAGCCATGAAATGCAACGGACCTTCCTCGAGGGATGCGGAGGCTCCGGTGAATATCTTGGCGACGAGGCTGAGGAGGTATGCTTGCGGGGGAAAGAGGATGATGGAGTTGTCGGCGGCGCGGGAGAGGAAAGTCTGGGCTGGTGCGAAGAGGGCGGCGGTGTGTTCGATGCCGTTGTCCGGGGTGGGGATGAGCATCTCGGAGGGGATCTTTGAGCGGGATAGGGGGAGGAGGTAGAGGTACATTTGTGTCGTGAAGCGTTTGGGCATGTTTGTTGGGGTTATCCATCTCGTGAACGGGATGAGGCCGTCTAGGTCCGGGTCCGCGCCCATGTGAGTTAGCCAGTCGGCGAACTTGGTCTCATTCCCATGAATCATCTTCCTCGCCGCGTCCCGGTTCTCCAGCGACAAGTTGATCAGCACGCCATCTTTCTTGGCTAGCAAGATGCCCGTCTCTTCAAAGACCTCTCGGATGGCACCGACCCTATACGCCAGACCATCGGCGTGTCTCTCAGGCGACCCGGGCTCCGGGATATCATCTTCGTGAAACGGGTCCAGATTACCACCGGGAAATACGTGCGCCGAGGCAAATGACGTTGAGCTCTGTACGCGATGCAGCAGCAGTACTTGGTTGAGCGGTGAGATGATGATGACGGACGAGCTGGGACGCGGTTCAGCCAATGGTCGCTTGCCTCGGTCTGACGGCGATGAGGAAGAGGTGCGCGCTTGCTGTGGGGGCGCCATCGTGGTAGACCAAGGTCGCGATGGATGCGCCTGGCTTGCTAGTAGTGAGTTGACGTTACAACTTCCGTTTCTTGTAAGATGGCAGCGTAGATGTGGGTGAACGAAGCGTCGCATGATTGCGTCCACCTTCTGAAGCATTCAGTTGCTCTTCCTTGATTGGGCATGTGAACCTCCGAGAGTGCGGGCAGCGGGTGTATATTGCCTGGAACCGAGGTCCACTTGCCCCGGCTCCGAGGGTGCGGAGATCGGACTGCGCGGACTTGTGTCGTGCACGGCATCAGACGGCTTTGGCGATGCCGGCATTTATACAAGAAGGGACATCGGGATTCGACAATGACCATTGAATATCAATAGCGCTACGAGTCTTCACAAAGCTGTTTTCTCGAAAGCATTTGATTGTATGGTCTGATGATCGCCTACCAACCTAATATGTCCAACTTAGTTTAGGCGATGCTTGGGAAGGGGAACTAAGATGATTGAGAGATTTCGGCAACAGACAGACTTCAAGCGTATAAGCTTCATATACCCGTGTAGTTATGAGTAACTGTTTTGACAGCAAATAATATGGCCATGCCAAAACGTGATTTGTGTAAGTAGTGTAGGGTGAGAGCATCCATCGCGGCTTGCCCAGAAAACTCATACTTAACGAGCTTGATATGAAGAGCCCTACCATGTTACTGCTCTAATTTGAGCCATTCAAGAAAGAAAATAGCGTTCAAGTCTTGCTTCTCTACAACACTCACACTTGATGATGATATGAATCGCCCAGTTATCAGATATCTTGACCGACGGAATCTATGCAAAAAAGAAACAAAAAACTGAAGCAACCAACTTCTCAATCCTGATCAGTGTTATAGGAAAAGCCCGACGTGGGGGTCGAACCCACAACCTTGAGATTTCGTGTACTCGTAAGAGTCTCACGCTCTACCGATTGAGCTAGCCGGGCGTTTGCTTCACCCGGGCAGTTGCCCGTTGCGTTGTCGAGAGGTCAAGTATTGTAGTTGATAAAGCCTATGGTGGGTCTCAGGGCTCGATAACGGGGCTGTGGCGGATCAAGGTTGTCTTTGACTCCTTTGGGCCCTTCGATCCATCAACAGCCACCACACCTGATTGGTCGAGGGTTCTCTACCGTCCCCGATAAGCGCTATCATCACGTGGCGGATCACATTCGCTTCCCATAGGGTTTCTCACCCCACAGATCTCACTGGGAAAATTTCGCCCGAAAACCTGAAGCTCCTGTTCACGACGGCATATCGAGACTCGGCACGACGACCACTTTACGAAGTAACGCCACACACAACCCGACAAAATGGCCAAGATCTCGTAAGTCTTCACACATGGATTCTGCTGCGTCTGTCTCGGGATCTCTGCCATTTTCTGCGACGGGAACGTGCAAGTTCGACGAGCTGGGGAAACGACATCATGCTGGCGGGGGATTATGGAACGGCGCACACGACAGATGAAAATTACCAGCAACGACCAGAGCACGCTCAAATCGACGGTGTCAGCTGCCGACAACGCGCTCGATTCTGCGGGAGAAAAAAACCTCAAGTCATCGACGTGACCGACGAGATATCTGTGACGATTCGACACACCCACGCGACGTTCTCGGCATATAGATTTTTGGCAGAGCTCGACGACAGACGTGGCAGCAGGAGCAACGACTTCGAGAAGCACACACTGACGATGCTTTCTACAGGCGTGGTGCCCCTGGTGGCAAGCTCAAGATGACCCTCGGTCTCCCCGTGTATGTCGCATCGACTCCGAACCGCTCCCCGAGAACCCTTCCGAACTAACTCCTCCAACAGCGGTGCCGTCATGAACTGCTGCGACAACTCCGGTGCCCGCAACCTGTACATCATCGCCGTTAAGGGTATTGGTGCTCGCCTGAACCGCCTGCCTGCCGGTGGTGTCGGTGACATGGTCATGGCCACTGTCAAGAAGGGAAAGCCTGAGCTCCGAAAGAAGGTCCACCCTGCCGTCATTGTCCGGCAATCCAAGCCCTGGAAGCGCTTCGACGGTGTCTTCCTTTACTTCGAGGACAACGCTGGTGTGGTACGTGGAGACTATGTTTTTAGTAGAATTTTGGACGCGTCAACGACGAGAAGAAGAACGTGAAGCTATCGACAACGCCTCGCTGTACTCGCTCTTCTTCGAGTTATTGAACTGCTAGAATTCGTAACGGGAACGAAGAACGTTGGGCTGACATGAACCTTATAGATCGTCAACCCCAAGGGTGAGATGAAGGGCTCTGCCATCACTGGCCCCGTCGGTAAGGAGGCTGCTGAGCTCTGGCCCGTAAGTTACCCTCCCAATCTCCGACCGCAACATCTGTTCGATGTTTCTGACACGTCTTTTAGCGTATTGCCAGCAACTCCGGTGTTGTCATGTAAGGTGCTTTGGGCGAGGAAAGACAAAAGGCGTGGTTCTGTCCCGGTGCGATCATATAGAGCGCGGAGGCCCCTTCTTCCCTTGAAATCGAGGAGGGATTTGGCGGAAACGGGAAGTTAGTCGCTGGATTGGCAGGCTCTGCATTTCGGTTGCGGCGTGTAAGGATGATTCACATACCAGGCATCACATCAAGGACAAAACAAAATCACTTCAAGTGCATTGACGTCGGGCGCATGAGTGAAGTCTTGTATCAAGAATCGAGCCGCGTTGGGAGGTGATGATTAGGCCCATACATCGGACCGTTGGCATAACTTGACGGCCATGGAACTAACCTGATGGCGACAAGCATATATCCTATCGGTGCTCGCATGCTGATTCGTTGTGAATGACGTCCGCCTTGATCTCCCACATACGTCAACAGAGAACAGGCCGAAGTGCAGGGAGTCATTTACCTATCTATTACTCTAGTATGCTACAATTATCGTCTGACGGCAGTAGTGAAACATAGGGCTTGAAGCCAGGCCACTGCCAACGGCTCCTTCGTCTCACAACAGCAGCGTAAAGTAGCATGACTTGGTGATGCGATTAATATACCCGCGTAGAGTTATTGATATGCACGCACGACGTACAAACCATAATTACGCGGGCAGCACGATGAGATAAAACTGAGTTATTGTCTCGATTGTATCAAAGACATTCGCTTGCTTCACAATTTCCACCCAATCCCATACCATGACCAGTCTAGCTTCAGCTTTTTAAATCTAGAAAGTCTCCAAACTTTCCATCTGGCCAAAACCGCAACACAACAATCCGTGCCACAACCGACGTTGGCAAGTCCACCTCCTCCATACAGATGATATGCAAAAAGCAAGGCGCGGGAAAGGAAGAGAAACAACAACGATAGAACCAGGAAGAGAAGTCAGAAGAACGATGGGCGAACTAGAATAGTTTACAGATGCGTCGAAGCCACCTCCCCTGAAGAATGATGATACACGATGCGGGCCTAGGAAATTCCCGGGCTCAAGATGGTTCACGCGGGTGGGCTAAGCCCTTTGAACGTATGAGAAATGATTTCGAGTTTTTCGCCCTTCATTTTCACATCTGAGGGTATGGGTAGCCCATACCAGGAGGCACGCCGTGCATGAAAGCTGGGGTTCCCCCATGGTGAGGGTGATGCCGAGGATGCTGCTGATGCGGGTGAGGGGGCGGGTGCTGATAGTTTGGAATGTGATGCAACATATGCTGCGCATGAGGATGAGGGTGCTGATGCATCTGCTGTTGTTGGTGATGCTGCTGCTGCTGCTGCTGTTGGGCATGGAGGTGATGATGGTGATGATGATGCTGTTGCTGGTGGATTTGCTGCTGAGCTTGTTGTTCCACCTGCTGCTGCTGCTGCTGCTGCATAGCAGCCCCCTGAGCGGCCCCTTGAGCGGCTTCCTTCTTGATATTGGCCTTGGACTTGGGCTTTGGCGCCAGAACGCCGTGTTTCTGCTCAGCCGCGGCCTGAGCAGCCTTTTTGGCGGCGAGGGTGGCCTTTCGCTTCTCGACGGCACCAACCATGTTGCCCTTGGCCCAACGATCTGTAATATGTGGTCAGCTAAAAGGCGGCCTCTTCAACATCAATTCATCGTGGAGATGCTACTTACTCTTCATGGAAGCAGACATCTTCTCGGACTTGGTCATCGACTTGTAGTCCTTCTGCGGCTCATCTGGATCATCCCTAGCAGGCGTACCAGTCGTCGACGGTGGAGCTGGGGTAGATACGATAGGTGTACCGTTGCGCTCTTCGGGGTTGGAGCGCACAACCTTGATCTTCTGAATCTTGCGGTTGCTAGGGGTCTCAGCAACTAGAGAGTGCCTGTTGGCGCGCTCCTTGGGAGTGGCCGTGGACGGAGGCACGGCGGCATTGGTCCGCTTGCCTCGCTTCTTGGGGGGTGCCTGCAAGGTCTCTTCGCTCTCGTTGGGGTCATCACGGAACCTCTTCTGGCGCTTGGGTCGGAACGAATACGAAGACTCGGCCGTGTGCGTGGTGGAATCAGAGCCCGCAGAAGAGGGTCGAGAATCTCCGTTATCTTCGATGGCAGACGGTGTCTCGCTCAGGTCCTTG
Organism: Coccinonectria pachysandricola; assembly: GCA_003693555.1. Taxonomy (NCBI): domain Eukaryota; kingdom Fungi; phylum Ascomycota; class Sordariomycetes; order Hypocreales; family Nectriaceae; genus Coccinonectria; species Coccinonectria pachysandricola. Next base: position 658,827 of record QUZF01000023.1, read on the forward strand.
CCACGAGGAATCTTGAGGGTGAGGAGATGACGTCGGGGTTGCTTGGGCTCGGGCATAGGCTCCGTCTCAACTTCGGGCTCGGGCTCGGGTTCTTCATCCACAAACTCGTTGGGATCTGCCTCTTGGTATTTGACGGCAGGCTTTCCACGTCCTCTTCGCGTGGATTTAGCAGGCTCTTCCCGCGAGGCAGATTCATCACGTTTTGACTCCTGTACAAGATTCTCGACGATGTTTGGCACTTCTCCTTTGGCTCGCGGACCACGCCTGCGTCGTGTCTTCGGAGCAGGGTCGACCTCACCTTCAGATGCGTACTCGGTGTTGAAGCTCATGGCAACATTGGCCATGCCCTCATCGACATCCCCGTTGACGTTCTTGCGCCTCCGCCCTCGGGTTGGTACAGGTGTCGAGCTGCGGCTGACGTCTTGCATTGTGGGGTCAAAGAGCTGGACTGGCTTCCGCTGCCTCTTGCCGACAACTTCATCCGTCTCCGAAGCTTTAGCAGTCTGCCTCGGCTGGTTTCGCAACGACCTTCCGCGCGTCATGATGCCGCTTTGTTGCGTTTCGGGATTCTGCTTCCCAATCTTGGATGGATGAGGGTCATATTCAAAACCGTAGGTAGCAGCCATGATACGATCTTGTCCCTGTAGATAGCGTGTTTCGGTCATGCCATCCTTTTCGCGCGACCTATACCCCTTCACGGCGAACTCGGGCTCCTCGTAGTTGATGCCGTGTTGATGTAAGTTACGAGTTCGAGATTCGTATTTGGAATCCGCAGCACGTCGCCGCAACGAGTTCTCATAGTCGTCAACAACCTTGCCCAAGCCTGTCCACTCCTGCTGCCACTGAACCAAGGAAACATTGATGGCCTCAAGGACCTCGTATAGGTCCTCTGTAGATAAGTCCTCATAGTTCTCAATGGCTGAGATATACTCTTCGGGATCCCGGAGTTTACGATACTTGAAGTAGCGCCGCCTATCAGCAGGCTCCTGCGATTCACTGATATCGGCCTCGTCTGCATCATCTCCACCCGGGACGGGAGAGTTGCAGGTAGTGGGATCGATCGAATCATTGACGGGAGATCCTCTGGTGGGCGTGTTCATAGCGGGGGTAGGGGCCTCTAGAGCAACTCCATCTGCCGTGTCGTCGTTTTCCTCCATATCCATGCCGTTTGTTTCCTTTTCGGCATCCTTACCTTCGGGAGTAGCTTCGTCTGCAGCAAGGTCGTCTTCTGAACGGCCCTTCTTTTCGGGATACAGCACATAATCTCCGTTGACATAAGGGGTGAGGTGAGACCACCGCCCTACGGGAGCAGGCTGTGAGTGCGGCATAGCTGCTTGAAGAATGTTTGCCTTTTGTGGACTTGGCTTTGGTTCCGATCTGGGTATTGAACTGGCGACATCAATCTTGACGGGAAGTGTGGGTGTTGCGATTGTGGGTGGTTTGGTTTCCTCGAGCTGTGTAAAACCCACCAGATCAGCCTTGGGAGAGGCCTCTGGTGGTGTTGACGACGAAGGAGTTGCATTCGTTGCAACAGCTGCCGCGTGGGGTGACTCGGCTCTATTTGAATCTTCGTGCATCGGCTCACTTTCTTGTTCATTATTCGTCAGTGCCGGGGGGGCCTCCGTTTCTTCAGTTGTTTCAGGAATAGCCATGGCAGAATCCGTGAGTTCTTCTCCGTTTACTTGGGGTTCGGCGTCCGTCATCTCGACGTTCGAAACCATCGTCGTTTCCTGTGGATCGATGTCCATCTCATCTTGTTGGACAGGTGATGGTGATTTGCGAGTGTCTTCCATATGTTCCTTCTTTACAATGCTGTCAGGTTCGGGGTTACTGGACACGATGTTTTCAGCTGCTGGCGGAGACCCCATCTGTATTAGGGCATCTTGACCGTTGGCAAGAGACTTTTCCGCGACGGCAGAGCGCTCAGCAGGCGAGTCAGAGGAAGTTTCAGGGACATGGTTTGATGGCTGAGCAGACTGCAGCGGCCCCGAACCTTTAACCTCAGGCTCTACGTCCGGAAAAGCTCCCTGCGGGTTTGCCGTGGAGGACGAACTCGCGAGGACCTCTGCCTCTCCTTGAACCTTCTCTTCAGGTAACACCGTAGTTTCGGTGGCTGAATTACCCGTCTCCTCAATCGACTTGCGAGGCTGGTGGTTTGTGGTGGGGGATGTTGAATTGGCGTTAAGTGGGGCCACCATTTCAGAACGAGGTGATGGAGGATTAGACCAGATGTGGCCAGGGTTTGCGGATTCGTCAACGTCTGAGTAGGAGACGCCGACTTCGATAGTGTCCTGGACATCGTTGTCGTCGTCTCCGATGGCCTCTCTGTAAGCCTTCATGTCACCCGACTTGCGAGACGGGTTCCTCCGGCGGTTGGAAGGGGTATCTGCACCCAAGGACGCGCCCCTCCGCTTGGTGTCAGAGCCGTACAAGTCTTCGGCATCAAAGTTCATTTCTGATCTCCTCTTCCTGCCGCGGGTTGAAGAGCTCGAGTTGGGGACGGTCACCTCGTCGTCGATGTGCTCAAAGGTGTAATCCACGCGGGCACGCTTCCTTAGACTGTGACCACCCTTCCTGGGACCGTTCTCATCGTCATCAGCAGCGGGATAATTTTCCATTGTCGACGAACGCTTCTTGACACGGCTCGAGCCGGGAGGTGAGAAGGTGAAAGCGTGCTGAAAGGGCTTGCTGGGGCGGCGCCCGGCGCTGTGAGCCGACTGCGGCGTCGTGTTAATGTGAACCGCAGCTGGGCTCGTCGAAGTGATCAGGTCAACTGAGACTTCCGAAGCAGCAGTAGGAGACGCTGAAGCTCCCAGCGGACCACGACGATGAGTGTTTCGGCGCGCCCGGTCCATAGTTTGCCGGGATAGACTGAGGCTGCGATGTACAGCAGCAACAAGAGTGGCCAGCAGGGCCCGCGACGAGCGTCATGCGCGGAGACTTGTCAAACGCGCGAAGCAGTTGGCGACAATCAAGTACGAGTAATGAGAAGCATCAGCAGAGACCGGAAGAGAAGCCGACGACTGGTGAAGAGATTGACAGACAGCCTGCTGAAGGGCCGTGTTGTCGGCAGGTTGTTGCGTGGTGAGCCGGCCAAGTGAGAGAGCCAGGGCAGGGAAAGAATTTTGAGAGTAATGTACTTCGGCACCTTGTTGGTGACCGTGACCCAAAAGGAGAGGCGACAGAACGACGGGCAAAGAGAGCAGACGAGCAGGAGCAACGATGTTGGAGAGCCGCGACAGCTGTTCCTCTCGAGCGATGATGCAAATAGAAACAATGACCCGATGCGTGCAGAGGTGCGTCCTATCTTCTCCTTGCCCTGATGTCGGCCGCTGGATTTTCTCCAGGTGTCGTGGTCCGAATAAGCCAACCTACTAACGCCAGCCGTCGCTGTACCGTACAAGCTCATACAGTACCATGGTTTTAGTGAGCCAGTGAGGTGTTAGCATGGGTCCGGCGCCGCTATGGGAAGTACGTACCTTGCCCGATTGCTCCTCATTCGACGAATCCATCATCAACCCGCGACTCCGGGGTTCCTCCGCCGGATCACCGTGAGCCAATCAGCGTGGCCAGGAGCGGGCAGAGCGATGAGACGAGAGCGCTGACACGGCCCTGTAAGTGAATAATAAGCCGAGTTACTGATAGAGCAGAGTACCGGGTACAGGCGGGTCGAGAAGATACTTGGCGTGGGTTTGCGATTTGGTGCAATCGCACACTTACACCCATCCCAATCGGAGTACTTGTACTTTCAGCTGCCATCATCATCCATCAATCAATCAGCCTCTCGGAAAACATGACGATTACCGTACTACGCAAACAGACAAGAGCTCCTGAGAGAAGATAAATACAAGAAGAAGATGAACCAATCCAAATAACTTGGTAACTGGTTTATTCATATCCAAAGATTCTGCTCGGCTGGTTTGCCGCCATGTCTTAACCATCCACCCCGTACTACCGTAGCCTTACCTTCTGTCTTAGTGAGACCCTTGTGGACGGTCCCGATTAGATACTGTACATATAGTTAGTAGATCCCACCTGTCCCTCCCTGGGCAGCATCCAACCTCTAACGCGACATCATCTCCCCCCCCCCAAAACAACATACAGGCTACCTTCGCATTCTTCGAAGGGCAACTACGCTGCCTCGATAGCAACGGCAACCAGGCCTCTTCAACCAACTGCCGATCTATAAGTTCGGCCGTTCTTTCTCCTGACCACCAAAGCCCTCCCGACGCCCGGCCCCGCAAGAGCTTCCTCCTCCCTGAACGTCATCTCCAACATGGCCTCCAAGAAGACCAAGGCGCCCGTCGCCGACGACAACCTCGACGACCTCTTCTCCGGTATTGGTGGCGACAGCAAGCCTAAGAAACCCTCTACCAAGAAGACCCCCTCCGCCGCTCCCAAGGGCGCCGCCAACAAGGATATCCTCGCCGATCTGGAGTCGGAGCTTGCCTCTGAGCAGCCGTCGCGCCCGCACACGCCTCGAATCAAGGAGGCGGCTGCCCGGAGGTCCACCGCAACCCCTCCCGCCGGCGAAGACAGGGCCGCCATCGTCGGTCGCAAGTCCACCGATAGCGCCCGTAGCCAGAAGGCAACCTTCACCCCGAGCGCCACGAGCTCCGACGCCTATGAGCCCGAAAAGAAGGCCCCCGCCGAACCCGTCCAGCAGGAGCAGCCTGCTCAGGCGGCCGGCGGAGGTTGGTGGGGTGGCATCCTCTCCACGGCCAGCGCTGCCATGAAGCAGGCTGAGGCTGCCGTGAGCCAGATCCAGCAGAACGAGGAGGCCAAGAAGTGGGCAGAACAGGTCAAGGGCCTCAAGGGCATCGACGTCAACGCCCTGCGCACATATGGTATGATCGGTCGTCAACAATTTATACGCGGTCAATCTAATCAAGTCTAGGTGACGAGCTCCGGCATCGCGCTCTACCAACCTTTACCAACATCCTCCACACCCTCGCGCCCCCCATCAGCTCCCACGAGCGCCTTCTTATCCACATAACTCACGATATGGCCGGATATCCATCCCTCGACCCCCTCATTCATGGCGTCTTCGAACGCGTCATGTCCCAGGTTGAGGGTGGTGACCTTCTCGTCGTTCAGCGCGGTCAGGAGAGTGCGTCTCGCCGACACAATGACAGCACTGCTGGGTGGCACGACGGTCCTTGGTGGAGGCAGGCCGACTCCCCTCGTGAGCTTGGACTGGTCAAGGGCCTATCTGAGGGTACGAAACTGTGCCGAGCCAGTGCTGAGTCATACGCGGACGAATACTTTGCCGCCAACGGTGGTCTCGAGCAGGCTAAGCAAAGGGCCTCTGAGGATCTCAGCGACTCCAACCCTGTCAGGGTCTCTGACCTCTTCTTGGCCGTTCAGGCTATCGCCGTAGATGGCGAAAAGAGCTTGTTCGCTCGAACAGCTTCCGCCGAGAAGGAGAAGGAATCATCAGACGTCCAGGATCAGGACGGCGGCGAGGACCTCGTCTGCTTTGCCATCTTCATTCTCGATCCCGTGCATGAGATCGAGTTTGCGACCGTCAGCCAGACCGTTCCCGCGCGATGGGTTCAGTGGCTCGATGCTCCCACTCCCCTAACCCCGCGATCCGGCGACGAAGGGCACGAGGCGCCCGAGGTCACCATCCCCGACGAGATCAGGGACATCATCGAGAGTGGAGGTGTCGACCCTCGCGAGTGGGTGGCCGAGTGGCTCGAGCAGCTCTTGGACCTATCAGTCGGCGTGGTGGCCCAGCGATATGTCGCGCGCCGCATGGGTGTTGGAGAGGGCGGTCTCGGCCGGGGCAAGCGAAGGATGGAGGAGCTTGTGCAAGAGGGCGGTGGTGAAGCTGCTCGAGCTGGTCTCATCTAAAGATGCGGTCGAAGCACAACTGTTAGATCTGTGTGGAGGTTGACGTGGGATGGCGTTTGGGCAGGCGATTGCTTTACGAACCGTTTCGGACCGACAGGACTACTCGTGGGTATCTCTTAATAAAGGCCGTATTTCTTATTTCGATGTCATCTTCATTTTGGCCGTGACTCGTCTGGATGGTTTTGAAATCCCATCACATCCACAGTGAACCATGAATACGTAGGCGAGCTAACTGTGGAGTGTCTCAATATATATCACCTTGCAATACTAACATCAACCCCTTTCTCTTCACCTAATCGCCTTATCATCTTCACGCGTGGCCACTTCGGCCCACTGTACCCGCCTTCTTCAAATCCCCTCTGGCCGACCTCGTTGCTTTCTTCATCTCCACGGCCTTCAAGGGCCTATATCTGGGCTCCCACATCTGCTCCCTCACCCACTCCTCCAGCACATCGTCATCCTCCGGAATACCCTCCATCCTAGCCTCGCCCTCCTCCACCGCGGCGCGGATCACCTTCTTCGCGATCGTGATGCTGACATCCTTGACGATGTCGATTCCCGGCAGCAGCGGCGCGGTATCGTCGCCCCGAGCAGTAGGACTCAGCGACGCGACGCCCTGCACGGCAGCGACGAGCATCTTGTCAGTCAAGTGCGCCGCGCGAGAGAGCACGCATCCGAGGCCGATGCCAGGGAAGACGACGGAGTTGTTGCACTCTGCTGGTGTGATTGTGATTTCGGAGCCACCGGCGCCCCAGGGCCCCTTGACGGGGTCGAAGGGCGAGCCCGTGGTGACGAGGGCTTGGCCGTTGGTCCAGGAGTAGATGTCGGCAGGCTTGGCTTCGTGTAGGCGTGTAGGGTTGGAGAGAGGGAAGATGAGAGGGCGTGAAACGTGCGAGGCCATCTCTCTGACGATTTCTTCCGTGAAGGCGCCGGGGACGGTGGATGTGCCGACGAGAACGTTGGGTCGGACGTTTTGAATGACGGACAGGAGAGATCCATCCTTATCCTGCCAATCTGAAGCGTCCTTTGCGAAGACTTTCTGGGCATCTGAAGCCTCGCTGTTGGTGGTGAGAAGGCCGGGCTTGTCGATCAGCCTGCGGTTCGTCAGCCTCGATTCGAGAGCAGTCAACGTGTCAAGTCATTGCCATCATACCATATCTGCTTCGCGGCCTCTTCGTGGCTGATGTCGCCTTCGGCCGCAATGGCATCGCGAACTTGGTCGGCGATACCTACTCCTGCGCTTCCCGCACCAAAGACTACCATGCGGACGTCGCTGAGCTTCTGCTTGCTGACGTGCATTCCGGCCATGACGGCGGCAAGAGTGACGCAGCCGGTACCTTGGACGTCGTCGTTGAAGCATGCGAAGTCGGGACGATAGCGATCGACGAACCGGCGTGCTATAGTCTCTCATCTTAGATATTGAACTTGGGAGGGGAGGGGAGGGGACATATATGCAATCAGTCTTATGCAATCAGTCTTACCATTCGCGAGGCCAAAGTCCTCGAAGTGGATGTATGCGTTTGGGTAGAGATCCCGGGCAGACTTGATGAACTTGTCGACAAACTCATCGTACTTCTCACCTCGAGTACGCTTCTGTCTCAAGCCAAGATAGAGGTCATCATCGAGAAGCTTCTCGTTGTTGGTACCGCAGTCCAATACTACAGGCAATGTGCGGTTCGGGTGGAGGCCTCCGCATGTTGTGGTCAAGATGAGCTTCGCAACGGAGATGAGAACACCACCCACGCCTTGGTCACCGATACCTAGTATCTCCTCGCCGTCTGTAAGTGCCCATTAGCCTTTTCACCTTCGAGACGAAAGAGAATGAACGAGTGACTGACCGGTCACGACAATGTAATCAACGTCTTCCGGGTTCCCCCACAGCGCAAGATCATGGTGTACTCGATCTGGATCGTTAATATTAAGATAGCAGCCTTCGGGACGCCTAAACAGGCGAGAGTAATTCTGAATCGCATCGCCTTCTGTTGGGGTGTATATAACACTCATCATCTCTTGAAGGTGAAGTTGTAGCAGCTGGTTTCAGTAAGCTCTCGTGTTCACGGAATATGCCACAACAACAGCGTTGAGTACCTTGTAAAAGAGAACCTCATTCTGGTCCTTCAGAGAGGTGAGGAACGTGTTCTTGGCGAGAGCGTCCGCGCGACTCGAGTACTGTTCATACGCACGCTTACACTGCTGCTCCAGCGTTTGACTACCCTGCGGCAGCAGACCCGTGAGCTCGAACTGGGCACGCTCCTCGGGCGGGAAAGCAGAGCCCTTGTTCAGATAAGGCGTATTCAGCAGAGCTGTGCCTCTGAGAGCGCAGTCAATGGGACCGCTGGTGCTGAGCGGGAGGCTGCCGAACTTGGAGGATGATGGTGAAGATGCCATGGTGCGTATCGTGACACGAGTTGAGAGAGCCGGGGATAAACGCGGGAGAAGAAGTGATCTTGGAGGCTTCATCTTGATGGACCGCATAAATCAGTAGCGCTTACGTCCAGTCACGAGCATGAGATGGGGAAAAAACCGGGTAGTACTGTAAGTTGGTTATACATGGGACGTGGAAGCTGGTTTCGAGGTTGATGACGCCGTATCATTGGTTCCTGGTCGTCGCTTGGTGACGTAGTGAAGACTTCACATGATGACGCTAGACAGAGATAGTTCGAGCACTGGTGGTGGGTGTATTGGTTCCTCGTAGCAGCACCATCCAGAGGAGAGCTTCTCAAAGTTGATAAATACACTCTACTGTATGATATGACGAATGAACATGGTTCCTGATGATGATAATATAACGTGATATGTCGGTACTCCTGGAGCCTCGCCCGTGTAGAAGATGGGATCTGAAAACAGATCTCGACGGGCATGGACTATGATGGCCCTGTTTTCTCTAGCAGCTCGCGACTCCGCCAACAAGAAACCCGAAACACCCCCGAAAGGAAGCAGGATCGTCTTGTCAGCGGGGAAACTCGCCAGCCTACTTCACAGGAGCAGTACAAAACGTACCGCGCAAGGAAGACCTTCTGCGAGGAAGACTCGTGGGAGATGTAAGGGCGAGTGGCTGGGGAGTTGGGCTGCAACACGTTGTGGTGTGCAATGCGGTTGAATGTCTCTTCTTCTTCTTCTTCTTCTTTCCCCTTCCTTCTTCTTTATTCCGTGGAATGATGAATACTTGGTGCAAAAGAGACGATGCCTGCCTACCTCTGACTGCGCCGGTTCGTCTGCGACTTGTATGATTATGGCCCAGCCTGAATTTTCAAAGTTGCTAGTGCTTCGGCTTGTGCAAAAGAAACCTTTGAAGAGGCTGCCTAGCTGACCTCGAATCGTCAATCCGGGAGGGACGACGCGACAAGGGCATTCGATGTTTGTCGTTGGTGAAGAGAAAATGAAGAGAAAATTCTCTACGCGTCTGGCAGAATTTATTCGAGGTGGGGCACTTCGCGTGAGCTTCCAGCCAGTAACGTCCAGCTGCTATCGCCTGGTCACATCCACGTCTAAGTGAGCTGCGTTCTCATGACAACACGAAGTAACTTCTCAGCTTAGCTATCCGGTATTCATCTAAAGGAAATAACTGAGAGGCAGGACTCTAATAACCACAGAAGAATGCCTACGGTTGTTAGTCTAGTTATTTCCCATAACGTAGACCAAGCTCACTCATGAAATTAGGATGTGCAAAGTTCTATTACCCGACTCCATAGTTAATTCAGTTTCCCCTTCCATCTACTCTAGATAGATAGTCTGTAAGTACCACACAAAGTTGTGTCACACAGTATGGAACGAGTAGAGATCACAGACAGAGGCGATGTTAATGCACCAAACAATTTACTCATCTAAGCTAAAGTATCCAAATGAGTTATCCAGAACTGAAAGCTCCTCACCCTTCATCATCATCATCATCTTCATCAGAGTGTCGTCGTGTTTGACGTGACCCAAACCCTAAGGCCGTTTACTGGTTGGAGTTGCCGTTGTTGGCGACCAGGTTGGGGCTGCCACGGAGGCTGCCAGTGACCTTGTTCGCGGTGGCAGTCGACTTGATCCAGTTGGTGATGGCCGTAACACCGGTGATACCCTCAACAGAGATGCCGTAGAGGACGAGACCAGAGACGTGGGGAGTAGCCATCGAGGTACCAGTGAGGGTGCTGGAGGCCGAGTTACCAGTGTACCAGGCAGAGAGGACGCTGGTGCCAGGGGCGAGGATGTCGACGACAGAGCCATAGTTGGAGTAGGAAGCAATGCGCCAGGAGCTGTCGATGGCACCGACGGTGATGGCACTGGGGGCGGAACCGGGAGAGACGTTGGATGCGCTCTGACCTTCGTTTCCAGAAGCGATGACGGAAATGACGTTGGATCGAGAGCCGGCGGCGACAACGTTGTTAAAGGCAGTGGAGAGGGGACCGCCGAGGGAAGCGCTGATGACGGAGCGGGACGCCCGGTTCTTGGAGATGATGTCGTTGATAGCCCAGTTGTAGCCTTCGATGATGATAGAGGTACTGCTGCGCGAGCCCTGGAAGACCTTGACGGCGAGAAGGTTGGCCTGCTTGGCGACACCGTAGGTGCTGCCACCGATGGTACCAGCAACGTGGGTGCCGTGGCCATTGGTGTCGGCGTTGTCGCCAGGGAAGGCAGTGTAGGCGGTGCTAGCACGGCCGCCGAACTGGCTGTGAGTGGAGAGGATACCGGTGTCAAGAATGTAGGCGTAGGTGTCCTCGCCAGCAGCGGTGTCGTAGATGTAGCTGCTAGAGCCAGCAGAGCGGTGAGAGATGGCTCCCAGGCCCCAAGGAGCACCGCTCTGGGTGGTCAGGGCCTTCTTGTCGAGCGCGGGCGACTGGGTCTCCTCGACGATGTAGTCAATGGTCCACTCCTGGTCCTCCTCAACCTCAGCAACCTAGCATCGATGTATTAGTATCAAGTTTTGATGAGTGAGCAGAGGCGAGGCGAAACTTACATCGGGGTTGGCCTTGATCAGCTTGAGAGTCTCCTCGTCAAAGGTACCGGCGTAGCCCTTGAAGCCGTACTTGCCGTCGTAGGTCTTCTCGACACCCTTGGTGTCTCGCTTGTTGAGGCTGCGAGAGTGAAGGTCGGTAACCCAGTTGATGCTGTCCTGAATCTTGACCTCAGGCTTCAGAGTAACAATGTAGCTACCCTTGATGACCTTGCCCTTAGGGGCAGGGGCGGGGGCGGCATCAGCGAGGCCGAGGATGGCGGTCGCAGCGATGGCGAGGTTCTTGAAGTTGACCATTTTGAAGGTGTTCCGAAAAGGTAGCTGAAGATGTCCAAGTGATTGCGAAGATGGTGAGTGAGGATGAGGATGAGGATGAGGAGAGAGTGTGTCTTTCGAGCGGCGGGAGGACCAGAGTTTATAGTTGTCTCTCGAAAGCCAGACTCAGTCCTCATACTAGATACTATGGAGCATCTTCATCACGAAAACCCCGCTGCATAGTCCCCCTGAGTTCGTCCAAGCTGGGAAGCGTTCATACGGTCCTGAGCCAATATGCTGCAGCAATCGCGTAGTCGCGAGGGTAGTCATCGCCAGCTTCCTGTTGAGGCGAAGAGAAATCCACAGCCACCATCAAGGTCGCATAACAGCTGAGAAGACGATTCGCAAAGAGGAAGGAGACTGAGCATGGCGCGACGTTGCGAGGACTACTCGAAGTGAGTGAGGATGTATTCTTAAAAAGGCGGGGCCGCGGAGCCTCAGGAGAGATCCAATGGAGCACGTTCGCCGCCAGGGTATTTCTGGGCGCTGCAGTCATAGTTGTAAAGCCAGGGTCCAAGAACGAATGGACCTGTGAGTGAGGTAGTACATAGTGAAGTGTGATGATTTGACGCCAAGAGAAATCTCGAGTCAAAATCTCGTCAAGCGAATGATAATAAGCGGCCCGCCAGGGCCTAGCCTCGAGCGCGGCTGGTTGATATGATCGCGAGAATGAGATTGGATGTCGCCCCCCTGAATAATGGGTACTTGAGACGCTTCAGTCATGTACAAGGCAACTCCGGACAACGTGATGGGCGTTGAAAACCCATTGGTGTCAGCTTCTGGAGTGAATACTGCAAAGGTCATGTTCTGGCCAAGGGTAGCATCGAGGAACGACATACTATGCGGTCCGTTACGTCCTCGCATGTCGTGCGTGACCTCTGCTATGTCACTATCCATTCTGGTTGGCGCGCGCCATCTAGCTACGGAGAGAGTGTCCATGCGAGGTTAAATCTCGCGTACTTCCCCTGCATAACGATGAGTACAACGTTCGGAATAGCAAGATCGTCCTGGCTCGCTGGACTTCCTGGAAAAGAGGCTCACACCACCAGGTAACACCCCGAGTATGCTCTGTACATAGCCCAGAGTACTATAAGCCGTAGAGCCTGACACAGCTGCCTACTTGGGAATCTCCATGCATGCTAGATCCCATGATGCAAGGCGATGTTGATTCTGGGGTGTAGCGCACAGAAGCGTCCCGTTCGATTCTGCTAACCAGGCTTGGAAGTATCGCCGCCATTGGTAGAGTTAGCGAGCAGTTCAAGCTTGGCCGTACGTGTATAGAAGCTATGAAGCAAAGAATTAGTCTCGAGACGCGGCACGGTTGTAGATGCCTATCCGACAGTACGCGGTCGGAGGCTCGGGATTATCGAGCCGGACCTCATGTTCCGCATCAGGGTCAAATGAAGTGGTTTTGTTCTGATCAAGAGCTGAAGAGAGAACCTGTGAAACAGGCGCGCTGGCACGTGAGTGGGAACATCATAAATCAGTTGTCGTCCGTCTGTTGTTGTGAAGTCGAGGATGACCAGGATGGCTCGGCCATGAAGACCACGCGAGTGGAGAAAGATCGGCAGCCTCGGGCGATGGTGATAAGATAGCCGCTCGTAAGTGGAGACCTTGCTGCGGTAGGTGTTGAGCTTGGACGTCTTTAGGGAAGAACCGAGAGCTCTCTCTACCTGGTAGATCAGTTCGCTGCATGATTGGGGTCATGTCGAAAACCCCCTTGAACATTGACGTTATCGAGAATCAGCCATCTTTCCTGCAGAGCGTCAGTTTTATTTTCCGCATGTGGTAAGCTTGGACATCTTCAGCAGGAAGTCGGGGGTTTGCGGTCACAGTACGAACATACTACGATGTCGTGAAAATCCCAACAAGTGGCCCCTTCCCGAAACAGCGAGAGCTTGAGACAAGGAGGAGGTACTGATTATGCACTGTTAGCACCAAGAGTAGAGTAGGGCACCCTCGGCCCGAGACACCCTACCTACAGTACAGTACAACGATTTTGACCGAGGAAAGCACTGAGAGCACTGAAGGAAATGGCGTCTCCAGAACCTTTCCCCATTAAACTGCTGACTTTCAACCACCATTCCCATGCATCGGCTTCCGAGAACAAGGGCAAGATTGTTCATACATAGTACATGTAAGGTTCAGGTTCCTTCCGAACCCTGCCAAACTATATAACCCAGGTAGCTGCTGGCAACAGTTTACGTACAAAAGTTCGCCTGCCAATGATGCCTTGGGACCCCTGACATTGCCTTATCGCATATACGCCATTACATCATGACGCAGCAACTCCATACATGTTTGGAAACCCCCCCACGACCACAATTGTTGAAACTCCAAGACCTTCTGTTCGTGGAAGTCCGCCTATCGACTTGCAGGACATCAACCCACTCGAATCAGCTCGTTACAGTACCCCTGACAGCGAACAGCCAGTTCTCTTCCCCACGGCGGCTATGAGTACCTGGATGTTCCCAGACGCTACCCGTCAAGTCCCGGGGCACATGCCGCTTTTCGCTTCGGCCCGCCAACTTTTCGAACACTCAGATGTACATATGTATACTACCGGTACATGGCATAGACATCTGCCAGGCCGTTATCACGGGCATGTGGCGAGGCAGAGCAAGGCAAGGACCCTCTTGCGGGGTGTTCTGATCTAAGAGTCTGGTCTTGGAACCCGGTAAATCTCGATAAGCCTCTCCAGCCCGGACAGAGACAGAGTCCGGGGCGGAGACCGGGCTTGAAAGGCCAAGGATTTATTATCAAGAGCTCTGGTGACTTCTCTTTCCGGCAGTTCAAACGTGCCGAAGCAAGCCAACGACGGGCGGTAGCTCGTATGGTGGCCGCACCGGACCTGGCTGCGGCCTATGCGACAACTGACAAGAGGCATACAGCAAGTTAGCTCATCCAAATAAAAGAGTTGAAGGCTATAAGCCGTGTCCTATAGCCAGGGTATAGATGAGCCAGGCAAGTGGAAATGGAAATGATTGACGACATGCTGCTTGGGCCACCATGAAACTTTTCAGTTGAGTCCTTCCAGCGACTCCGACTCGCTGCTGTCATCCTCCCGCCGAGCGACACCATCGCGCACAGCAAGATGCGCTTGTTGCTACTCAAGCGACCGTCTGGCGCAACTGTTTCTGCATAATCTCAGCGACCGGAAAGTAACCTTCCTTAAAAAGTCAACTCTCGCCAAGAGATGTCGCCATTACCACCGTCGGACAGCCAACGCTGCCACCGCTGCTCAGCATCCTTTTAGGTTAATAGTCGAATACCATTGGGCTGCTTCCGAGGAATCCTCTCATCATCTAGTATGCCGAACGAAAGCTCCAGAGCTGCACCGCCAGCTCATAAAGTGCGCAAAGCTCGGCATACCTGTCTCGAATAGCACCATCGCTTATGCGCAACTGCATCCAACTGTGTCGCAACCTAATGTTACTGAGTCGGGATATTGCAGATCTTCATGAACAGACTTAGCCTGGGCCACTATCGGTTCTAAGCGTGAGTGTCCGGCTGATCGACGTGCGAATCCTCCATATCTCCCCTCTCTTCGGTGCACATTTGCCCATCACTTCCGTGCTTTGTCTCGCTTAGTTTTTTTTATAACTCACACAGCGGATCATTTACGTGTTGAGTAATAAGACGACTATCAGGGTCTTCTTGATTTTAGCTGGTACGTTTTTGTGGACAAGAATGTTAATTGCTCAGCACCGTACTTGGCGAGACTTTGATAGGTTCCCCTGTGGACTCGCACTGGTGGTAGCTGCTACGTAAAGCGACCATTTCGCAACTCTATCCTACGAACCGCTATTCTTGGCACCACATAACAATCTATCTACTCCCTGTTCATGGAGAAACGCTACTGGTTAAGCATGCCAAGATACTGCGTGGTGATGGCGGTTCCTTCCTTCGCACCGCTGACACCAACTTGCACCACTTCGCCAGGCACGATATCAATGAGGTTGTCGTCAAATTTGACACCATCATCCTTGCATTCCAAAGCAAGGCCCTTGATCGGCACCTCGGCGCTGATACTCACGATGCCTGCCTCGCTCTCAAGCTGGATTTGTAATTCCCTCGGCTTTTGCAGATGCAGGTATTTGAGAGGCTCCGGCCAGTTGACGTATCGCGCAATCTGCTTGCCGTCACGGTATAGGTAAGCTGCAACGACAGTCCGATTTTCGAGGCCGGCTCGTGGTGTCTCTACAGGGACCTCGAATGCGGCAATCTCCGTGGAGGCGTTGCGTGGAAGACTGAGAGACGGGGACACTGTCTTCGAGAATGTCTCTCGACCTGTCTCGACATCCCAGGCTTTGACAACACAATCGGCTTGCAAATCCTCTAGTGTGAGGTTACTACCCCAGACCTCGACCTGGACCATGGTGTCAATGTACACGCGCGTGTACTTATCTCTCGGATGCTTATGCTCGCGACGTGTGATACCTACAGAGATGGGAGCCATCTCGCGCTTTACGGTGTAGTAGGCATGCTTTGGCCGTAGGTAATAGTCACAGATGGACCAGGAGGTCACGGGCCAGCAGTCGTTGATCTGCCAAACCAAGGCACCGGCGCAATACTCCCTACCTGGACCTCTCCATTCGCGCTTCCACAGCCGGTAGGCGGAGGCCAGACACTCAGCCTGCATCAGCTGCGTACAGTAGATAAAATGCTCCAGAGGTTCCGGTGCATAACGCATGTTCTCAACCAGGTAGAGCGCAATTCGACGCTCGTGCCCATCGGCTTTGTTATGAAAGTCAACCGTGGATGACTGCGGATATCGATCCGGATCATCCTTGCCCTGGGGCAGATAAGCATCGATGGTCTTGATGCTGGGGAACGCTTCCATGCCGAACTCCGACACAAATCGGCCCACGAGCTTGTCAAAGTTTTGATACCTTTCCTGTGAACCGTGCCAGACATTCCACTGATGAAGATCCCCGACGGTAGTATCCGTGGTTAACTTGCCGCCCCAAGGACTACCAAAGTGGTAGTACGTATCGGGGATGAGTTCTTTGCACACATCGGCAAGGACCTTTTCGTAGATGTACCGGGCAGGAAAATCCGTCTCGAGCCAGCTCTTGGTATCCTTATTGTCGAAATCGTAGGTATACCCCTCACCTTCTGCGACTTGGTAGTCTTCGTTATTACCAGCCCATATGACAATACTCGGGTGATGTCTCAACCTCTTCACATTCTCGCTCGCCTCACGTTTAATTGACTCGAGAAGCCCCGGCCAAGCTGGATAATTACCGCATCCGAACATGAAGTCCTGCCACACCAAGATACCAAACTCGTCACATGCGTCGTAGAAGGCGTCATCCTCGTAGATGCCACCACCCCAGACGCGGATCATGAACTGGTTTCCGTCGGCAACGAGCTTGATCCAGTCGCGGTACCGCTGGCGGGAGATTCGAGGAAGAAAGTTGTCAGCGGGAATCCAATTGCTACCGCCGCAGAAGACGGGGATGTTGTTAACGCGGAAGAAGAAGCTCGTTCCAGGCTGATCTTTAAGTTCACGTTGGACAAGCTCAACCTTGCGGAGACCAATCTTGCGTGCAACTGTATCGAGTTCATATTCATTGTCATCGATAAGAGTGGCTCTGACAGTGTAGAGGGGTTGCTTGCCGTATCGGATGGGATACCAAAGCTCTGGGTTTTTGATGTCGAATGTGAGTGTGCCTGTGTGGTCCTTGATGTCAACCGTTTTGGCCTCTACGTCTTTTCCATCTATGGAGATGACGATACGGGCCTTTGAAGATTGGCCTTCCACTTGGCCTTCCACTTGGACAGTTGTAGTGATCTTGACCGATTCAAGGGACTCATCGACCCCGACCTTGTTATCGACGTCCGTGATTCGCGATGAGTAAACCTCCAGATTGACAGGCTTCCAAGGTCCGCAAGTAAGGAGCGCAGGACCCCAATCCCAACCCTTACGTAAAAGTCAGCATTGTCGCCCTCTCAAGAAAAGAAGTTGGACCTACCCAGTGGTACTGTGCCTTGCGAACAGTCAACCTAGAGTCATCGCCATTCCAGCACTTGTACTTGTGATCAGGGTGCTCTTCCACGAGCTTCCATCCCTTCAAGTAAGCGCTTTCAAACGTAATGAGCAGCTCATTCTTGCCCTCTCTCAAGTATTCCGTAACATCCACCCTCTCAGGCGTAAACATGTTATCCGACTTCAGGATCACCTCCCCATTGAGCGTGACCGTCGCAAAAGTGTCCAACCCCTCAAAAGCCAGGACTGCCTTCGTCCCGTTTCCGATACCATCTGGACTTGAAAATTCGGTCTTATAGACCCAGTCCGTCTCGCCAATCCACTGAACATCAAGTTCGTTCTTTCCAATATAAGGATCGGGGATCTTCTTGTGGCGGAGAAGGTCTAGGTGGACGTTGGTTGGGAATTGGGCGACGGGGAGATAGGCGCTGTCATCTTCGCTGACTTGCTTGAAGTGCCAGTCGCTATTGAGAGGCGTGACCTGGCGAGAAACCATGATGGCGGTGTGTATAAAGGGTTGGAACTTGGTCAGAGTTGTCTAGCCTTTTGTTAGTAATTGACGACAAGGGGATATGAGCCTGGTGAAGTGAATTGTCCCAGTGGAAAAATCAGGAACATGACGTACCGCTATCGAGACGTGTCGACAAGTGCCAGATAGTAGCTTAAGCTCAGGTCAAGATGTCTGTGCCAGATCGAAAAGCCATCTGTAACACAAGCCGTCATGAGAAGTAGCAAAGCAAGCACACAAGCAGGCATCCTTCCGATTTATGGCCAGCCACCCAAATCCGCAGCTACACCATCACGAGGCTCCCCCGCATCTTCGCACCGTATTTCCGGACTGTACCATGTACAGTATCTGCCCGAGTTTGGATCAAACAGCTAACCATGCAAGTCAATATAGCCGGAATGCGAAGTTGGGTTATATCCAGAGGTCCAGAGGAGAGACGGTATTCGCTGGCGGGGTCAGGGTTAGGTGTCTCGTGCCGTCTTGCCGCAGCTTACGACGTGCTCTGAGGATGCCCCCTCTTCCTTGGCGTTGCGATCAGTAAGTTGGGGTTTATAATGGGTAACGAGAGCTGGTGAAGACAAGGAAAGCGAAAACGCATCGTTAGACGTTTCCAGAACCTCGGATAATACGGTTTGAAGTGTCGGCGGGAATATGATTCGATTGCTGCAGCTATCAAGTTAAGGTAAACATGAGATCAAGTCTGCAATTAATCTACAGCCCATTAAAGAAACCGAGAAGACCTAGACTACTAATGGGTAGGTAGGTAGGTAGGTAGGTAGGTAGGTACGCAAGAATGTCTAGACCATACTCCGATGCTTATAGAAACATGCTCCAAAACAACAAAACTGGCTACGCCGTGTATGCGGATCAACTGACAAAGCGATCCTAACAGCATGCTCCTCCTCTCCTGCGATTGCTCAACGTGAACACGTCCTCCCATTCCCGCAAACTCCAGTTCTGCGCCCGATTCTTCCCTTGGCGCCTTCTCCTCAACCCGCTAAGTCCGTCGTCGGTCGTAACCCCCGTCATAGAGCTCTTGATGCTCCCGCCATCGCTGGCCGCGCCCCATAGCCCGCCGTCTCCGTACTGTATGCCACTCGCCGGGTCGTCCGGGTCAATTTCTCCAAGCTCGATCTTGGTGAGAATCATCCTGGCCAGTCGTCCGAAGATCTCGTCCACCCCCTCGCCGCTGTAGGCGCTCGCTTCCGTCACGACCGATACACCAGCTGTGCTCGCCCATCGGATTACGTCTGGATTTGTCACCTCGCGACCTTCCGGTGCCATCGTCGCGCGCTGTTGCATCCCTGCGCCGATCGAGACCCCGCGGTCTCTTATCGTGGATGTAGAAGTCGAGTAGGAGCTGGCGCCTATGCCAGTGGCCATGGTGGAACTTGAGTTCATGCTTCCCGGTGTCGGGGGCGGTAAGTCTATGAGTGATTCGGAGGCTAGATCCAGCTTGTTTCCCACCAGCATAACGCTGAGGTTCGGTGACGCCAGCGCGCGGGCGTCGTTGAGGAAGGGTTGGATGGAGCGGAATGACGCGTGCGAGGTTATGTCGTAGACAAGGATAGCGCCCGCAGCGCCGCGGTAATATGAGCGGGAGACGGATCGAAATCGTTCGGTGCCAGCGGTATCCCAAAGCTGCAGAAGTTCAGTGTTTGATCCCGATACATTGAAAGAGAAAAAGAAAGAAAGAAAAAAGGTCGTCCCATACCTGTAGCTTGATTCGTTTTCGACGCGATCCTGTGCCGACTTTGATAATCTTGCTGGCGAATTCGACACCGATGGTTTGTGATGAAAGAGTCCTCCACTCGTTCTTGACGAAGCGATGCAGCAGACATGATCTAGACGCGCGCAAGACCGGTCAGCGTCTACTTCTTATAGCGATGCTCTGTCATCTGTATCGACCGATGGATCGGTCGAGCGAAGAGGCGCGCGGGTGAAGCCTACTTTCCAGTTCCACTAGGTCCTAACAGTATGATTTTGGCCAAATAGTCATACATGCTACCGAGTTCCTTCGTACGGTGTCAGCACATCTCGGACATGACATGACGTGACATGCGTCCTAGCAGCGTGCGCTATGTACCTGTTCTCGAGCTGTCCCTGAGCTATCTTCGCTCGCGCTGGCGCCCGACGACTGGCGCGGTCTCGTCATTGCGGTGATGCGGCTATGCGTATTTGTATCGAGACGATGGTGCGAGTCGCCAGCTTTTACCGTATCGCAGGCTTCGAGGAAGAAGGTCGGTTATCGAGAACCTGACCGGCGAAAGATGTTGAGGTATGAGAATGGCGGAGGAAGAATGGGTGAAAGTATCGTGATGTGGTTATGGGAGATAGACCGCTTACGTTGATATGGAGTAGAACTACGGAGTAACGTTAGATATTAGACGAGGAGCGGGCCGATCTCATGGCCATTTTCATGCCGTCGTCGCTCGGGCATTGGCTGCAGTGCTCTATAGCTCTCTCAAAGGAGATGCCAAGCTGCTTTGAGCACTGATTAGCCTGCACTAAGGTGCCGGACGGGCCTGGATTAGGTCCGAGGTTCGCACTATAGAACCCCTGTAGGTGGAACATAATGAACCTACAGACCCCTGCTCCTGCTAATTTAAGCCCCCGACTGACGTCCACGTCTACAGAGTATCCGCTCACGGGAGTGTGTTGAGGAGTACTAAGTAAGACGGGCTGATGAAGCGAACTTCGATTCCGATGCGAGTAATATAATCTACCAAATGATGTTACTATGCACTGAGTTTTATATAGTATAAATAAGGCGTTGCTTAAGCGTTGGGGCTTTTGTCATGTCAGTCCGAAGCCGACGTGGGAATGAGGAAGTGATGCAGCGCGCCCGGACATCTGGTACAGATGTGCCTGCACTGCAATCTGCTTGCCTGCAAGTTGCGTTTCCCATAAATGATAAACTAACGAACGACCTTCTCTGCATTGCCATGGGCAGGGAACGTTTTGGCAAAGTGGTTCGCATTGATGATATATGGAGCATGTTACAATGACACTCTCGTGCAGTCCTTGGCAGTGTGCTTCGGCAAAGTTGCGTTGCCGAGATCGTGCCTCGGAACACCCGAATATACCAAACAACGCGATCATCTTTCGCTCCTTCAACGCTCGCCATCCCGACTTTTCCAAGTAAACCCACGATTCCTATCGAAAATTCGCATACTTCTTGCGTTAAACATGAAGATCCAAGGCCGCACCTTCATTGTTTCTGGCGGGTAAGTCCTTCGGTGGGGGCTCTGCCCGGTCCTACAGCGCGCTTCACATGCTAACGTCATCTTCTCCAGCGCCAGCGGCTTGGGCAGAGCATGCGTGGAGGAAATCTGCAAGAATGGAGGCAACGCGGCTGTGTTCGACATGAACGAGGAGGACGGGGAAGCTTTCGTCCAGGAATTGTCATCCTCTGCCAAGTTCTTCTCGTGCAATGTGCTGGATACGGAGAGCATCTCGAGCGCCGTCGAGGGCGCTGTCGGGTGGAGCAAGAAGACAGGAAAACCGCTGGGAGGAGTGATTCCGGCAGCGGGAGTCTCGACGCCGGCGACCGTAAGGGAAAAAAAAAAAAAAGGAAATCTTCTGCTTCAATTGACTAGATAATACTGACCATGATGATGAGTAGATCCTCGATCGCAGTGGCGAAGCATTCAGCCTGGACGACTTCGACTTTGTACTCAACGTCAACCTCCGCGGCACGATCGACCTCGTCCGCCAAACGCTCCAGCACCTCGCCAGAGTCGAACCGGCAGGCCCCGACGAGGAGCGCGGCATCGTCATCATGGTAGCCTCCTCGGCCGCCTTTGACGGACAAAAGGGCCAGGTATCGTATTCGGCCAGCAAGGGCGCCGTGACGGCCATGACGCTGCCCATGGCTAGAGACTTGGCTCGCTATGGGATTCGCGTCGTGACGATCGCGCCGAGCTTGTTTGAGAGCCGAATGACGAGCATGATGCCGCCAAAGGTGAGGAAGAGCCTGGAAGCGGCCATGGAGTTTCCTAGGAGAGCGGGAAAGCCGGAGGAGTTTGCGCAGTTGATGCGACATGGGATTGAGAATGTCATGCTGAACGGTGTTGTTATCAGGCTGGATGGTGGTATGAGAATGCCAAGCAAGATGTAGAGACTATATATACTGCAACTTGTGGTTGTTTGTCTCCTTGACAGGAAATATGATAATTTTACCACATCTTAATCACTCATTTGCTAAGCTTTATTATAGCTCAATATTGATTTTTTCCCTTTTTTTTTATTTATTTATTTATTTATTTATTTATTTTATTTATTTATTTAATTGTTGTTGATTTACTCTCATAAATGTGTTTGGCGGTGCAGCATTACTCGTTATCAAATCGGGCAACCTCATCAGCATGAAATCTCCCAGCAGAATGAGCAATACGTAACCTCGGCAGTAGCTCGACTCAACTTCGTCGTCTCGTCTACTGCAAACAACGATACAACTCACTCCGAACCATACAAAATCGATCGAAAATGACTCCCTACAAAGTTGCAGTGCTCGATGACTACCAAAGCATATCGATTCCTCACTTTCAGACGCTGGACCCAACCGAGTATGAGGTCACCTGGTTCAAGGAGACGTTGCTGCCTTACAACCACCCCGAAACGCCGGAATCGGTCAAGGATGAGTTGGTCAAGCGACTCGAACCCTTTGACATAATCTGTTCGATCTTCCCGACCGTGTAGACCCGTAGAAGGAGAGCGAGAACTGAACAATTCGCCGTAGGTACCATGCGTGAGCGGACGCCCTTCCCCGCTGAGCTAATCGCCCGCCTCCCCTCACTGAGACTCCTCCTCACAACCGGCAACCGCAACAAGGCCCTCGATCTCGACGCCCTCAGAGCCCGAAACATCCCCGTGGCCGGCTCATCGGGCGGCGATAAGAAAGCCGCCGGAACCGACAGCACGACGCACCATTGCGTCACCCTCATCCTGTCGCTCGCCCGCAACATCGCCCACGACGACGCCGCGGTGAAGGCGGGAGCGTGGCAGACGGGTGTAGCGACGGGCCTCGCAGGCAAGACACTGGGAGTCGTCGGCCTGGGACGCTTGGGCACCAACGTCGCAAAGATCATGAGCCTCGCCTTCGGCATGCGCGTCATCGCGTGGAGTGCCAACCTGACGCAAGATGCTGCCGACGGGAGGGCTAGGGATGCAGGTCTTCCTACCGAGCAGGCTAACGGTGAGAAGACGTTCGAGGTGGTGAGCAAGGACGAGCTTTTCGCGGCCGCAGATGTCATCTCGCTGCACGTCGTCCTCTCGGACAGGTCCCGCGGCATTGTGGGCGCTTCGGATTTAGCCAGGATGAAGCGGACGGCCTTCCTGGTCAACACCTCGCGGGGGCCTCTGATCGTGGAGCGAGATCTTCTGGATCATCTCAAGGCTGGGAAGATACAGGGAGCCGCCCTCGACGTGTTCGATCTCGAGCCACTACCGCGGGATAGCGAGTGGAGAGACGCAAGCTGGGGTACAGATGGCTCCAGTCGAGTACTTCTCACGCCGCACATGGGATACGTCGAGGAGGAGTCCCTGTCGTCTTGGTATCGGGAGCAGGTCGACAACGTTATCCGATGGGCTTCTAGCGAGCCTCTGACGACCTCGCTCCTCTAGCTGCAGTCGTGGCCAGGTTTCTCGAAACTTTTACAACCAAGATTTTCTTCACATACGCAAGCAAGGGCAATGTTAGGGTCTGAGAAATTGATAATCACCTCATTGGCATATGGGTTCAGTCAGCCATCGACATCGGTGTGCGTTCACGGTAGCTATCCGCGGGACTTGCTCATTGGGTCGATCGCTAGGTTATAGGTTCAGAAACATGATCCGAGTCTTACTCTGCAACTCTTCGGCAAGCACGAGGTGCTGCATGCAGAAGAAGCTTCTTCCCAGAAGCACTACAATTACAATCCCTGGGTCCATCATACCCACCAGTCCTGCTGCACGGCCTCAAACTGTACGAGTAGAAACTTCAGCCCTCTTCATTCGATCGCGCGCTTCAACCGCGCATATGCTAGTCTACCGTAAGCTCTGTCGGCAGTGAGTGGGGGATTGTCCGTAGATCTCACCCGTCGAGCAAGGATGAGTGCCTCGGTGAATGCGAGTGATAGATGGGCGATAACCACGGCCAGGAGGAACCATGTTCTCAGCGTTGACGCTAGGAGCTTTTGCAGTTGAAGGAGGACGACAATCTCCCTATGAGAAGAGTGCGGGACACATGCACACCATTACCTGCGGCAGCAATTAGTTACAAATGGACCAATGGTCATGCGAGATTTTTAATGCAACGGGCATCTGGGACGAACTAACGAAGGCAGGGGGCGGACAGGGGGGCGGGCATTCTTCTTCCAACGTCTGTCTGGCCGCCTCGACTAGAGTAGAGCAGATGGACAACGACACGAAGCCTTCACATCTCGATCCTACCATCATGCAGAGTCAGACAACGTTTCATGATGCCACGCGTAAGCGCCTTATCGCAACGCTATACGGTGCTGCAAAGACTTGTCGCCTCCTCACTTCTCACAATTGAGAGACGGGAAGCAATTCATGCGCGACGGAGCATGTTTTCTGGAGAAGAATTGACGCTTTCGGGGTATCGCTGATGTAGATCAGGATCCTAGATGAAAGGTGCCGATCCCCCTTGGATCATGCGCGAAGACGGGTGAAATCTGGGGAACCTTACTCCATAGTAGTTTCAAGGTTCCTCTTTAATTCCTTTTCTCCAGCCTTGGCAGTTGATATGTCGAACAGGTCGTGGAATGTGATGGCGAATTAAGTTGCTCCATGGTTCCACGACGAGACTTTATCAGGATGGATTAGATAGTCCTATCTATCCAGCAGCCGGATTAGGTACCAACACAGTGGACTTGTAAGCTGCTCTCTGAGACACTGCACTGCCAAATAGATGCCTAACAAAGGGGATTGAACGGAGTGTGGTCTATCAGATTGACAAGTTATAGAGAAACGAAGGTGAGAGGTGAGGCTACTACTCTAGTCCAGTAGGCTGCTTGTATGAGAGGCAAAGGAGCTCCTCGATGCAGAGCATCGACATCAACAACATCCTTGGAATCTTCCTAGTCAACATGCGACTCCCCGACGGGTTGCAGCACGAATCTTCTGCTTCGACCAGGAAAAAGGGATGAGAGGACGTTTCCTATGCAGCTGGACCCGTGAAGTCATCGCGCTTGTGCCTCCTACGTAGGTTGTTGATTGGGCGAGGAGGGGGTGTGTGTTCCAGACCCTGGACTGGGGGCTAGCGAGCCAACTTGGCCATCGACACGGCTGGCGCCGTTGATTCGATCGAAGCTTGCGCATAACCGATATCGTACAGTAGAGTAGAGCAAAGTACGGCAACGGTACGGCGCTGTGGGAGTGGCGGACGGTAGCTCTGCCGTAGACGTGTTAGTGGTGATCGCTTACCCACCCCCTCCGATGAGGGTTACTGTAAGCTCCACCACGTCCAGCTCTCATCTAAGACAGACATTTGGTTTGGATCTGTCCCGCTGGAGAAAAAAGGAAAGTGCCACCCCGTGCGTAGCTGACATCTCGACTTCGCAGCACAGTACTTGACAGCAGTGCTGAAGTACCGGTACCGGAGCGCCTGTTCCAGCCTTAGCTGCAGAGGCGTCCGTTAATGCCAAACCTACAGTAGTACAGCACAGTAGCCTCAACCTCTTTAGCATCTCATTCCCACGACCTATCTAGCCTACTACTAACTATCCAACTTAGTTACTGCTAGTAGATACTTGCTACAGTGCCACTGCAGTAGATAGCAGTACTGTAGATGCTGCTAGCTACTGTAGGAGCTTTCGAGGCATCATCAACATCATCATGCAACCGACGTCCCTCCTTGTTCAGACTGAAAGATCAGCAACTCCTAGGCTTCAATGCAGACTGCCATGTCCTTGTGCCTACTCAGCTCCTCCATCTCTCCATGCTTTCTTCTTCTCTCATTTCCGTCTGGACCGACCATCCCGGGGCTCACGTAGCTACGTACCAGACTAAACTCGAGGGTGAATGGCATCCCAGATGCAGTTATCAGCCATGAAGTTTGCCCCCGCGTGGCTACGCGCCACCCTGAAGATCAAACGTGTTGTGCCTTTCTTTAGATCATCTCGTTGCTTATGCCACGGAAGCTTGAGCTGAGCGGGGGAAGGTGAGTTGTTATTCACGTGCAACGGTATGCTGCGTGTTCCCCGAGTCCACGGCAACTTGTCGTATCCGCAAGTCATCGAGCGAAGCACAATACTCGCTTAACCACGGGTAGAAAGCTCTTGCCTCCCAGGACAAGCAAGGCCTGACCCTGTTCGAGACAAAACAGTACAGAGTGTTGATCCTGCGTTGCTGATAGACATGTCCCTGTGGATTTGTCCTTCACGTCGCCTCCCAGATCTCGCACTACTACTGTGCGAGTCAGACTGGCTTACCTGCTACCTTTCTCTCAACTCGGTCCAAGGTTTTCTTTTCCCGCATCGTGTCTCAAAGCCTCATTCCCGCATGGCACTAGCTTGGAGGTTGTTCCGCGTTGCAGATATGATGCCATCGTATCTAGAGTAGAGTAGTCTCTGGACCTAGCTGAGGGAGGGAGGGAGGGAGGGGGGGTCTCGGGTGTGGCTGCTTTTCCTGGGTCAGACCTTCTTATATATAGCCTTCAAAGCTTTCCCTCAGAAACCGTTAGTCCATAGGCACTTCTCCATCACTGCTCATACATCTCTACTTCAGAGACTTAAGAAGTCTTCGCAGTCTCAATCTCCTGCTCGCCGAGAAACATCTTCATCGTCCTAGCTGCAATTTTCCCTTCTTCCTACATCCTTATTTCATCATGTTTAACTTCAGAGCAACCCGAAATCCCCTGCCGGAACAGAACGGGGACGGTGTAGTAACCTCCGGCAACCCTAACAGACTTCTCGTAACCGTCGTCCTGGGAGAGTTCTGCGGAACTTTCATGTTCCTTCTGCTCTCCTTCATGGGTGCACAGACTGCTCTCACCACCAACGACCCCAGCAACCCTGGAAGCCCCCTGTTGCCATTCAGTCTGATGTACATCGCCGCATCCTTCGGCACCGCTATTGCCGTCAATGTCTGGGTCTTCTACCGTATCTCCGGTGGCATGTTTAACCCTGCGGTATGTCCAGCAGTACTCCTCGATATGTCGTGTTCGCGTCGCTGATACCTTTCAAGGTGACGTTGGGACTGGTTCTCACCGGTACTGTCACTCCTCTACGAGGACTCTGCATCGTGCCAACTCAACTCGTTGCTGCCATCGCCGCTGCAGCCGTCGCCGATGGTCTCCTTCCCGGCCCACTTCTGGTCACCAACACGCTTGGGGGTGGCACCAGCATCGCTCAGGGTCTCTTCATCGAGATGTTCCTCACAGCTCAGCTCGTCTTGACCGTCTTCTTCCTCGCCGTCGAGAAGCACCGTGGCACGTTCCTGGCCCCCATCGGCGTTGGCATCTCCGTCTTTATCTCACACATCGTCGCAACCAACTGGACCGGCACATCCATCAACCCCGCTCGGTCCTTCGGTCCTGCGTGCATCGTTGGTTTCGTGGGATATCACTGGATCTACTGGGTTGGTCCTGGCTTGGGTGCTATCGTCGCCACTGGTCTTTACCTGATCTTCAAGTGGCTCGACTACGAAGAGGCCAACCCCGGCCAGGACGACGACGTCGAGAAGGCGCAGCGCTTCCGTCAGCACATTAAAGAGCAATCGACGCCTCACAAGAAGATCAGCCATGTCGAAGATATCAACAAGGCCGAAGAAGGTCCTCCTCTCAGCCCTGTGAGCCCCACGGTAGTACCCGATAGCGTATTCAGCGACCACACACGCCACGGAGCGTACGCGGCCACTGGCGGTGCGGACTGAAGCATGGACACAAAACGGTATCAACCCGCGATGAGGCGGAAAACCGTCAAGCCTCACAAATGTCCATGTCTTTTTTTCCCCTGAGAGATTCGTCACGCTGGGAAGTTTCAACTGGACCTAGTAAACTTCGAATTTATGAGTTGGATAATGACTGGGGAGGATGATTGGAGATGTGCTCTGGGAAATTGGAAACGGAACGGAACCGCATCAGCAGTAATAGATAAGCTATAAGGGGACGTAGCCATGGGCCGTGTTGGGGAAAAGGCGAGCTGGGCTTGCGGTTTCATACATTGCTTTGCTTTCAATTTGCTTTAAGAAAAATGATTATAAAACTTGAGTAACTCAACTATATCTCATTCGTTCCAGATCAGTTCTCCTATTCGGTGTGTAGTGATGGTAGTCGACAACCCCCTATCCAGTTCCGCAAAGTATGAAACGAAACATGTATACGGAGTGAGGGTCTAGTTAGTTTCTTTTGTCTACGATAAGCCCGGAAAAAATGTCCGAGTCCACGTGGGATTGATTGGTTGTTCTCCTGAGCCTTGATCTCCCTGCGGTGGGTGCCGTCGATGTCTCACCAGTGCTGCGATCGCCACCTCCATACGGGGGGGGGGAAGAAAAAAGGAAGCATATCTAGAAGGACACTCGGAACTTGCTTAGCCACAATCTGTGGGGAGTAACATAGATTGATCAAGTATGGCACCTTTCAAGCAGTAACTAACGAAAGTAATAACAAGCAACACATGAGCCGTCGAGTAGCCGATGATCCGGACCGGATGAGCGGGCGAGCGTCGTAAGCAGGGAGCTGCAAAAGAGAGGCAAATATCCCGAATATTCCCTGAATACCCGCCTTTCAAGCATTCTCGACTTTGAGAATCTCACCCGTGTGGTCGACGGCGATCTTCTTCTTCTGTGTAGATGCCTTAACGGGATTCTTGGCTGCGAAGATTTCGTCGAGTTCTTCGAGCTACGAGTTGATGTGTTAGTCAACGAATCACGTAGAGATGGCAGATGAAGGGAGTGTAGCTTACCGTGCGTCCCTTGGTCTCGGGGATGAGGAACCAGACAACAATCGATTGAATGGCATCCCAGATTGTGAAAACAATGTACGTCTTCCAGCCAATCTCCTTCATGGATACAGGCCAAGCGAACTGGTTGAGAAGGCCTGCAGCGTTGACTGCCAGGGATGAGAAAGCCATACCCTTGGCTCGCATCTCAAACGAAAGGACTTCCACAGGGAACAGTGCTTGCAGAGGGGTGATACCGACAGAATATATGGCACCAAAGATGAAGATCATGGCCAAGGTTGCCTTGGAAGCGCTGTCGTTGGAGTACATTGGGTCTCCGTTTTCGTCATCGCCGGTGTACGATGCCTCGAATTGAGAGGCTGCAATGGTCATTCCGAGCCAGACTACGGTGCAGCCGATGAACGAGAACAGCAAGAGAGGTCGGCGACCAACCTTATCAACCACCAGAGCACCGACGATGGCGAAGCAAAACTGCTGGCAGTTGTTGATGAGCGTGATGTTGGCCTGTTCGATAGGGTGAGTATAGCCAGCCGTGCGGAGGACAGCGCCGAGAAAGTAGGACAATACAGCATTGCCCGCCCATTGACCAAAGATGGAGATGACAATGTTGCAAGTGATTCGATAGAAGGAAGCACGGTTGCGGAACAGCGCGCGGTAGTCCCACCAGTGCTTATCGGAACCATCCAAGTTGAGGAATTCTTCGTACTCTCGAAGTTGAAGCTGCACCCAGACCGAGTCGGGGTCTCCATTGCCGTGCCACTTAGTCAAGACCTCCTTGGCCTTTTCGTGCTTGTTGTGAACGTACAGCCAACGAGGTGTCTCGGGTAGCCATAAGGAGAAGATGCAGATGAGACCGGAGAAGAGGGCCTGGAGCCAAGTAATCAAGCGCCAGGAGTAGTCACCGCCAGTGTTGAGACCACCCCGAGCAGCACCAGCGGCGAGAATCGCACCACTGAACCAGAGTGTATTGTAGAAAGCTTAGACGCGAGCAGAGTCAATAATCAGATAACGTGGCGAGCGAGCCAATGGAACACTTACCGCCGACGACACCGCGATATGCCGGGTGGTTGAGCTCGATAACATACATCGGTCCAGCAGATGAAGCGATGGAAACACCAAAGCCAAGGAGGAAACGACCTCCCATGAACTGACCACGTTCATTTGCGACACTTTGGATGATGGTGCCAATCACGACTATGGCAGCGCCGATAAACATGCCAACTCGGCGACCCCAGTTGTCAATCGCAGGGCCGACGAAGGGGAGAGCAGCGACGCCTCCAATCTGGTACATGGATGAGACGATACCGGTCCAAACACCGACATCCTCTATCTTGTATCTGTCTTTAAACCAGGGGTTCTGAAGCAGGTTGTTGATGAGAGAACCGTCGTATCCGTTCATGGTACTGCAGAAGAAACCAATGGTAGAGAACGCGTAGAGGAAGATCTGAGTCTGGGACCAAGCATTTGGGGGCTCCTTGAGCATGGCCTCAGCAAAGGCTTCATTGCCCGATACCACTTTAGTTTCGACGGCAGTCTGGAATATCAAGTTAGTCAACGACTTCCACGTGCCGTAGATGATTGAAAAATGCGGCAATAACGTACTTTCTCGCCATCGTAATCGACAGTCTCGTCGATGTGTGCGACCTTCTCAGACATGATCGTTTGCTGGTGGGGACCTGGCCGCCGTTTGATCTTGAAAATCGATGCGATGTAACCCTATGTTGTCGTTGTCAGGTAAGTTGCTGCCAGATGTGGTTGAAGGCGGGAGAATTGCTCTGGTGGGAAAAGTTAGGAATATTCGAGGAGCAAACGAGCTTTATCTATAGAATCTGATCATCGTTGAACCCATGGTGTCGAATGACCATGAAGGTGAACGCGGAGACGACATCCGCAAGGCATATGCCACACGAACATGTTGCATCGGGCCAGCAATCCTAGTCTAGCATCTTGCCACAAATCTATGTTGGCAGCTGAAAATGGCAGCAACTTTCCCAATGCTTTACTGACGGGAGTTCGGCAGGGGGAACCGGCCGCAGCCAATACTCGTCGGTCTCACCGCGCCACAGCTGGCATAACGGGAGCGTCACCTGAAAAAAATAGTTAGTTCATTTGCCTGGGACTGATACTGTTGTAGTTCTAAGCTCGGTTTGGAGAGCGTATTATGAGCGATAGAGATAGGTTTTATTTTCCCTTTCTCCATCGGTTAGACTTGACTCCAGCAGCAGAAGAGTAGTCAGATCTTGAACATTGCGGCAGGCGGAAGTGCACAGGATCTAGAGGTTCATAGGAATACACGAACTCTTAGGCCACTTGGCTTTCGAAAACGCATGTTATAAATGAAGGGTTGCTGCGCAACTGTTCTCTGGACTCTCCAAGTGAAGAAGAAGTCGTTTGCAGAACCGAGCGGGAAGCTAGTCCCTGGTTTCCAATCGCTTCCCCAAGATTTCACGCCTCTGATCGCGGTACCGTTGGACTGGTATTGATTCCGGCGGATGATGTTAAGGGCCAGCCGACAAGGTGAGCACACCCCCTTGCCCAGAGTGGTGATCGAGCAACGTGCCTGCAATCGTCTTGGCCTGGTAGCTTCATCTGTTGATTCCCCCCCTTTCTTTTTCGTGGCATGAACAAGGTTGGCATATCATGTCCCTGAGGTCAGGCCGTGATTCCTGTCCTCGCATGAATGAGTCTGAAAGCGTAGCCTTCTCCATCTAATCCAGATCAGCAATTGCTGTCGATGTGTTGTGGCGACCTCTTGCCATGAAGAGGTGATCATAAGTTATGGGCTGATACTTTGCTTGGCTAATTTCTGGCCCAAAACCGAAAAATTTGATAAAAGTGTGAGTAAGACCTGCAGTAGAGCTAAACTTTGGTTTCTTGGTCACCATCTAAGTTAAGACCCCAATGCATCTGCATAAGGGAGATGTTGGGTAGCACAGCCTGCATACCTTGCCTGGTTCAAAGTTTGGTAACATATGGTGGGACGTTGAGGTAGGAACCATTCATCAAGACCAGGGTGTGCCCATGCGTTTTTCGTCTGTAAACTCTGGGGTCTGTCGTTCCTCAAACCGAACAGACTAAAGTTCAATAACGGTTGTTGTTGCAGTTCTTACAGTAGTGGCGCTACTTGGGTGTGCGATCGACGGTCCGGCAAAGCGGGTATCGCTGGGGTTGCTCACCCCGTGGGGATCGGGATTTCACGTTTGTGGAGATTTTCTGGAGACAAGCCAAGAGGATCCTGCGGTAGGACAAGCCGAAGGGGTCCATGGGTACAGAAAGCAAAGCTTCCTTGGAGACAGCCTTGGTCCTTACAAATCCGCGCTCTGGCGAATACGCTCCGGGCCAGGCCAGGCGACCGTGACAGGGGTCATTTCAAATAGAAGGTGAAAGTAGCATCGTGTGACTGATGCCCTTGTCGCATGGCAGAATGGAGGGCTCGCTACCATAGTTGACCGTTTTCGAGTTGGTCGAGTTTCGTCGTGTCGGATGGACGGCGCAAGTTCCCGAAATCCCTGTCGCTCAATCATCTGCTCGTGCCCCTGGCTAATTCTGTCAAAATTCGGAAGACGTCTCCAATCGGCTACGTCTCTTTCAGCGCAGAAAGAATTTGGAGTCGACGGCCCGCCATAATCACCGGGTGGACGCAACTAATCTTTTTTTAAAAGCTTCCTTTGCGAACGAGTAGCCATTCAAAATGACCGACATATTATATTGTTGAGTCGATCTGGCTTTGTGGTGCCCTTGTGTTTATTGACCTTGCCACGCTTTGTCTAGTACTCGCGGTTGGAAGATACGAATATAACGTCATGGCTTTCTGCAAATGGAATCTGCACGTACGCAAGTGAGACACAAGTACGGATAGGTGGTTCAGGCTCAGCCGCAACGGTAACATGTTATTCAATACGTTTTCGGATTCCGAATACCCAAATTCTTATCGATGAATTTCGAGCGGAGTTAGAACGACATATGGCATTTGACGATGCAAGAGGCAGGAACGCGAACATGAGCGCAGCATGGAGACCACGCCATAGGAAGGCTCTATCCTGAGCCCACGTGATCAGGTACTGTCCTCGTGACCTCTTTAGTGAACTCACTTGTCTCAGAGGCCCAGCCAACTCGATTTTGGGTCATCACGGCAAGTCATCCATCAGAGTTTGTGAAGAAGAGTGACTACAGTCAACGCTTGGAATACTGCCTCTGACGACGACGTCCGAAGCGTGTTTGCTACCACTTGAAGTCAACGAAAGTCGGGTCTACGGACTGGGGCTACTATACGCGTTCCGCCGGATCACCTGTGCCTAAGAGCCTCGGAAGGTAACGTTAGCTAGCCAGTTAACACTGGCCAACACAAAACAACGAGAGAGTCTGACAGACTACTAGTACTTGAAAACAACTAAAAGTTCAGCTGGCTTGGCTCAGACTTGAACTGAGAAAATTCAAATTGATCAACTGGTTATGTTGGTCGACGTTCAATGCAACCGTCAATAACTTTGGCAAGAGCGTCGATCTAATAAGTCCCTAACCCGCTTTGCTCCGAGTGGGGTCTTCATGCTGCGCAAGGCTTCCTCAACTTGACGTGGGAATGACTAGGGCCTCACTCAATCCTTCATATTTCAATCACTCTAGCCCACTGCTTCTCACGCGACTAATGTGCCGGTCATGTCGTCTGTGAAGGCAACCAAAAAGAGCGCGTTCTCGTGCGAGCCCTGCCGTAGACGAAAGGTGAGGTTCCCCGCTACCGCATTGAGTGAACATCCACTGATACCCACCCACTCAAGGTTAAATGCGGCGGCGAGCAGCCTGTGTGCAAACGATGCGAGGCAAGAAACGATGAATGTGTTTATAAGCTGTACGAGTAACTGGATTCATCGGAGCATTTGCTTCCGAATACTCGATCCACCTACTCACATGCTATAGTAACCCTACTCTATCGTATACCCAGCGCCTAGAGGATCGTATCAAGGAACTCGAAGAACAGCTTGCTTCTGTCAAGTCCAAATCACCTGGATCTGCAGCTCCGTCAGTCCACTCAAGTCCCGGTGTGTCCTATGGCTCTGCGGGAGAGGCCAGTGGCCGACGACGATCAGGATCTCACGTCGATGAGCACGGCATGACTAGGAGTTTTATGGGTCTCAAGCTTGATGACAAGGGAACCATCACTTACCATGGCGCAACCAGCCTTTTTAGACTGCCAAGCGAGCAAGACTCTTTACCAAGCGAGCTTTTCCCTTCCGATGATACAGATGCCCATAGGAGGGAGCGTCTTGTCACCAACGCCTGGCACCAGAGAGCTATGGAGAATCTCTCCGGCATACCCGTAAGAACTATGTCTCCATGAAAACATCTGTTACTGACCGGGCACGCCAGGAACCATTTCAATTCCTACTAAATCTACATTGGTGCTGGATTCAACCGCTTTTTAACTTTGTCTACCGCCCTGCCTTTACTCGTATGCCTGCCTCAGTGACATCGCATCCGCTTTTATTGAAGATCTAACGCATGACAGGTGATATGCAGTCTATGGGACCCTATTACTCACATACGCTATTGAACGCAATGTTATCACATTCGATCAGATGGGGGAAAAGTGATCCTTCGACGAAGCAGTTGTTAGACCAGTCTTATGAAGGCGGTGCTGTCTTCGCTAAGCAAGCTCGCACCTTGCTTTTTGACGAACTAAATCGGGGCGTTTCTTCTATTCCAACTGTACAGACCCTGCTTATCCTCAGTGCTCAAGAGTGTGGTCACGGGAATACGACGCAAGCATGGGTTTACAGTGGCTTGGCTTTTCGACTTGTTGACCACCTGGGCATCTGCGTCGACGGGACACGATTTCCGGGATCAGTGCGCCTATCTGACGAAGACGTCGAGATACGACATCGCATATTTTGGGCTTGCTACTTCTGGGACAAGATGATTAGCCTTTATCTCGGCCGCTCTCCATGCCTGCAATACTCATATGTCTCGCCGCCACAGATCATGCGTGAGTCGATTGTTGGTTGGTACCTAACTCGATTGGCGTGACTAATTAAAAACCAGTGGATGACTCTGCGGAGAATGAACTCTGGGTTCCATTTGACTCTCCTAATGGAACAGATTGGAAATATCCGCCAACTACAGCACATTCGACATCGTGTTTCATGAGCACGTGTAAGCTGTCGATTATTTTCAACGAAATTCTGATCCATATGTACGACCCATTGCTGCAAAATACTGATGCTGAGGTTCAAGAGTGTCTACAACTCCAAGATCCTGCTTTGAAGCAATGGTGGGAAGAGTTGCCGCCTCACCTCAAAATTGAACCTGGCGCACTTCCAAACCTGGCGCCTCCATCACATATCGTGACTATGAAGTTGGTACAAAATTCTTCCCTTCTTGGATGGGCTACTGACAAATCACAGTGCTCTCTATCATACCTTCAGGATTCTCCTATTCCGCCCCATGCTATCTCGACGAGTACAGCCCGAGGATCACGGGCCGCACCCGACGCAGAACTACCTAGTAGAGTGTGTCACCTCGGCAACAGCTATCATCGCCATATTCGACCTTTTCTGCAGGACATTTTCGATCAGTCACTGTGTTCTGTCTCTGTCCTATAGCGTCTACATTGCTGCTACAATCTTTCTCCTGCAGGTGCAAGCGTCTCCCGAGAACCAGCAGGCTCGACGCAAATTGCACTTTTGCATCCAAGCACTGCATCAAGCAAAATTTGTCAATCCAGGTTAGTTCATATACAAGGCGGTACCACGATGGGCTACTAATTATGTGAAAGTGATCTCGAGTGCGTTTGCTTTGATTACGCGCGAGCTGCCAGCGCTCGGCATCAACTTGACCAGCGCGGATCAGCAACAACCGGAGCGGAAACCGGAGCTTCAGACTGTGCCCATAGTCTCAGGATTACCACCTGAAATTTCAGACCCAGAGCCTGTATACCAGCCTCCTTTTGAGATACCTCAGCAACCATCTCCTTACCAGCCCGATCAACTATTTCAAACACCCTGGGCAGATAACGTCGACCCAAACTCAATGAGCGTCGACAATGGATTGTTTGAAGCCCTATCATCGTTTGAGCCACTGAGTGTACGTGTTGGTGCAATTCATGAGTCAGATAACCAGGAAAACTTTGGCTTCAGGGGCTGAAGCTGGCAGAGCTTGCTTACCCCCTTCATTGCAACCACAATCGCATGGTGCGATTGCATCAAGTTTTTATTCGCACCGAAATATTGCAGTAGCGCATCATGTTGATCGGGCTTAAGCGCATTACTATGGGCTTAGGAAGATGTAGAGCTCGTCGAGCCCACCTCCTCATGCAACTTATTGGCAAGATACGGCCACCTCCAGATCATCCACGAGATAAGTGAGAAAATGCTTGCTGAATTCCTCTTGTTGTATCGCTTCAGGGTTCTGAATGTTATCGGTAATTCCGTCGTCGAAACTGGATGGCATTCGCTGAATTTCCTCCATTTACTGCATGATTCACTCAAACATCTAAAGTCATCGCTGATTGATAACCACATATCAACAGGGCTAGCGGAGGGCAACTCATGGAGTCTATAAAGGGATCTGTATTATATTGTTTAGATATCATTTGGCATGGAAGGTGGCAACACATTGGATACTCGGGGGCAAGAGTACCAACACGCCGCAGCGTTTGGATCGTATGGTACTCGACATCAAGCATCAGTTTACGTACGCAGCAAATATCCAACGCTAATTTGACTGAGCATGTCTGAAGAAGCAGTTGCTTTCTTCTTTCTTCCGATCATGCGATTTGCTACGCAAAAAAACATGCTAAAAGAACCTACAATGTCGCTTGCGCGAACTGGTAGACTATTTATTGTGTGCGCTCTGGAAGCTTTATATGGGATATATAGGTAACTCCCGCATGGTCCTACCTGTTCATAGGTTTATCTTACTTAACACCCCACAGCTCCTCGGCATTCTTCTTAAAGATTCTCTCAGCAAGCTGCTGATCCTCGTCGCACCACTCTAGCACCTTATCCACCCAGGGTCGGATGTCCAGCCCCTCAAACCTTGTATGCGGCCAATCCGTCGCAAACACCACGCGACTCCCCCCACCGATTCTGATAATCTCCCGTGCCACAGGCTCTACCTCAGCGTAACCTGACGACTTGGTCAAGCGATATGGGGCAGATAGTTTGACGTAAGAGCGACCGCTCTCGACTAAGCGAGCGAGCGATGAGAATCCGGGTACATCATGCGGGTTCCGGGAATTGGGATATTCATCTAGGGGAGGGTGGCCGAGGTGATCGATGCAGAAGCGGATGTTCAGCGAGGGTATGATGGACTCGAGAGTGGTTATGAGAGACATAGGGACGTAGACTTGTATGACCCAGTCGAGCGATCTGATGGCATCGGCGTATTGCTGTAGCTGATCCGACAGTTCCTGAGCGTCGAGGGAGCGTTCTGTAGATTTCAGGTTCAGGCGTACACCTCGCACACCCAAGGCGTGCCACTCTTCCAAGACATCTAGAGGCGTCTCTGAGGGATCAAACGTCACAACACCTCTTGCCCTCGCAGGGCCCAGTTCCCTCAACGCATCTAGCACAAGTGAGTTGTCGTTACCATAGACGGACGGCTGGACGAGCACAATGTTACGCAGACCGACCGAGGCCTCGAATTCGAGGGCATCGGAGAGGTAGTGTGGGCTCGGTCGGTATGCGGCATCCGCGGAGAGGGGGTAGTTGTCTGGATCGAGGATGTGCATGTGAGAATCCCATGAACCTGGAGGGATGCGTGCGGTGATGGGTGGGTTGGACATGGTGGAGTAGCAAGTGTTGTAGCACGGAAGGATGGACTTCTTGGGTAGAGCTGGATGAATTCCTGGCCTTGTATGTCTAGTAACTAGTAGTCTAAGTGAACGAGTCAAAGCCATGATGTAGTACGTGTGTAAGATGTCCGCGGGGGGGGGCTTACATAGCAGAGGAGAGAATTCGTAGACGGGAGAGTGGGGTTCCGGGGCGGGAGGGTTATCGAGAAGTCGGGGATTCGGAGCTCGGGGCTCGGTCTTGAAGTCGGCGACTCTGCCGGGGCTAATCGGCGGAAATTGGCTGGGAATAGGGTAAGGCTAAGTACCAGGTACGTACATACTGACATAACCCTTTGGAGGCTCGATCCTGCACAAGTCGTCATGATGCCTGTCGGTGACGCGCAGCCGAGCAGACCAATAGGCCACCTCCGGCACCTTCACAGGCCCCTCTTTTCTTTCCGTCACCGACACCCGAACCTCTGGGAGCTCTACAGCTCTAGCTCCGCCGCCCTACCGCCCCCCCACTCTTCCCCCCTCCAGCTTCCTCGGCAGCTTACAAAGTAACTAGAGATTTGGAAACCCTGGGCCTGCGCTGCGAAGCGTTGGGGGGCGGATTCACAAGAAAGGACCCTCTTCTGTGACTCCAAATCTTTCCTTTGGGGGGGGGGAGGGGAGGGCCTTTATCTCACGGGCCTTCCAGTCCTGGTTTAGTCGCATATTTTCCGACGTGGCGATCCTTGTCAATTCACTCTTTTTAAGTGAGCGAGGTGGCAACCGAATACTACTAGCTCCGGGAGTAATATATCCATCATCGATCGACTCGTCGCAGCCTTGGCTGTGAATAAATTGCCTTTCAACTCAACACCAAACTTCTTCAGCTTTGAAACTTATCACCACCTTACTATACCCCAAAGTTACGATCCCGAAAGGAAAAGAAGAAGCAAAAAAAATGCCCTTCGCACTCCCGCCATTCCTGGCGCGCCTCGCTCGCCCCTTCACCCAGAGCGCGCGACTCTCCATCGCGCCCGACTCATCCGCCGCTACGACATCCATCCCCGCCGGCGCCCAGCGCTGCACAGTCGCCGCCGGCTGCTTCTGGGGCACCGAGCACCTCTACCGCAAGCACTTTGCCAACCGCGGACTGCTCGACTGCAAGGTCGGTTACATTGGCGGCGACCTCGAGAACCCCAGCTACCGCGCCGTCTGCGGCGGCAAGACAGGCCGTAAGTTTCGATGACGACTGCTCCTCGCTTCTCTCTTTTGCTTCTCCTTGCATACACGAACGCATCTTCTAACATCATCTTGATTTGCAGACGCCGAAGCTGCTCAGATCATCTTTGATCCCTCCCAGATCTCATACCGCCAGCTCCTCGAATTCTTCTACACCATGCACGACCCCACGACGCTCAACGCCCAGGGCCCCGACACCGGCCCCCAATACCGGTCCGCCATCTACTTCCACGACGAGGAGCAGGAGCAGGTTGCGCGCGAAGTCACCGCAATGGCGAACGAGCAGTGGTGGAAGGGCGGCATCGTTACCGAGATTGCTCCTGCCGGTAAGTGGTGGTCGGCCGAGGAGTACCACCAGCTCTACCTGAAGAACAACCCGTCCGGTTATGAGTGCCCTAGCCACTTTTTGCGGTCGTTTCCTCCGCTGCAGTGAGCGATGGCTGGGGTTCGCGGTAGATTGAGTTGTGGTGGGGAATGGGTGTTTTCAACAATTGATGTATTATGAGATGTCTTTTCGGTAAGGGTTCAGGGTTGGGCGGATTCAATGTATATACACACACATTACTGCTGAGATGAGAGGTTTTACATCTCCAGTATGTTATTACGGCATGTTCTATTAGGAATTGGGAGTATAGCGGAAATCAACTTTCCTCATTTGGTAGCAAACTACCTGATTGATATCACCACGGGCTCTTATGTGACAACCGTGATAGGAAATGAAATGAAATGTAAAGGAACCAAGTCACAACATCTTCAGGGGAAGCAGCCAAAATGGTCAGCAATTGTTTATTATTATTGACAAAACCAAAGAAAACAAGTGCCACTGTTCTCAACAGCAGTGGTGGCTAAACCCAAGGAGGGGAGTTCATTAAAGTTCTGATAATTCACACGGCTTCCTCCGATAAAATACAGTCGTCCACGGTTGGCGTTCTAAAATGTAGCCCGTAGGCTAGTCCATAACTTCCTTTCTCTGAACTCAACGACTCAACGCTTTACTTTCGTCGGTTCTGCTGCATCATCAAGATCTGCACCATTCGGATGAAGATGTTGAGGAAATCAAGCTCCAGAGCAATGCTCTCATTGACGGGATCACGCTTGATCACACCAGCCTGGGCCAGACGAGCGCGGTACAGCACCTTCTGCACATCATACAGGGTAAAGCCACCAAACACGGCCAGGCCACCATAGAGCCAGATGCCCTCGGTGAACGCGATGGTGCGAACAGCAGTAACGGGGAGGATGAGGGGGGCGAGACCAGAGACGGCAACGATGGCAGCACCAGCCAGGAGAGGGCCACCGATGTAGAGGTACTTCTCCTGCTTAGCCGTAGCGCCGACGACAGAGAGAGCTCCCATCATAGCGATAGTGTAGAGACCGGCGCGGGCGAGAAGAGGGGCAGGGACGAAGGCGAGGAGAGGAGCGACAAAGGCGGCCTGGGTGGCGTTGAAAGCGGTCCAGAGGGCGTACTTGGGGATGTAGCTGGAAAGCTGTTAGCGTTGACAATCCAAAACGATGCTGGCGTGAATTTTACTTACTTATCAGGCGCGATAGATCGGGTTCCGATCATGGTCGCAAAGCTGAGCGCAAGACCACCGATACCAACAACCCAGGGATTGGTCACCATAAGCCGGTACACAAATCCAGTCTGAACCATCTGTCGAGCCGTCAAGCCAATGATACCAATGCCCAGGCCAGTATGCAAGAAGGTGTTGTTCAAGTACTCGCGCTCGTAGACGGGCATGCCTCCATCCTCGCGGGTCTCGCGGTTAAACACAGCATTGATTGCCACAAGCGTACCACCAAAGATGGCACCGCCGACGAGCAGTTTTCGAGACGTAGGCTGGGTCGCGGTGCCGGTAGCCTGGCGCGTAGACTCCTGGTAGTATGAGCGCGCGCCACCGCGCTGGAAGGCACTTTGCGTAGCGG
The DNA here is from genome assembly GCA_003693555.1 of Coccinonectria pachysandricola. Classification (NCBI taxonomy): domain Eukaryota; kingdom Fungi; phylum Ascomycota; class Sordariomycetes; order Hypocreales; family Nectriaceae; genus Coccinonectria; species Coccinonectria pachysandricola. The sequence continues at coordinate 699,261 of QUZF01000023.1, forward strand.
TCGTCGAGATGCGCGAGGTGAAGAAGTTGGCGCTGGGCTTCTTGGACTGCTGGGAGAAGTGGCGGATCGGGGCGGCTGATCGGAAAGCCGTCTTGGAAAGCTCAGGGAGCCGCTGCGCAAGGCGCGCTGGGCCCTGGCGGACGGAGAGCGTAAACGACATTTTTGGTGCCACACACTCAGTAAAGTTTGTTGTTTTACAAAGGCGTTGCAAGTGTCTGTTCTTTGACAAAGGAAAAGAGAGAGAGGATGTGGAGCAGAGATATCCCGGAGGCGGAGGTAGAAAGCATGACGTTGTACTGACAGGTGGAGCATTACTTAATCCGCATCACGTGAAAAAAGAAGTTGGTGGAATTTTCCGGTCGCTCTGGTTGCTTCTCAACGCTGCCGTTGGTCAGCAGAAGTGGCTTAGACAATCGCCTCGGCGTTTCGATCAGTTTTTGAGCTTCTCTTCTTATGCTTGGAGTGAATATCCTCCAATGACAACTCCTGTTCCTGCAGTCTGACCGGCATTCTACCTTCTCAAGCAGTGCAACGAGTCTTGGCCATGCCTTGCTTCCTCGAGCCTTCTGTGCTACGTAGCGAGCATTTAGGCAAGCCTATACCTGTACCAGCTCGTTCATTCAGAGAGCTCTGGAGTGGACTGTGACTGAAAGGCGACTGACTGAGTTAAGGATGTAACTATAAACCAGCGGTTGCTTGAGGCACGAACCTGGAATCTCAAAGAGCTGTGCCCCATTCTCCTATCCCAGCACTGGGGAGCTGTCAAATCAAATATCTCAAACCTTTGAGCCACCAACCAGAGCGTCTCCAGTTCAGCGGCCAGCAAATCGGCAGCCATCACGGATGCGCTGGACTTCTGCATATTGGTTCCAGAGTGAGCAGCATTAGGAAACACCCGACTTCTGTGTGTTGGTTCTGAAGCAGTCAAGTTGAAAATCGAGGAGGGATGTAGAGATGGCAGGATGAAGTTGATGCCTGCTGCTTCTGTGTATTTAAAGTCAGACAGGTCCTGCGTAAATATCGCATTCTTCAAGTCACCATTCTACCATTCAATCACCCCCTTATTTTCCTTGCACCACTTTGAATATTCTCTGCGCTCTTATTCTTAAACGCTTGTCACAAAATGCCTAGGAGGCAGAAACCTAGGCGACCTCCACCCCCCCGTGATTTGCCAGAGCCTCTCAACGGAGCGGTTCAAGGAACTCATACGTGACAGCAGCTGGGTCGGGAATTATTGTACGTAGGATTGTATGTAGTCACACTCGTTTGTTCGATTATGTTGTCTCCCCAAGCGTTTCTCTGGCGATTAGTTAACAAAGTCTGTAACCGCGGGCGGATCTTGCTTGCTCTTTTCTTTCCTTACTCCAAACGTGGCAAGTGCCTCTCTTGTGCGCGATCGTTGGTTTAATCAGGGGGTTAGTCAGGCGTAACGCAGTGATACATTTGATAAAAGGCTTTGATCTCCCATCGTTCAATCCTTCATGGCAAAATCAATGATTGCGCTGCTGAATCGTGATACTTCATGTACGCCGGGAATTACCGATCGACCATTGGAATTTGACGATGCTAATAAAAAGGCATGATTGCATATATTTCACGCGGCATCGTCCTGCTTGCGAGCTTGTTCAACCCATTGCCATAATCTGTGGTCTGCAACAAAATCCGGGTTCATCTCTGACATTAGGGTCAGCTTTCTCGCCACAGCAAGGACGTCTGAGTTTGCGGTTCTTTTTGGTGTAAACCAAGCTCGCTCCTCCTTCTGTACCTCTTCCATCGTCATATCATCCTCCTGTAGCTCGGCAAGAAGTTTTTTATTTTCATCCTGATCAGCTCGCTCGTGAAAGAGCCAAAGGATTCCTTTCGAGCTTCCGTCCTCGTCCTCCTCAGCGCTCGGTTTGTATATGAGCTCATACAATCTTCTAAAATGATTGTAATCGTTTTTGGAGAGGAGCCGAATTAGTCGGGAAAAGTACCACACTCTCTCCGATATCTCCCATAGATTTGAGTGAGAAATGTTTGGGGCAGCCTTGGTGGCTTGTTGACTATAACCTGTCCGAAAAGCAGCAGTGAGGAATCCTGATAGTGGTACACTCGAGCTCCCTAGTGAAGGAGGTGCAAGCAGCTCTGTAATAGGACCCGATGTTGCCGAGCTCCAGTCAATAATGCATGTAATATTGAAATCATCGTCAACATAAAGATTGCCGACATGAAGGTCTGGGTGAGAAAGAACAAAGCTGTTTCTCAAGCCAGAGGAGAGATGAGGGATCATCTCACGCAGGAATTGCCCTGCAATGCAGTAGAAAAGTGCGTTCCTGCTATGATGAATTTTTTGGCCGATGGTCACAAAATCATCCCACCGTGTTCCTGCGGCCTTATAGCTCTCCATAGTCTTGTAATCCAGCATATCAGGGACTGGTGCGAAAAGGACATGGGGTGAAAGCGGAAGCTCACGGACATGAGATGTAAAGGCTGAAATGAGAGAGTTCAGGTAATCACGCTCGTCGTTGAATGGTCCTCGATCTAGTTCAAGGGAGTCCCGCTCTTGCCAGGTAAATGATGGCGAAAGGCATTCGCCGATAGTGGAAGTCCCCGTTTCATCGTTAAACAGCGAACCAATCTTTTCAAAGCGATGGTCAGATAGCTCCGCCATGATGGCACCAAGCTGTCTCATTACTTTCTCTCGGTCCTTGTCAGAGATGGGCAGACGCGGTCGACGTATAACTTCTGGTAATTTATACGGAAACGGAGACCAATCGTAGGACCCCAGAGAACAGCCAGTAGCTTTACTCTGGAGAATGTACGGCACACCGATGTCGTTGTCACTAGATCCACTAAAGGGAATCAATATTCGGGATCTTCCAGCGTCTCGAGGTCCCTCACCTGTATGAATACACCTCTGGGACCGGAACCGAGGTGTTGGCCTTTAGATACGTCAGGGTAGCTACCTCGCTCACGAGGATCTTGGAGGAGGTTTCATCTGAGTAGAAGCCAAGGTCGCTTCTCGGAGAACGAAAAACCCATTCGACGCCATCATCGAAGACGATGAAAATGACCCAGTTCAGACACCCGCACGTGGGCATGAGGGACGCATCAGAAGTGCATGGTCGGCCGCGAAGCGCCTCAGATAGAGAGAGAAGAGCGTCGAGATTGAACTTGGCAAAATAATAAATCCCGGTCTTCATGATGCTGGAAGTCTTTGATCGTGAGGTTGTGGCCCAGCAGGTGTGTTAGGTATGGAGACTTAACTGGAGGCTCGATCGAGAGAAGGAAGAAAGGGAAAGAAAGAAGGCGGTCGGTGCAGTTACTAATAATACTCGTGGACTTGTAGCCGCCCTCGCCATATCACACTTAACACGCGCGGCCCAACATGCGCGATTGGCCGGGGGCGTCTTAGGTACGTCCCCAGGTTGACGCGTTGGTTTCGACAAGGAGTCTGAACATGGAAGTATTGCTTTGTAATAAACGTGTTTTATCCAAATATATATGTACTAAAGATCAGGGTATCTCTTCCCCAGTCCCCTTATACGCAAAACAACATGTGTACCTGTTCAGATATCACACCCCTCCCCTCCCCTCCCTTCCCTTCCCTTCCCTAGTATTCAGAGCTTCAAAATTCATAGACCAACACGCTTGCTAGTTAACAGTAACCTAAACTACTGCGACTATTGCATCAATGAAATGACACATGACGCCGGTGATGCATCCAACCATTAACCCGTTGAGTCTCATTATCTTTAAATTGACAACCATTCCAGCCCCGATTTCGCCTCGCTTGAAGTATCGTTCCTAACGCAGCCCACCAGCTCCCTTCTCGATGATGAACCGTACAGGGCGTCTGGCCCTTCTGCTCCTCGACCCGAATGATGCTCGATTCTGGTAGTTGTGTGATGTCAGCATGGCAACGCTCATGGCTCGGGGAACGTGGCTCTTGGCGTCGCTCTCTTCCGAGCCGGAAACTGATTCGCTGGACTCTTCTGTCGAGAGGACCTCGGGAGTGTGCTTTCCGATGCGGTCGTCGAATCCCCATTTTGAAACGCCTCCGGCTCGTATCCAGTTGTCCAGGTTCCGACACTGGCTCACGTCTATCCAAGACAGGCGGCTGCAGCCGTTGAGTACGTTCTCGACCCCCCTGCCCGTTACGCGGACGCATCCACGTACGCTGAGCGTCTCGAGCTCGTTCAAGTGAAGCGCCACACTCTCGAGGCTACCGTCACTGACGGCACTTCCGCAGAAGGCCAGCCTTAGCTCCTGGAGCTTGGGAAGGCGGAGGGCGACCACCTCGGTAGCCGTATCCGAGAGCGCGCAGCAAAAGGATAAGTCCAGGTGTGTGAGGTTCTTCGCAGCATTGACCAATGCTACGACTGCGTTATCCGACAGATATGTGCAGTCTGCGAGGCATAGCCGGGCAAGCTTTTCGAACCGGAATGGAGCCCAAGCTTGGAATCCCGCATCAGTGATAGAAGTGCAACGTGTAAGTTGCAGTGATTCTATACGACTCGCGGCATGCGCTGCCATGTGGGCCATTGATCGATCCGTGATATGCTTACAGTAGGACAGGTTTAGACGCTTCAGCTTCGGACATCCGATGACGGTTCCCGGAGGTGGCATGTTCTTCTGCTGTTGCTGCTGCTGCTGCTGCTGTTGAGCCTGCTGAGCCTGCTGCGCCGCCTTGCTTCTGGTCCGGGTTCCCGAGCTCGATATCACAACTTGCTTTTGTGTAGAATGAGGCGCATTCGGAGGTACGATCCAGCCAACCACACGACCTAGCAAATTGTCGCCAACCTTTCGGCAATTACTCCAGTCAACCTCCTCCAGCTCCTTGGCGTTCTCGCTCATCTCAAGGATCTGGTTCGCGGAAACATCCCACACAGACTTCATCTTCCATAGCTTGATATTCTTGCCACATTTGCGCCATAGCTCTTGAAACCCCTCGTCTGTGATATGGAAGCAGTTGTTGATGTTGATAGAAACGGCACGTTGTCCGATGAACGGAGCGAGGACTTTGATGAGCACCTCGTCGCTGACCTTGCGGTTGTAGATGGATAAATCGACATGCCGGCAGACTTTTGGCGAAGTTTCGAGAAGCTTACGCCAGTGGCTGCTGATAAGTCGGAGGTGAAAGAGCTCTCCGATGTCAAGATAGTTGAATATGTAGAGAAGCAGCTCTTCTGAAAGGACCGGTTTGCTCGGCGTGTGAGGTCGACGAGGTAGAGTCCTTACTCGCTTTGCGGGAACGTCGTCCGTTTCCGGTGGAGGTTGAGTCCAGTCAAACTTCAGCGGCAACATTTCCGAGAATCGCGATCGTGGGACGTTGTGGGCAAGCGAAGAACTATCCGTCTGTGGTGTGGGCGGTGCTATCGAGTGACGGCGTCTGTTTCTCATGTTTTCCATGTCCACGCTCAAGAATGGGTCAGGGTCCTTTGGTGCCATCCCAAAGTCGTCCTTGGCTGGAGAAGTAGGCTTCGAAGGGGTGGTAAAGGTAAAGTTAGGCATGGAATTTCGGACAGGCGATTTAGGTGTCGAAGGATCGGACTTGCTCGTCCTGCCCTTTGCCGCATCGTCTGTCATCTCCGCGTCTTCTCCTTGCTTCGGCAATCGCGTCCTGGCGGTTTGTTCTACTTGAGACCTTATATCCGGGGAGCAACGCCTCCAAAGCTCGTCGAGAACTTGACCAGTAATCATAAGACATTCGACAGTTGTGATGGAACGCACCGTTGCTGTCCGTCCTCTTGACAAACCCAAGCTGGAAACTTCGCCAAAATACTGCCCTGGCTTCAGGCGCGGCCTCTTCGAAATAGATCGTGATGCGGTTTCAAGTTGCTCATCGCCGCCGGGGTCAGCATGAACGACTTCAGCTTCTCCATGAACGATGAAGAAGATCTCGTTACCGGGTGTTCCTTTCTGTACTATATCGGTAAAAGGTGCATACGATCTCGGTTGGGCGCTGAGGCCGAGGAAATGCAGAATATCTGGAGGGAGAGTGGAGAAGAGAGGAAGCTCCTTCAACGTCTTCCGAATGTTGACCAGGCCGCTGCCTAGCGCGCTGCCGCCGGAAGGGTCATCGATTATGCCCGGGCTTGGAGATTTTCGCTTCTTGTTGTTGACAACGGTACCATTCTTAATCACGCCAGTTTCGCCTTTCGATACTTCACCAGGCGCAGCATCTCTGGCACCACTTAAATCGCCGCTGGGAGACTTGATTAGCCTCCCTCTCTCCTGGCGTCGCTTCTTGAGAAGATTCAAGCGCTCCTGCGCTTCCTCTCGGATAGCCTTCTCCATCTCTGGAAACCTGGGCATGACGGTCTGAAGATCCTCCTTCTTCAAAACGAGAAGCAGACACTTTGTACGCGCAATAATGGTAGCTGTTCTGGGCATCTGCATAAGAATGCCGATCTCGCCAAAGAAAGCACCTGGCTTCAATTCGGCGAACACAGCTTCGCCATCGCGAGACGTGACGGCAACAACACCGCGAACAAGCCAGTACATGGCCTTTGCATCGTCGCCTTCGTTCACAATGTGGTCATTGGCAGCCTGCACCTGAGGTTTCAAGTGGTTTCCAATAGCAACAAGGAACTCGTCTGGTGCTGACATGAACAAAGGAAAGGATCGTACACGGTCGACCAAATCTAGCGGCATGTCTCGGATAGTGGAGGCCGTGAGCGGCGACGGCCGCACAGGCCTAGTCGGGTTTGTTTCGACATTGAAAGATCTGAGCAAGGATACAGTATCGGTTGCGACACCACCTGCAGCCTGTTGATGGTGAGCCAGCGCCCTATAGGGCGAGGGCGAGCCTGGAGAACGACCGCGTCTCATGGCGATGGGAACGCTTGGCTGAAGAGGCGAGATAGCTGAGCACCAGTGCTGATGCCTGTAGACGACAAATTCCCTTCCAGCAAGTTGTCGGTCACGGCGCAGAGGCCTTTGGACTGGAAGAGAACTCGTTCAAAGTCGATGAAAGTCAGGATCGACTACTGCTGAGCTGCGTCCAGAAGATTGTGTGCTTCGATTTCTCCGAGGACCATGCCAGTCGCTGTCGATGAGAGCGCGTGACCGCGTAGAAGCTCCCCGAGGGAGGGTTGCGAACCGTGCACTTGGGGCGAGCACAATCGTATCGGGATCAAATCGTAGGACGCGTTCGATCGGAGTATCTTGACGCAAGAAAACCTGAACGATGAAGAACAAGGTGACCCGAAGGCTTTGACCGCAGTGTGGAACAAACGAGTCGCGGTACAGTGCTCTCAAAGTTGCAGTTGTCGCACGCAGACCCAGGGCAGCGGCAAGGGCTTATGTCGTCGCACGGCGTGGAGTTGTCCTAAGCCTGTTCGATATAGAAGTGATTCGGAAGGTTGCGAGACAGCCAGGACAGTTCTGCTCAGAGCCGGTCAGGAACGATAGCGAAGACGCGAAGACGGAGCGCGAGAGGGCAGTCCGGTTGCTTACCAGGCAAAAGGCGGGACGCCACCCATCAAGAGGTGGGGGACGCTTGTAGTTGACCTTCACTCTGGGAGTACCCGTACTATCGCTGCAGAAGCAATGTCCGCAACAGTAGCTGATGGAGCTGCGATAGCTGTACTGTAGCTGTAGCTGTAGCTGTAGCTTTAGCTGTAGCTGTCGCCAGATTGGATGTTTGATGGTCGCAGAAAAGAGCTATGGAGGGATGATGGATTCCAGTAGTCGTCGCCGCCGCTACGAGGGGAGCGTCGACCGCCACATGAGCAAGACGTCTACTAGTCTAGTCTACTCCGAACGCACGCCTAACAACAAGCACGACTTGCAGCCAAAAAACCCACTGTAGGCCTAGTAGAAGTGGTGGACTAGTACAGACTACAGCACAGTACATAGTAGGCCAAACCCACCACCACGTACTACGTACTATGTACATGCAACGCAATGCAACGCAACGCAGCTACAAACTACCCCTAGAAATCCCCCGTGTGGGGTGAAGTTCTCCTGGATGCAAGTTCAGCACTGGATCATTGGCGGCGTCCGTTGCTGCTGCTGCTGCTGGGGAGCGAGGCGGGCGGGCAGACCCGTGCAAACACGGCAAAGGAGCGAAGAGCCGGTGGGCGGTCAAGGGACCCAAGTATGACATCAGAGCTTGAACATGCTGGTACGGAATCTATCTACTAGACTAGTGTTCTACTGCATCTCTACTACTCTAATGTTGAGTATCAGCGCAACTTCGCCATGTCAGAGAGAACCGTTCGCTCAATTGCACACGCTCACGCTCGCGCACACGATCAGTGCCAGGCTCAACAGCTGCTGTAATTACTGGGACCAGTGTCAGAAACTGCAGTGGTTTGCTCCCCAACTATTCCGAGCGGATGCGCTGGCCGCTGGCAGTCTCAGGCCCTGTCCCTCCCCCCCCATGACCCGCACACGCCCCAAGCGCTACTTCCCCTGCTTGCCCTGCTAGAAGCTGGCCCCGGCGCAGCGGATGGAGATGACCGAGCGCGCACGCGGCGCCCGGGGGACCCTGCAGAGACTACTTCCCGGGTCCAGAGAAGAAGAATAAGCGGGAGGGCATACATGATCGCTGTGAAAGAAGCCGCCACACTCTCCAGGGAGAGGATGGGAAAGCTCTTGCTTTGTCCAAGATTATGTGTGTGTCTCCCGTGAATGGCAGCCTCATGAAACAAAGCAAGCGCTCTGTTCACGAGCTACGCTACCTGACGCAGATCGTGATCGTCGCTACCGCTGTCGGAGCATTTGTTTCATCACTTCTATCCCGTCTTATGTTCATGTGACGACCGGAAGGAAAGTTGCTCGCTCCCAAAGCTTTTCGCATGCGACCTGTGATCAAACTCCGGGATACCTCCGTACATACTCCGTAGGTGCTTGAAACGATCACATTTTTTACTCTGGAAAAATACAAAAAGAAGAAGAAGAAGAAGAAGAAGAAGAAGAAAAACGTTGGCGGAACAACAGATTTAGAATTACAGCAAGCATCAGCGCTGCAGTTTGTCGACAAAGGATTGATTTCCTTGTTTCCCAGATCAACAAGCCCATTCACGCCGTGTTGGTTCATCAGCGCAGCCCCTTGGCGTTGTTTCATCCCGAGCTCTAGCTCACAGTTATATCCCAGGCACCGTGCTAGGTTCTCAATACAATACAATTCGTCATCATGAGAACCACGGACAGATGCGCATCTATTTACTTGTCAATCTCCAGATCTGTGCTAGCAACATGGGTCGATTCCCCCCCTGCGTGGTGGCGGTCAACCAGGTGTCTTAAGGGGATAATCTAGAAGCTCGCTAGAATACGCCATCCGATGACAACACTTGCTTGCACCAATTCTACGACTTATTTACTCTAGTACATCCGTACATCTGCTAGAAGCGTGTCGCCGTTGACACCGGACCTAGTCACCCTCCGTTCATATGTCCAAGAATTTAACTCTAGGCCACCCTAGACGGGCATTCACTTTATTACTTGCTAGCTGAGCGTGTGCGAGTGAGATCTCGCCTAAAATAGATATTGGTAAGCAAAGCAGGAGGTGCAGGCTTCTTCTGTGCAGTGTGGGTGAAATGGCTGAGATGCTGAGAGTGGATGGAAAAAACCCTGATTCGGCAAAGTCTGAGGATTATTGATGAGGCTTCTCGTAGCATCTTATCAGGTTGCAATCCTCTTTGCACACTAAGCCCATGAACTCGCTGCAAAGTTGAAAACGATTTTGGTGCTGATTGACTTCGTCCGCCTGTAGAGCCAAACATACTTTTGTATAAGATTCCGTCTATCCCTGCCTCGAATCCCTAGTATGAAACGACTTTGATCGAAACCACCATCTTATTTTATCTGTCGTAAGGCCACACGATCGAACAGCTTGTAAGGGTTACTTATACCCGCAAAAACGTCTTGAACAGCTCCGATTGGCTGCAGTCCTCGTACGGGTAACCGATTCTGTGCAAGAACTCCTCCAGCTCCGTCAATTCATCTTCGGGGCAAGTGATACCCGTGACAATCTTAGCCACGTCGCCACCGTAGTTACGATACTGGAAGAGGCTGATGTTGAACTTGGGTCGCAGAGTCGCCAGGAATCGCTCGAGAGCACCAGGTCGCTCGGGGAATGAGAACATGTATAGCCGCTCGTTAGGAACGTCGGAGCGGCCACCGACAAGGTACCGGATATGGCTCTTTGCAAGTTCGTCTCCAGACAGGTCCGTCACAGCCATGTCCTTCTCTCTGAGACGGCTGAGGAGCGATTCCAACTCTTCGGCTCGTTGATGTACGGGGGCTGTTAGTGAAATACCAATAAGGATGTTGGCAACTTCGGGGCTGGAGTAACGGTAAGAGAACTCCGTAACAGCGTGGGGCATGATGCAGCTGATGAGCTCTGCGAATGAGCCGGGCCGTTCGGGAATCTGGACAGATAGGAGAGCCTCCTTGCCCTCACCAAGCGTCGCGCGCTCAGCCACGAACCTTAAGCGGTCAAAGTTCATGTTGGCGCCCGACGTCACGGCGATGAGTGACCTCTTCGGGTCTCTCGAGGGGTTTTGGGCAACATATTTCTTCAGGCCGGCGATGGAAAGGGCACCGGCGGGCTCCAGGCCAGAGCGGGTGTCGTCGTACATGTCCTTGATGGCGGCGCAGACCTCGTCGGTCGATACCTCGATGACATCGTCCACCACCTCGCGGGCAATGCGGAAAGTCTCCTCGCCTACCGTCTTGACAGCAGCGCCGTCGGCGAATAAACCGACCTCCTTAAGAAGCACGCGCTCGCCCTTCTTGAGCGACTGTGCCATGGCATTGGCATCCGAAGTCTCAACACCAATGACCTTGACGTGCGGGGCCATTCGCTTGACGTAGAGGCCGATACCGGCGATGAGGCCACCACCTCCGCAGCAGCAGAAGATGGCCTCAACCTTGGCCATGTTGGTCTGGCCAAAAAGCTCGTTGCCGATTGTTCCCTGGCCAGCGATGACATAAGGGTCGTCGAATGGCGGGATGTTGATGAGCCCATCCTGCTTCTCCCTCCTCGCACATTCCTCCTTCGCAGCGTCGAAATCGGCGCCATGTAGCACGACGTGACCGCCTAACCGCGAAACATTCATGTGCTTGATACTGGGCGTAGCCTCTGGCATGATGACGGTGGCGGGAATCTTGAGCTTGCGAGCCGAATAGGCAACGCCTTGGGCGTGGTTGCCGGCGGAGCAGCAGACGACACCCTTCCAGCTCACGGCAGGGTCAAGATGAGCCATCTTGTTGTATGCGCCGCGTAGCTTGAAGCTGAATACGGGCTGCTCATCTTCGCGCTTGAGAAGCACGTTACACTCGAGGCGGTTGCTCAGGTTGATTGCGTGCGTGAGGGGGGTGACCTTGCAGGCCTCGTACACTCGGGACGTAGCGCTGGCGATGAGACGGAGATACTGCAGGATGAAAATAACAATCAGCCATCTTGGGACACTCAGACAATTCACGGATCGAGGTCGCTTACGTCGGGGTAGCCTGTAGGCAAGAGATAGTCGTCGGGAACAACCTGTTTGATACGCGCCCGCCGCTCATCGGAGGGAGTTGACGGGTTGGCGCTGTACTCTGTCAAGGACATGCCTCCAGTGGGCGTTGACGGTCGAGGCTGGCCATTAACGCCATTGAGAACGCCATTGGCAGCGACTGGAATCGCGGGAGTCTCTCGGGCTGAGGTCATCGTAGGCGAACGGCTAAATCGGCGGCAGGAGGAGTTTTGTAGGAGACGAGTCACGGCCGATAGGCCTGACCTTTGATTTTTTGGTAAACGCAACATTGGCACAGGCTAGCTCCAATTTGATACTTGGTGGCAGCCTAGACTCGAGCGGGATCGCTACTTTAAATGCAGGAACACACTCAATGCCGGGTGCGAATGAGTCAAAAGCAGACTCACCGACTGGGGAAAAAACATTATATGTGGTACTCAAGTTGGTCCGTCATCGCACGTTGCATTCGCATGGAAACGTTCGATTTCAAGGATAATCTCGGCTCACCGAGTTAAGATACTTCTAGTCTTCATTATGATACGATCAAAACCTACGGAATAAACAGCTTCGGGTAGGTTTCACCACATTTGAACACGGCCCTATATCGGTGAGCTACACTGGTGGGGCTGACAATCAGATGCCAGCGGAGTCCTTGCAATTACAGGGCCCAACCGAGCCTCACGTCATAAGTCAACGGCGCATGAGGCTCGAAATCTTTATGTGGATCTCATGGAGCACGTTGGCTGAGTCAACTGACCAGTGATGTGTTCAACAACAAAATGGCAACGGAGGCACCAAATCCGAGATAACGTTGTGCTTATTGTACTATGATAAAACGACAAGAAAGTATCTAGAACAATCCGATGGTGCTGAACGCAATCCTCTACGCGAAAGAAATAAGAAACCCATAAGATGAAGAGAATAGAGAGAGAGAAAAGAGAAGAAGAGGGGAACGTCCTGAATCCCTTTTACATTGATCCCTTCTCAGACACCTCATACGGCGGAGGAGACACATCCTCTCGCGCTCCTCTGTGCGTGTTGGTTTCGCTCATCACACCACTCACTTGCTGATGAGTCTGCTGAGCGTTGCCTCTTCCCTTACTAGCTTGTTGCGCACAAGCGCCGATGACGGTGCCAATGAGACCAGGTTGCCTCTGCTGAGACCTGTTTAGCCTATGCTCCGCTCGCAGCATGGAACGCTTTGCACGATAGCACTGGCGTTCAGCCCTGCGTGATGATCTGCGAGATGTGTATGATGCTAGTGGACCAGGGGGCGCGGGCGGTTGATCTTGAAGCGTGCGTGGTTGAGATGCCATGTTGTTGTTGTTGTTTGTGCAAGGCTTAGACATGACTTCGGCGCCAGCTGCAACGAGAAGTCCGACTAGGCCCATGATGATAGATTGGTTGGGTGAGTGGGTGGGTGAGTAAGTGGTTCTTTGATATAAAGTGGAACCGAGGATTGAGAGATGTAGATAATGTGCGGAGTAGTGCAGTAGTTCTCAATTATTTGGATGTTTCTTGTCGTTGCTGAAGGTGTCGGGTAGACAGGGGATTTTTTGCGCACTCAATAAGATGGATGGATTGAAGAGACTGATAGCGAGTGAAGAACCAACCACACATCTTCGAGCTTCCGCTCCTTCTTATATGTTAAATCTTAGCTCTTACAGTACATCCTAACATCACAATGCGAAGTTGCGAATATGCGAGGTGCGAGAATGCGAAGGTGCGCCACGCGGCTGTGTAGGATCGACTCCATAGCTCGAAATGATTTCTCGACGAGGTTTGGCGCCGGCGATGCCACAGCCATGATTGGCCCCACCCGGATATCACGGGCCAACCGCTCCCTCCAGAGGCTCCAGTTGACCTCGCATTCGCTACAACAAAAAGGCTGCGCGCTGACATACGGGGCTTGATTCGCTCGACTTTCATCATCGCGACGCCCAAAAAACCACCAACTTGCTCACAAGGCTCGCAAGGAACTAAACGTTATACCGCCGCTGCCAGCGCCTCGTCCTGTTCATTCTCTGGGAGGCCTTGCAGCTTTCTCCGAGCTCCCTGCAACGCCTTACGACGTCCCTACCGTGGCACCGCTGGTGGGAAGAACCCTTGATTGGGACTCTTTTATGACGCAACGTCACGACCTTCATTACTAAGGTTACCTCTAACTCAAAGAGAATTCATTAGCACAGAGCTCCAGAAGCCTGTGTTGGTCTACAAGCAGTAGTCTAGATTTGATACTCTCTAACCAGATCAACACTCCCTTGACGTATCGAAATACTGCCTTTGCGACTGCGCCCAGTGCCCCTCGTCTGCAAACCCCGCCCCCGCAGTCATGGACTTCAACAGCTCGTCGCCTTACCCCGAGGGGGTCATCTCCTTCCTCGATACGGACTTGTACAAGTTGACAATGCAGTGCGCCGTTTTCAAGTTCTTCAAGGATGTACCAGTGACTTATGCATTCACCAATCGCACCCCTGACAAGAAGCTATCGCGAACCGCATTTAAATGGCTTGAGGAGCAAATCCGAAGTAAGGCGCAGGTGGTCCATTACCTCAACTATGCGACTCTTGCTAATTCAACATCGCTCTAGAGCTCGGTAACATTTCTCTGTCCACCGAGGAGTACAAGTTCCTTCAACAGCACTGCAACTACCTTTCCGCCGATTACCTCGACTTTCTCAAAGAGTTCCGTCTGCATCCACGAGAGCAAGTCGTCGCAACATTCACACCCGTTGGCGAAGATACGGGAGCCGATACCGATATTGGCGATGTCGACGTTCAGATCAAAGGAACTTGGGTCGACACGATTCTCTACGAGATCCCCATGTTGGCGTTGACGTCAGAAGCCTACTTCCTCTTCATGGACAAGGACTGGACCTACGAAGGACAGGAGGATCAGGCCTTTGAGAAGGGAATGCGACTACTCGAGGCTGGATGCATCACATCCGAGTTTGGTACCCGAAGACGTCGCGACTACCATACTCAGGCCCTAGTGTTCCGAGGTCTCGTAAAGGCTTCCAAGGAAGCTGAGAAGAAGGGCTTCCCAGGCAAACTATCAGGAACGAGCAACGTCCACCTGGCCATGCGCTTTAACCTTCCTCCCGTCGGAACCGTCGCTCACGAGTGGTTCATGGGAATTGCATCCATCATTGGCGATTATAAGACGGCCAATGAGGAGGCGCTTCGGCACTGGGTAGCGACGTTCGGAACTAAGCTTTCCGTCGCTCTGACCGACACCTTTGGCACACGCGACTTCCTGCGCTCATTCAGCCTGCCTGTTCGTGCCGTCGAGGGTGGCTTTCCAGCCGAGGATTTCAAGAGGGAGGACGGCAGCATGAAGACGTACGCCGAAGTATTCGCGGGCGTCCGACAAGATTCTGGCGACCCTGCCGAGTACACGAAGATGATGAGGGACTACTACGACGAGCAGGGCGTCAAGGACAAGAAGACGCTCGTTTTCTCGGACTCGCTAAATATTGACCGCTGCCTCGAGTACAAGCAGATTTCGGAGGATCTGGGCTTCCAACCTACGTTTGGTGTGGGTACTTTCTTGACGAATGACTTCACCAATACCAAGACGGGCCAGAAGTCGGTGCCGCTCAACATTGTTATCAAGATCAGCTCGGCTGCAGGCCGCCCAGCTGTCAAGATCAGGTAGCCACCCCCATGCTGAACTCGGTGCGACGAGTAAGAATCAAACGGCTGACCATCTCTAGTGACAACATCGGCAAGAACACAGGAGATAAGGAAACAGTAGAGAAGGTTAAGCGGGAGCTTGGCTACGTCGAGGTGGAGTGGAAAGATGGCGATGAGACTTCCCGATGGGGCAAATAGATCAAGATACCAATGTCGATAGTGGCGCATGTTCAGCTGGAAATAGTCATGATTTTGGATAACAGGAAACGGAATAGACATGAAGAGTTGGAAAGCAAATGCCAGCGCAAGCAGTATAGTATTTTGAATGATTGTCAGAATTGGGTTGCGAATAGAGCCTGCGTGACCGCACACGTATGATGCTTCTACCTGTCTACTCACTGAAAATCTTGCGACAACTCCCAAAATGCTCTAAGTAACGCCAGCCCTCCCACCTGCGTCTCAACCGTTCTGCCCCTACCGCGTCCGTTCGGGTCCTGCGCCCTCCTTACAGGCTCCCTCGTGGGAATATATGACCTCTCACGCCCATCGTGATCTTGATCGTACGCGCCCAAGATCCGCTGCTGTCCCGGAGCCTGCTCCGGCTGTTGAACATACCACTTCCCCATTCCTGGAAGCCACCTATGCCGCACTCCCCAAGTATCATCCTCGGGCGTTCCCTGATTGCGATAATCGGTCGCGTTCGCCGCATCATGATCAATGCCATCATCGTCTAACGTGACGACAGCGTCAAATAAGCCGGCACCCCACCACATGCCGAAGCGACCTAGGCCATCGCGAGTATTTAGCGCTGACAGCGCGTTATGCCTGACCCAGCCCAGGTATGATCTGCAAGCGGCAGCATGTGCCGCCTTGACGCGCTGATAGCCCTTCTGATCCAGCCTCTTATCTTCGTCGGTTATGATAGAATCTAGGGGCACGCAGAAGGTGGTGAAGTGGTGGAAGAAGACGCCTTTGAATACCTGCCCGTCCTGCGAACAGGTACCGCTTGCGTCGCATTGTTCTTCCATGATGCCTCCACGTCCGAGGCCACGCCATGGCGGTAGACGGCCTGGAGAGATGCCCCTCAAGTCATCCATGGGCTTGTTCCTTTCAAGGTCCCACCCCGTAGCTGCTATGACGGACCGAATGAGCTCGTGCCCGTGCTTGAGATACGAAGGGCTGCCGCTGACGGACCAGAGTCCTCGCTGTCCTGTCAGAACCACGCCTTGGTTGTATGTGTAGACCATCTCGTCTCTCTGGTCGCACCTGGTATTTCCAGGCTTGCTCCTGTCAATATGATAGCCATCGACGAAGAGACCCTGTTGGTTGGTCATGTTAATATGCAGGAGCCAGTTATATCCCTCGACGGCGGCTTCGAGGTGTGCAGGATCGTTGTCAGGGAATGCTGCACTGGCAATCCAAGGCGCTGTAAAGTTATCGCCGGGAAAGTGGCGATACATGGAAATGGATGCTGAGACCCAAAGCTCGTTGGTGATGGCATTTTTGTATGGGTTGAGTCGTGGATTCCATACCATGCCGCCATTGCATAGCCGCGTCTCCCACCCGTGGGTGGCCAAGTTCCAAAATATGCGTGCGCGATGGGCGAACGAGGAAAACCAGTTGTAGCCATGCCAGGGCATGGAATTGAGGATTTCCTGTAACTTTCCGTTCTGAGCTTCTTGTTTGTCACTCTGCGTGGGGTAGTGTAGATCCGAATGGGTCTGTACGAACTTGATGGCTTCGAGCCAACCAAGCACCACCCATAGAATGTCATCGTATGCCTGTATAATACTCCAAGTAAGCATGCTGATTTATATACCAGCGGTATGAAGTTTTGCCATCGTACCTGTCCGCGGATCGAAAGAACGTCCTGGCCAAAATAAGACCCTACAAGTTGGGCGTAGAATGACGAAATGAGGTTCTCCTTGACCTTCCAGTCATCTGTACCGTCGAGATGCCCAGCCGACAGGGACTTCGACAGTGTAGTCAGCGTCCCAGCTACCACGGTTCCTGCCACGGCAGCGGTCCAGTCTATGGCTGTTGGCCATGTCGCATAATCGGGTTCAAAGTACTGATCTTGTAGGACAGATATGGCCCTCACAGTGTCTTCGAGAATGCGCGAATCTGCTGGAGGGTCGACCGGTGTCTTTGATGGTGAACTGAGGAAATTATCCGGCAGCGGGCGGCAATGACTGCGCGGCTCGGCGTATAGCACCGGACAATACTCGAGTAGATCGTTGGTGGTTGGAATGGCGAAGACGATCTGCGTAGCCATGAGGAGGCTAGCAGAGCCGAAGAGGACGAGGGAGCGCGCCATTTCTATTATGGGAATGGAAACTCATGAGCTCGTAAACTCATCAAACGCTGTGGGATATGTGTGACTAGCCACAGAGCAAGCGCTGTTCAAGGAACAGATCGATCCATTTCGGTATGGTATAACAGGAGATAGCCTAATAGTAAACTAATGACGCATGGCTGTTATCAGATGATCGGGTGTATCGGGAGAAACGGCTGGATAAGAACACAGCCCACGAAACACCATTCGAAGAAGGATGGAAGTAAGAAGAGATGTTGGAAAGGTCAAAGTGGCGGGAGAGAAGTTGGCGTCGACCAAGGCACGAGTCAAACGGTCTTTAAGCGAGGGGATCGTCTGGGGGTTAAGCAAAACCCCACAACCAAGAAAGCAAAGATAGTCGAGGCCTAGCAGGGGTTCCATCGATAATCGAGACCGAAAATGCCATGGCTGGACTGGACCGGACTGGACAATACGTGAGGCGCACGCATGGTATCGGTATCTATCAGTGTCACGCAAGTCTTTGACCTACAGTACTCTAGTAGGGGTTCGTTTCTCTGCATGTGTGCCTGACCTTTTTTATCATCTCGAAGTCTTTGTAGCACAGCTAATATTTACAGACTGACCCGAGTGAGCGAAATAGTAGAAACCGTCGTAAATACTTGAACAAGCAGCGATCATGAGTAACGCCGGTACTTCTCCGTCTGTTATAATATTGGTATGGTGGGTTTTCAATGAGGGGCTTTTCTCTTATCAAGGCCAGGTGGAATGGATAAAGGCTACGGATACCAGGCTAGTGGAAACCCCCTGTAGCCCAATGTAGCAAACGCCTGTAAACCACATTAAACCGCTACTGTATGAAACCCGCCTGCGTCTCCTTAAGAGTGTTTTGACTCAGCGCCAATTGCAAAGAGGCCAAGAGTGGGGTCTTCGGGGCGCTTTGTTTACTTTCATCCCAAAACAGACAGGCCCAGTTCGCGATCACCATTACAGTGCTCACACTCCCAAACCTGAAGCTTTCTTCCCCCCATCACCCAAATCCCAGGCAACTCATTCTCGTTCCATGCCTTTACCACAACTCTTTTGGCCTGCCTAATGTGTCGCGCAATCTGTCTATCATCTTAACCGATTACAGTCTCCTTCTGCGCGGCTCTCTATCATAACAAACACGTCTCGCGGTGCGCCTGCATCTGCTCACATTGTCGATTCCACCTTCCCTGTCTCTCGCGCGCCCTGACGCGTGCATAGAGCCATGGAAGTTGACGCGGGCAACAGATATCGCTCTCGTATCCTTAGAGAAATGAATGCAAACCGTGATAATCCGTTCAACTCACCACCCTCGTCCACTGGCTCTCACGGTACCATCAGCCCGACCGTGTCCTCTGTCTTCTCCGATCCCGACGGCGAGTCGACGCGCCGACTTAATGAGGACATCGCTCGCATCACCGCTCCGCGAAACATCCCCGTCAACCTGGAGGCTGCGCACCGCAAGTGGCCCGACTTCTTCAGCAAGCCGAAGGCCCGCAGCGCCCCCATCTTCGACGAGAATACCGATACGCGACCACTAAGCGTGGATTTGAAGGAGAACAAGCCCCTAGCTACCAACTTTGCAGACGACTCAACGCAAGATATCTGGAGCGGTTCAAAGAGAACACGCGCTGAAATGCAACCTCGTGTTGACAGCGACTCCGATCTCTCTTCCATATTGGCCAAATCTCCTGCACGGGGTCGCTCAAATCCTGCCCTAGGCGGCTACACCCGCCAACCTAGTTCTCTGAACAAGGTACACACCCGCAACCATTCACACTCCGCGTCAGAGCAATTCCGACGCGCATCCGTCTCGGACGCGATTGACCGCTTGCGCAACGCGTCACGGAGTCCTACCCATCTAAGACGGAGTGAGCCTGCTCGCGAACGTCCTTCGCCCCAGATGTCATCGGCTAAGTCGAGCCTTACGGCTGTGCCTCCATCTCCCGTTTCTATGGCCAGCCCAGGCCACAACGAGTCTCACGCTCGGTCATTCTTCATGCCTGACATCTCGCACCTCGGCGACTTTGTCACCGGAACCCTTCGCTTCACTGGGTCTCTGAAGGACGGTGTCCCCATCTTTGTCAAGAATGGTAAGGTCCATGATCGACAGGAGAAGGCCTCACGCATGGATCACGCCGAGGTCGACGGACTCGAGGTGCCCGAGGATGAGGAGAAGATCTTTGTCTCGATGGATATGATCCGCGAAGAGATCATCTCACTGCAGGAGCACTACGACAAAGTACAAGACTATGCCACCAATCTTCAAGAGCAAGTCGAGCGCCTTGAAGCTCAGCTCAAGTCTCGAAGTTCATACGACGGCGGCTTTGGTAGCAATCAGGCTACCGAGCAATTGATGGCCCAGAAGAACCGTAAGTCGAGAAGGTCACCTTAAACACCGAAACTCTGAAGCTAACGCATCTATGACTGAAGGTTTGGATATTGAACTTTCCACTATGCAGTCACAGCTGGAACAGGCTCACCGTAAGATTAGTCTAAAGGAAATTGAGAAGGATGCTCTTTCTCAAGAGAGGGACCGTGCTGTCCGAAAGCTCCAAGAAGCATGCGAGGACATCAACAAGCTCACCCGCAAGCTCAGCACCAAGGAAAAGGAACTCTCAAATTCGCAGAGGCAACTTGGGTCCACGGAGCAGCTTCGACAAGATAACGATACGCTTCGACGTGAACTGTCTGCCTTTAGGCACGGTCGAGATGCTTTGCAACTCGAAAACAAATCGCTCACCGCTGATAACGAGACGCTTCGACGCGAATACGAAAGCCTCAAGGAGGAGATTGCGTCGTTCCGAAACAGCAACGGCACACACCGCAGCGAATACGAGGCTCTTGTTACCGAGAACCGATCCCTTCGGTCCAACTACAAATCTCTAGTCCAGGAAAACGAAGATCTCCGAGAGACCTTAGATGGCGTGCAGCATGAGCTGGACGCGGTCAAGGAGCAGGCGGGATCCCTACAGAGAGAAGTGGACAACTTCAACCAGGAGAGAGTCACCCTGCGCGATGACAATGAAAGCCTGGTTCGGCACAATGAGAAGTATTTTAGCGAAAACAAGATCTTGAGACGTGAAAACACCGGCTTTGAGCGTAGCATCCAGGGCTTGCACGATGAGAATCTCAAACTCAATGACGAGGTAATCTTCTTGAAGCAACAGTTGGACCATTGTCGACCTATTCCCAAGGAGGACTTTTCTGCTCAGCTCGATGAAGAGACGGAGGATAATATGACATCGGCCTTTTTCATCCCTGACATCCCCGATATCACCGGGGATTCGCGCAATGAAGTTGCCGGAGATACCGAAACCAGGGAGCTCCCTGAATTTACCGCTGAGAGCGCCAGGCTGCCGTTGCTTCCCGATCTGACAGAAGAGGAGTCGAGGAACTTGACGAAGCGGGACTCTTCTCAGAGAATGCGAGTCAAGAGCAAAAGCTCGGAGAAGTTGGAGAAGCCTGCGTCCCAGAACCAAAGGGTAGCCTTCTCCATTCCGGACGGATCTCAGAAAACCGAGGCCAACGTTGCCAACCGTGGCAGCAAGCGTCGCAACGCTTCACAGTCTAGTCAGCGAAAATCTTCCAAGAGCATCTCCAACCAATCTCAGGAACAGCCGAACGAAAATGAGGACACGACTGGCGTACAGTCGATGGACAACACGACCCAAGACTATTCCATCCAACTCAATGTGGTGCCAAAAGCCATCAAGGTGGCCAAGCCGAAGACCCTAAGGCAATCATCTGTCCGGGAAACTACTAACCTCAGCCAGAAATCGCAACGCAGCCACACCCAGTCGGGCAATCAGAAGAAGACTGTCATCACAGATACAACTTCCGACAGCATTCGAACAGTTGATAAGGACGCCTGTCCCGCATTGTCCGATAATGCTCGACGTATCCTAGATGGGCTCTGCGGGCACAACTGCCGCAACTGCACAGTTTGCAGCCGCATCGCTTCGCACCGAGGCGTCCTTTCATCGGCTGATATTGCTAGCGGCAAGAAGCGCGTCAGTGTGCCTCGCCCTGTCCCAGTTAGCGAGCGAGACCTCGCCGGAGTTGAGGATCCCACAATTCGCCCCGCTCAATCACCAGGCCATGCTCTGGCAATGGTTATCAAGGGCCTTGAGGATGAGTCCCATCACCTGCAGCAGGAACTTACGCATCTGCAGGCGCGGTACAGTGCCCAGGACAAGGCTCTTGGTCGCCGTGAACGTCTAACACTTGCCGAAAGCATCAGGACACTCCTGAAGCAGGTTGAAGCCAAGAACGACCAGATCTACAGCTTGTACGACGTTCTAGAGGGCCAAAAGGCCGCCGACCAGGCCATGACCGAGGAGGAGGTTGAGATGACTGTTCTCAACATTACGGGCATGACCGTCCGAGACGTGACGGGGGGCAGCGAGCAAATGACCTGGGAAGGTATACAGGAGGCATGAGTGAAGAGTATACCTGAACGGTCATCAGATTGAAAATAAGGAGAATACCCTCGGGGAAATCATTTTATGGCGTATGCAATTGGAAGCACCACAGAGGGCTGGATGCCGGAACGGGATTTGTCTTCTTCGACTCGGGATTTGATTTTTGTGTGGTCGCTGTATCACTAGGTGTACTCTGGGTGTCGGAAAAGGAGTTATTTGCGATTATTGTATCTTCTTGGTGTACAGTTATGGCTCATTGAGCATTAAGGCGAGAATGATAACAGTATCATGGTATCTTTCAGAGAGTCTTGCTTAACCGCTTATAACTAAACACAAGTGTGACAGATGTCTCCAAGTTGAACGGAAAAGTTAGGTATCCTTGATTCAAATCTAACAGCCAAGTTTGCGCCGGGGTCTACATATATGTGTAATCCAGTAAGAAAGAAAACTTTTTCACTCTTCATCTTCTTCCTCATCCTCATCGTCTTCCTCCACATCGTCCTCACTGTCATCGCCATCAATCATCTCATCAGCTTCTTCCTCATCCTCGCTTTCATCCTCCTCTGCAGCGTTTAAATCGGCCTTCTCATCCTCTCTTCGCTTACGGTCGTCCTCACGTCTCGCCTCTTCCAACATCTTGGCACGCTCAGCGCGCTGCTTGCGCTGTCCGACAACGTAAGCGCCAAGTGGCGTCTTGGCCATGTCAAAGTCTCGCAGGAATGCCTCAACCTGGCTGCGGTCCCTGGGGGCAAAGTCGACCTTTGCGCGACGCTCCTCGATAAACTTGGCGTTGGCTTCGAGCTTCTGCACCAGCAGGACGAGCTGGCCGACAAGCTTGGCGTTGTTGTTGCCAGCCTTGCGGGAACGGGCCTGCTTGAGCCAGCGCTTGAGCTGGATGCTCACTGGCAGCGCGAGTTCGGGAAAGGCGATGGACGTGGCCCACAGGAGGAAGTACTCGCCGAGAAGCTCGACGACCTGCTCACCGACGCTGTCCTGGTAGACGCGGGTTCGCAGGTACGACTTGGGAGCCTTGTAGGCGGTGGCGAAGTCGAAAGGCTTCAGGGAGGCGGCCTTGGGGGCCTTCTTCATCTCGGCAGACGAGAGAACCTCGAGTAAGGGGGAGGCGAGAGGGATGAAAGTGCCTGTAGCGCGGGAGACGCGGAGAAGGGAGCGGATGAGGTGGAAGCGGAGAGGGAAGTACATGGAAGTAGGGATGAGGCGCATGGCGCCGAGGGTGACCTGGACGAGAGGGTATATGAGAAGCTTGAGCTGGCTCTCCTTGCCAGCCTCGGCCTCCTTCATTGGGCTGCAGTGCTCCGCGAGGACGCAGGACCAGAAGTCGAGGGAGTGGGTGTACTGCCAGTTGTAGACGATGCGGAAAGCGTCGTTCTTGTTGTGCACGATGCTGTTTCGCAAGTGGATGGCGAGCTGGCGGATGAAGGTGAAAGCAGTGGTGTAACCAACAGCCTGGTCGATACCCCAGAGCTCGGCGGCCGAGTTCTTCATCAGGTTGATGCCCTGAACGGTGTTGGGGTTGGTAACGCGGCATCCCTGGATAAGACCCTGGTAGACGGCCTTGAGGACCGTCTCGCGGATGCCCTTGTCGCCGATGACCACGAGGCGGCGCAGGACGAGGAAGGCCGTGATACGCGTCGTCTCCGAGCTGGCGGGCTGCGCCCAGAAGTTGACGACGGACTTGGCAAGGGCCTTGACGAGCTTCTTGAAGGAGAGCAGATAAGGCAGGATAGGCGTGATTGACGAGAGGGTGAGCTTGAGCGTGGCGTCGTCGGAGAGGGTGCTGAGGAGGTGCATGATGGAGCTAGTGTACGTCTTGAGTAGCAGGGAGAGGGTGCGGAACTTCTTGGACTCGGTCTGAACGTGCAGCTTACCACCGGCCGACTCCTTGACGGGCAGGTGATGGTTCATGACGTTGGGGATCTCCTTGAGGGCGAGTAGAAGGATGTCGTTGAAGACGTCTGGGCTGTTGATGGCGTAGCGCTGCGAAGCCGCATCATCGTCGGCCTCGTTGAGGTGCGCGGCGCATCGGAATGCGAGGACAACCTGTCGAGCTGCTCGGAGGGACTTCTTCTCGTCGATGGCCTTCTTCCAAGAAGCCACGAGCTCGCGCGTCAACTCGTTGCCCACGGCGGGTTCGGGCCTGGCAGGTTCCTTGTCCTTCTTTCGCTTCTTCTTGGGCTGCTCCTCCTCCTCCTCCTCCTCCTCCTCCTCCGCACCGCTGAGGTCGTCCACCTCGGCTAGGTCGGCGTTGTCGTCAAAGTCAAGCGCCTCGGGGTCGTTCTCCTTGAGGAACTTATAGAATTCGGGATCCTTCTCGGCAAGGTCGTCCATGGTCTTCTTGCTCATGCCCATGTCGTTGATATCCTGGTCGTCGTCGTCTTCGCTCTCGTCGGCGAGGGGCTGGGCACCCTTCAGACCCTCCGAGTCGCTGCCATCGTTGTCGCCATCACCGTTCGCGACGCCGTCCCTCTTTCGCTTCTTGTCGTCCTTCTTGCCCTTTTCGATGATGTCCTCGAATCCACCGTTGAAGAAGTCGTCGACGCTCATTTCGGTGACCTTCTTGCCCTTGGCGGCAGGCTTCTTCTTCTCCCCATCTTCACCCTCTGCTGAACCCTTGAAGAACTCGGAATCCTTTGTGCGGCTCTGCTTCCTCTTGTCCTGAATCTGCATGCGCTGCTTGACCTTGGCCCCAGCCTTTCTCTTGTCGAGAACACCCTTGAGGTGGTTCTTCTCGAACTTTTTCGTCGCCTTCAGGTTCTTCTTTCCAGGCGCCATCTTGATTGATCAGGACGGCCTCGCACGTCAAGGATTGAAGATGTAAAAGTGGAAGAGATGGAGAAACGCGGTGGATTTAGACCAGCGGATTTTCCGAAGCTCTCAACTAACCCAAAAATTTTGCGGCCGTCTTATCGATAACAAAGTTACGGTCCCGCTACCTTCTCAGAACGACAGGCGGTGAATTGGGCAACTCGCAATTCTGCCGCCACCCACGACGTAACCGTTCCCGCCATCCCCCACTGACTCCAAGCTGCGGCGGATCCCCCATGATCGAGATAGAAGCAAGCCCATGCCTCCATCATGATCCCGCGACAGGGCTATGCGCCAACGCCGCATAGCTACATTCCGAATACCAATCTTTCTGCGACAATCAACCTTGACGACGTATGCTCTTCTCCTACCTTGTCAGGTTAACCACCCTGGATACTACAAAGCTAACTGTCGCATGCCAGGAGGTCAAGCTAACCGACACTCGCGCCGCACGCGACCTTCAAGAGTCCCTGGCCGAGCTATTCAGCATCATCGTTACGCTCGATGAATTGGAAAAGGCCTTTCTCAAGGATGCAATTCCCGAGGCTGAGTACACGGAGATCTGCGAGCGATCGCTAAGACAGTACAAGGCGCTGTTGGCGGACGAGACTATTGCAAAAGAGTTTCAAGGTCTCGAAGAGTTCAAGGCCAAGTGGGACGTAAGAGGAATGTTCCATACCAGAATATGGGTCGTTTTCGTTAACATTGCAAAAAAGATCGAGGCTCCCCGAGCTACCGAACGTCTCCGTGTAGGCATGCCATCCACAACCATCACCGCATCCTCGTCAGCCCCCACACCTGCTCCGACAGCTGCCAACAATACGAGCGGCGTTCTTATCCTCGAAGCCACGCAAGAGTTCATCACCTTCCTCGATGCCGTCAAGCTCGGGCTGCTTTCCAAGGACCAGCTCCACCCCTTGCTGTCGGACGTGATTCAATCCGTCAATCGCGTGACGGATAAAGATTTTGAGAACCGCGGCAAGATTGTGCAGTGGCTCATCACGTTGAACCAGATGAAGGCTACAGAGGAGCTGAGCGAGCAGCAGGCTCGCGAGCTGGAGCTGGATATCCAGCAGGCATACCAGGGGTTCAGACGCACATTGACGTGATTGACGTGACATGACCATTTATTAGACCTGGGTTATGATGGGGCGAGAAGTACATATTTTTGAAGATGCGGTATCGTGGACGTAACCCGTATTTGTACATATATATCACCAACGCCGAGACCAAATGCCTAGATATACCCTTTCTTTTAGACCAAGAATGTCCAGAAGCTGGGATATACAAACTCCTCCTCAAAGATCCGTCGTACTTGTTCTAGCACGAACCTCTCCACCTTTCCTACATTCTTTAGACTCTGCTTTCCCCCATCTCGCTCACCAATCTCGCTCTCCACCTTGATCTCATGCAACAACCCGCCAAACCTCCCCTTCTGATTCTTTTTATCGTGCTGAGATGGTCCCGACGACGAACCAGCCTCCGGCTCGTCGTCGTCGTCGTCGTCATCTCCGACGGGACCTACGGCGGCGAGCGCATCATCCGGGCCCAGGAAGCAAAAATGCACACGCTTGCGAATGTTCGCCGCGATGCCTACGCCATCGAATGATAACCCCGTGATGCTGAGCTTGAGCGGGATGCCGACAAAACTAGGCATGGGATAATCGAGCAGGATCTCCGCGGTAAGGTTAAGCCGTACGTCGCCGCTATATCGAATGCGAAACACAGCCTGGACATCCTCGATTCGCGGTTCCTTTCGTGGCCGTCTCCGCGGTGGCTCTTGTCCCCCTTCCTCATCATCCACCACCGCCGAAGCGCCGCAGGCATCCCGCGTCGGCGGCCTAGACGCCTCTACCGTAGATACGCTTCCGCTTCCGCGTAGCGAGCCCACATCCGTCCCCTGAGCAGCCAAGCCTGGCCTAAAGTTGTCCACCGACACCACGCTGCTCTGGGACGGATGGCGGTTGTGACTTGGGCTTCGACTCCTACTAGAGCTCCTGCTTGCGCTGCGGCTGATATTCCTACTGCGACCGCCGTCGTTTGGTGTGCCTCCTATCCAGCTGTTGTTACCCAGGTGCGCACCGGCGACGGCAGCGAGAGGCGTATGTGTACCTGTGCCAAGGTGGCCTTGGAAGTAGCTGAATCCCGAACCGCCTAGAATGCCTGGCGTCGAGGTACCGAGAAACGGGCTTCCGAGATCGTGCCCCATCGTCTCGTTACGGAGCGGCTCGCACCGCAATCCGCCTGGCCGCCTTCTCGTCCCCAGATCACCCAGTCGCTGTCCATGACCATGCCTGTATCTATCCGCTTCAGACGGAGAGTGCTGATGCTGGTGCTGCTCATCTTCGCTGTCGTCATCCTCTTCATCCTCGTCTAGTTCATCGTCGTAGAAGTCTGGTAACGGATCCGTGATATCCTTCAGTTCAAGCCGGGGCGGTATATTGCCGAAGGCGAAGCCATGGACTGTTACCGAACGGATGAAGCGCGGCAGAGGTACCGCCTGGAATTTGTCGTGTATGAATACCCGAATGCGCTCGGCGAGGGCCTCGCCATCAGGGCCACTGGTCAAAGTTTCCCAGTTGAGGTCAATGGACATTTGCGCTGATTCGTGAGGGTGCTGGTGGAGAAGTGAGATTCATCGTGGGTGAAGGGCGTTTTGGAGGTGACTGAGAGCTCCTGTGGAGAACCATCTACTGTGCTCCAAGTTAAACTGCGCTTCCTATGGCGTGGAAGTTATAGTGGTCTTCGGAGCGCAAGTGCCCTGTAGTGAAATCGCAGCTTCAGATCCGGTCACGGCGATTCTGACGACTTACCTTGTAGGTAAATTACTATGTCTGCAATCCCGTCAGCTACTCGGACCCAAAGAATGTAGCTTAGGATATCTTTCGAATAATAAATTCACTCATCAGGATGAAATCCTCGGAATCGATTGACAATGTAGCCACACTCGATGCATTACTGTTTAAGTCGTTGTTGCGAAGATCGCCAATACCCCCACTATCAAATGCCCATACATCAGCCATCCATCTATCTACCCTAGTGGTACTCATCATGAAGAGAGAGACCTCGACTCTCGATATGCTTAAAGAATCGCTGTTACGCCAGTCGCTCGCAAGTAAAACAAGGTGGCTATCCGCACCAAAATGCAGATGGACATTTTCTTTCGTCTCTTCGTGCCTGCGTATCCTTCGCTTTCATCGTATTCTAACCCATCATCTCAGGCTCCTGGAACCTCGTCCTGCGGAAGTAGTGAGGGTACTGAGGATTGTGGAACAGATGCCAACTGTTGGGTGATTGGAGAATGTATCTAGAGGCATTATGTTAGCAAAAGTCCGCAGTATCGCCTTGAACAAGCAAACTGACCGAGCCATCGCCTCCCTGAATCGCGACTTGTACTCCTTGGGACTGGTCACTGTCGGCCGGTTGCGACCGCCACTCTTATACCATCTCTCAAGCTTCTTGTCCCACGTGTATGTCCTGATGCAATCGATGATACCCACCACAAGCTCCTTACGTGCCTCATCTACTGCAATCATGAGCGAGTAGTCCATGACGTTTTGCCGCGCTAGGAAGAGCGTGTCATTCCACACCGAAGCACTGAGCAGCTTCTTCGAGTGTTCTCTCGCGAACAACGGTGACTCGAAGATGAATTCTACCATGTTCTCATCGAGGAGTACTTCATTCTGCTCGCCAGTCGACTGGATCTTGCGGTTACGCATTGACCCCTTTAGGTCAAAGATGCGTGACGCGGTGCGATCGTAGAAGAGGTTCTCGGTCACCAGTAAGTTCAGTTTAAGATCGATACCCGTGACTGGATTCTTGATGATGACCTGGAAGAACCCGAGCATCTTGGCGATCACTGAGGGCATGTCCCGGAAGAAAGCTTCGGCCATGATTGTAAAGTATCCTGGTGCGAAACGCAAAAATGCCGAAGTTTCGATATTTGACAGATCCTGCTTTCGTGTTAGCTCCAACTTGCTGTTATTTGCGAGTCGAGATAGCCTCACCTTTAGTACTAGTCTGTCGTCCAGGGTCTTCAGGAAGACGGACTTGGTTTTGCCGCCTCGCGAGTCCCACTTGAGACATCGAGATAAGGATTCGACGATACGCTCGGCTATGCCACACTTCCTCCTCAAAGCGTCAAATTGCTCTGCGTAGAAGACCTTGCAAGTCATAGTAGCCGAGCCTTCCCTGAACTGGTACTTCAGATGTGTGCCCGTAACTCGGAGCAAGCTCTCCTCGAGTTCCTTTTCGGAGACACCAAAATCAGATGCAGAACCTGACTTATAGTCTGTATCAGCGCCGCTCTCAGAGCCGCGATTGGCAATCCCCTGCGCTTCCCGGCGAATGTTGGCAAGCTTGTCCTGGTAATCCTCGCTGCTCAGGGCCAGCGCAATGACCGAACTGGGCTCATCTTCTCGCACGATGATATCGGAGTCAACAAAGATGTGATCTGTTGGGTTAACCGGGTAGTCGAGCTGCTTCCATCCGCTAGCTGAGCGTTCTGCCCAGAAAGTAGTGAGATATTTCATGAGGCTATTCTTCTGGTGCTTGGGAAGCTCCAAAGGGATCTCAGTACTTGGTTCAAGAGAGTCGGCGATCTCCTTAATATCGGGCATGTATTCCTCAGGAACTGACTGCTCGAGGTCACTAGCTCCACCCTCGTCATCTGAAAATCCCTGGCTGGGAGGCGCGGTTGTTGTTACTTCTTGCGCTTCTTCGTGGTCCCCCTTCGAACGCTGCTGATCCGTCTGGCTCAACTGCTCAGCTGGAGTAGGCACCTCTTCCCGAGCCTCTTCGGTAGGCGCCCCTGCAACATGAGCTAATTCATCCTGCTTAGAGGAATAGCTTGCCGACCTCTGTTCGGCATCATGCTCGCCACCTTGTTCAGCAACCGGAGTCGATTCCTCAAAAGCTTCGTTCAAGTCATCATAGACCTCGACAATGGCCTTTGTAGATGTTCTAGGAAGCATGGCTCTGGGTGCGCGCATACTGACGGCCCGTCTCTTACGATCTCGGATGCGTTCTTTTTCGAATTCGCGACTGAGCTGTTCAAAATGCCTCGCCAAGGTTGAAACCTTTGATTCCCTCTTCTTGTGGACGAATCGCGGTATCCCAGAGGTTGCCGTTTTCCCGCGATGTTTAAGCGTAGCAAGACCAAGTCGGTCAGAGAGTCTCTTATCCACTCTGATTGAGCCTTCGGGCATTGTCTCGGAACCACCATTCTCGGGAAGATTCGCCTTTGTGTCTTTGATGCTAAGCTGCTTTCCAACGTTCGACTGCATTCTAGACAGCGTTTGCACAGGATGAGAAGTGGCCCGGACCAGGGGAGGTGAAGTAGCAAAGTCCGAGACTCGCGCAGGGTCACGCTCATCGGGATGCGTTGCCTCAGCGGAGTGGGGGGGGATTGGCTGTATCCCCTGTTTCCGACGCATTTGGTCAACCTTTTCGATCAGGGACTGGCCGGTAGTCGAAAGGGCAGGCGACTGTAACGGGAGTACGCCGTTAGAGCTCTGCGCAGCGCTGGACTGCGGTACTTCCTCGCGCTGTTGGACAGGTTCCCCCATGGTAGAGAGCTGCTGTTCTTCCTGTCTTGTTGTTGGTGGAATCCAGTCAGGGGATACTACGGCAGGAGTTTGATGCGGGGTGGCTAGGTCTAGAGGCTGCACTCTCTCGATAACACCCTCTGCGGGCAGCTCGATCTTGGAGTCTTTGCCTACCGTTTCATTCTCTCCAGCAACTTTGGATGTGGGTTCACTGTACTCCACGCTTTCATCCGTTGTTTCCGTAGGCTGCATGCACTTCTCATCCGACTCCGTGCATGTCTGGGACGTCTGTTCCTCTGGTTCCAACGATGATGGCGTGCCCTCGGTCGACACGAGCGATTCTTTTGACTCGTCATCCGTGAACATTTTCTTTAGTTGCATGATCGTGAGCTGACGCATATCTTTGTCCCCCAAAAAGTCTGCCTCAAACTTGTTAAATGCCTGGTCCCACTCGCCAGCTTTTTCGAGCATTTCTCGCACAATACTGTTGAACGGAACAACCTCATAGTACTTGGAGTTAACATAGATGTCTTGTAGCCTCCGTACGATCGGTGGCTGGTCCTCTTTCGCTTTGGCCATCAAGCGATCCACTTCTGCTCTGCACAGCTCAGCTTTCTCAGGGAGCACGCTGTCAATTCTGATGCTCTTGAGCCTCGATCTGACCGAAGTCATGAACCGAGCCCATCGTGCTTCCATCCTTGAGTAAATTTCGTTCTTCAGCTTCAGGTCCTTGGCCACTTTCCAGGTGATCCTTGCGCGGGGCACCACAATCTCCAAGAGATCAATTGGATCCCAGTGAATTCTGATACGGGAATCGTGGAAGCTAAAGTACCGGACGTGGTCGCGATGATGATCATGAGGGCATTCAAGGTTTTGCTTCATCTTTAGCCCTCGACCCCAAAAGAGTAGCTCCAGATATTTGCCGAACGAATATTTAAATGTCGTGTCCGACATGGGCTTTTCCTCAGTGTCCTTCTTGCAAATCTTGCAATATGTCCACATGGTGATGTCTCCTTCGAACTCTGGTCCTTTCGGGGTCACATTTGGGACATGCTCAACAAAGACTGTGAGACGAGATTCGTCGTGGACGTAGGTGTGATGATGCTCGGCCATCGTCCGCTCACAGCCGTTGGCCGTGCATATGTCGTCTTTGGCCCAGGCAAGGCCTCGTATGTATTGCCCCAAGGTGCAATCTGGATCCATCCCAGTATCGAGGTGCTCGTCATAGAAGTTGATGCATACCAAGCTGGACTCTTTACAAGGAATTTTTGTCTCAGTGCAATTAATTGAGTACAGCACGACGATGTTCTGGTGCGCATAAGGATCAAAGAGATCAAGATTGCCCTTGATGTGTGCCTCCCACTGTCGCGTCATCGTCTGGTAGTTGTACAGCGCTTTGTCATACTCAGCATCGTGGACAGCGTGGAGGATTTCCATGATTTGGCGTGGTGCTTTTTGGCCAATCTCCTCGACCATCTCAGGCTTGATGAGCTGAAAACGCTGTGGCTCTGACTTTTCTGGATCTCCTGTTTCTTCCACTACGTCCTGATCCCGAAGGCGGCGTAGATAAAGTAATCGTCTCTCCTGCTCCCGTGCCTTCATCAGGAGATACGGCGGTGTGAACTTGACGTACGGTGAGGCCGAAAGAATCTTGGTCTCGTATTTGGCCACCATATCGCTGTAGAAAGTCGGCATAGGCACATCATCAGGGACTTGCCTATCTTCCTGGGTTGTATGCGTCTCATGTAGTCCAATCAGCCTGGCTTGTTCTTGAGGAGGTTCTTCGATCTGTTTAATTGCTTCAGTGCTTTCCATCACAGCAGCATTAGATACATCAGCAGTTTCTTGAGGCGGTGTAGCTGCCTTCTCGGCATTCTGGTTTGTCGCCGCTGTCGGAACGTTCTTTGAGTGCTCAACGCCGCTGAAAGTCAACGATTTGATGCTGTCATTCAACGCCATGACTGAGCTCGCAATAGAGTTATCGCCGGTGCTTAGATCTGGAGGTTCTATAGACTCATCTCTGAGAAGACTTGATTCTAATTTCAAGTTGTATACGACATAGACCATGAACTCCATGATATGCTTAATCTTGGCAAGTACGGCGCTATTCGCTCCGCGCAACGCAATGGTGCATCCGAGTTCAGGAACACAACCAGAGAGAAAGATGTATGACTTCTTCCGACCTGGATAATCGTTGTTGACGAAGGTTCGGACTTCAAACGCAGAACATCGCACCACTTGGACGGGTAAAGTAAGCATGTCAAAGGCGGATACAACCACCGTCTCGGCGCAGCGTGAAACTGCCTCAATGACCGTATGCTTAACGTTGTGGGCCACAGCAATGTTTGCTTCGGAAAGATACTGCAATGCAATACCTGAGACATTCTTCTCTGCAAGTAAGACCTGGGGACGTAGGTTGGCAATTCTTTGAACCATGCTGCGCAGATAATGTTTCTCCTGTTCGATGAGGGGCTGCAAGCTCATGAATTGCTGCTGGGGTCGTGGGTACTCGATTGGAAAGCTGACAAGCACAATTCGGGGGTTTTGAATCTTGCGTGGCATGCTTTTTAAAGCAAGATTCTTCGTGAAAACGACTCCTGAGATATATGATGTGTCGCCAGGCTTTCCACCAGGAATCTTCTTCAGTTTGACGTAGTGACGAATATCCATGTCTTCGCCTTCAAGGACGTCCGGATCAACGTCGTCTGTCGACTGCAACAGGATCGGAACCAGAGCCTTTTGCCAAGCCATCGGGTTCGGGACTTCTGAATCCTTCAAAAGCTGCAATAATAGCCTGTCGACATGCTTTAAACTCGCCTCATTCAGTTCAGCCTTGGGCACCTTTTTGTGTTGCAACGAGTCGCTTCTAGTCAACTGCGTTCCACTGTGATGGGGCGAATCTGTGTTAAAGACTAGGTCAGAGGATGCTGATGGTCCCTTGTAGGCAGACTTGGGTCGTGGCGACGGCAGGTGATGCATACTGCCACTAACGATGCTGGTGTTCCGCCGCCTAGGCGGCCGTCGATAGCCAGCGAGACTACTGGGGCCGCTGAAATCCTCCATGACACTTCTGCCGATATGGTTCATGCCGCTGATGCTCTTTTCGCCTGCCCTATGGCGATATTTCCTTCCAGCGTTTGGGAACGGCGAGAATTCTGACTTATCGTTGTCAAAGCTACCAGGTTGTAGCTCAGGGGTACCCATCGTTGCAAAGATGCTCATTTGCTCATCTTCGCTTGACTCGTCAGTAACATAATCCGCCAACTCCGGGTCGATAATATTATCGTCATGAAAGGCTGGAAACTTGGGCTTCTTAGAGCTTTCTTCATCAATATCGCAACGGAAAGGTGCTCTCTCTTCCTGTGCAGGTTTGAGTCTCCCCAGTAAGCCAGACTTTGTGTGGTGTCTCTTATGTCCAGCCGATGAATGCGGGCGTCCAGACAACGACTTGAGGGACCTTGAAGAGCCAGGTCGACTCAGCTGAAGAGCATCAATCTCCAAGACAGCAGAGTTACGATTTGATTCGCCCAAGCGACGTGTTGCGGGGATCGCCATCATTGGTGCCGATGTAGGCCGCGAATCCTCTGATCCTTCTGAACCCAAGCCGTTCTCTGGCTCTCGAGACTTTGGCTGGCTTGTATTACTAGGCGTTTTGGTATGATTTGACCCAAAGAATCTCGGCATGAAGGACTGTTCATCTCCGGAGTCATCGGACGCACTGCCATCAAATCTCCAACTGATGATATCAAGACAACTCTTGCAAACACGTAGGGAGCCGGCCACGCCAAACCTTTCCCCGGATATGACTGTTGTGCACCTTGAATCAAATATGCAACCGCACGTCCTGCAATGATGCTTTCGTCTGAAAGCGGTGAAAGGAGCTTGGCAGTGAAAACATTCTTTGACGGTGTCGTCCTTCATCCAGAACTCCTTACTTAGAACTTGCTTACGCATCCTGTCGAGTTGAGCATTGACTTGTTCCGATGCCTCGTCATTACTTAGAGCCGTGCCAGGGATTCTGAAGCCACCAGCAGCCATCTTCTGGGGAGCTGTGTCCCGAGAGAATGATTCGTGGCATACTGAATTGTGTGCAGAGGTGTGCACGGGGCTAGCTTCCGCTCTCCCACGATCGATAGAAGATTCCCTAGATCCTTCGACAACACCTGGAGATCTCGAGCGACTTATGCGGTCTATGACCGCAGGTTTCCGAATGCTATCGGGGGAAAGCAACGAGGATGCAATAGAATTGCTGCGAAGGCCTCGAGTTTGTATGGTCCGGCCGAAGCGCTGGCCGGGCTTTTCGGTACTTCCTGATGTCTCGATACTTCCGTCAATACTAGGGGCGTCCTCCTTGAAACTTGGTGAAAGTTTGCCCTCTTTCCAATCGCTGTGTCTTGAAGACGAAGAGTCGCCAGTGGAGAGATGCGCTTGAAGATCTGCCCTACTAATGCTTTTCCTGGCGGAGCTTTGGCCGCTATTGTCCTCTGGTCGAAGAACAGCATGGCTAGCGTCTCGGTGAACGGTGACTGGAGCGATGGCAGGATCGATTGCGGCAGAGCTTGGTGCTTTGGCAGTAAATGGTGGACGTGGGGATGGGAGTGTCTTTTGCCCGTTCATCAAACTGATGCCAGTGGCTTTAGACGACTGAGAAATCAGTGACCGACTATCCGTGTTTCCAGAGATGATTCCAGTTGAAGCTGCGTCTGTAATCGAGGGCTGTTGCGTTGTCGAAGTGGACGTCGTTGCGCCTGTGTCAACTCGGCTCAGCGAACTAATGGAAGGCTTCGAAGCATGACTTAAGCTGATTGAGCCTCTCTTGGACGGCGGTTCTGAGTGATCTGGAGTTTTCTGGTCTGCACCAGTCTTGGAAGAAGAGCCGCCGACGCCAACCGCATCCCTGAAGCGGCTATAGAGACCGCTGAGGCCTTGATGGACCAACTCCCCGGCAGCCCCTCGATTCTCTGACGCAGGAGCGCCGCCCGGAGGAGGCGCAAAATCGTTGAAAGTAGTGAGAGAATCACTCTGGCTGGCTGAGTTATGTATCTTGTTGAGCGTCTGGGCAAGCTGCTCTTTATCGTTCGCTATAGTGGATATGGAGTTGACAGAATCGCGGCGTCGTCGTAGGGGAGAGTTGCTGAGCCCTAGTACTGGGGGGTCCGACATTCGCTTGGAAGGATCAGGGACCATGGTATCTGGTTCTACTACTGATATTCGAGGGCAGCAAGATTAACGTAAGCGATCACCGGAGATCGAGGCGTGTTGTCAGTGGACCGCCGTCAGCAGGGCGTCGGCGGGCTGCCTATCTGTCAAGCTTGAGTCGCTACTCTCTCAAATGTTGACCTGAAAACACCGGATCCCTTGAAGCTCAAGCGGTCGCGAAAGAGATCCTAGCAACAAGAGACACTTCCACCATTGTTGCTTCGGCGTTTTCTGCAGGAGTCGCGGGTTCGGCTGTTTTATTGCTATCGCTATGGACGGAGGGGAATGCGAGGCGATAGGAGCGTTGATCTCCACACTTGGCAGGCCGAGTTCCAACAGGCAGCTATGGCAGAATCGATTTCCAGCGACGAGCTGCAGGCGGACATCGACAGATGCGAATGGAATCAGAGAGGACGAGGGAACAGGCGAAAACGGCGTGGGAGATGCGTTGGCCTGGCTTACGAGCAGGACTAATCACAGCTTTAACTGATGAAAGGGTTGTAGGACTGATAGGTCTGGAATCGAGAACCCAGCTACAGGACGCTAGGGCCGCTAAACTGGTAGAGGTACAATGGCGTCAGAACCTTGGAACGCCCCCCGCTGTGTTACTCTGATAATCTCTGTAGATGTTTTGAGCGAAACCTACAGCACTCATCTGCTTGAGACATTTCGGGGTTACAGGGGGTAACCTGGTGCTAGGACCGTGGGACGTTGTTTCCATCTTGGTACGGAGTACATCTGTCTGTGGTAGGTACAAGGAAGGAACCTGGTGGGTTCACAACTCTTTATCGCGAGCACCAGCCAACATTAATCACGAGCGCTTCACGACACAGCGCCTACATTGTACCACTTCAACCCGATTTGCATCGATTAAGAGACAGTTCTCGCCATCCCCGGATGGTGTATGGTGTTGCTCGTGCATCACTGATTCGACCTCTACCTATACAACACCAAATTTCCACCACTCTTCGCGGCTCTTGAGAGGCAGCACTTCGATACTCGAGCGACCTCCGTATTCCAAGAAGCAAATGTGACACCGCTACAACGTTTTGAGTGGTGGCGACTTAGCCATGACTCTCGAATCAGCACCTCGGGGTCTTGAAGAATATCTCGGACGGCGCAATCTCAACAAGGTCCCACGAGACCAACGGGATCTGTTTGATAAAGAAGATGCCTGGGCAGCTGAACACAAAAGGAAACCACATGGCCTAGTTCATGTTCCAAATCATGTTCTTGAATCGGTTAAGAAGGCGTATTTGACTCGTACAGCGGCGCAGGCACAGCCTGCATCAACAGAAGTGCAAGAGCAGAGCAGCCATGCTCAAACTGAACGAAGTGGCAGCGCCAATGGGCCAGGGAGCCGCAGAAGCCGAAGCCGTAGCCAAGCAGCTCACAGTGAAGCCTCGAGTTCGCGAGCACAAGAAGTCGAAGGCACTCCACCATCATCATCAGAGAGAGAAATATCCTGGTCACCCTCACCCAGGAGGCCACAGTCGGCTGCTATCCAATCGTCCACCAGCCAAGACGTCGTTCGCGAAACACCTAAAACTAACCATATGCCACCACCTCCCGCGCGACTACGACCGCCCTTTCAAAACGAGTTCCCTTCGTCCGATGGGCCGGAAGAAGACTTGGAAATGGCATTGCCTCAGGCTATGACTCGCGAAGCTCCTGCAACGATAAATCGACAGGCGACCCGGCCGCAGAGCGCGATAGAACCGCCAATTCCGTCGGAAAGTCTCCCCGCGAACACTCCGCCATGCGCTCAACCTACGGTACCGACACAGCCCATGATCCCAGATGTTGCTGTGTCAAATAAAGCAGCGCTGGCAGGACCGGCACCCATCGAACAGCGCCGGCACAGACGCATGAAGCCCTATACCATCTCGCCCAAGAAAAGGCAGGTGTCTGTTAACCGGATGCCTGCGACAAAGGCCTTTACTGCGGTTGAAAGCTCTATGCCTATGTCTTCAAGCTCCGTGGTACCAACCACGAACGATGAATGCCTAGTACCAGAGGCCGTGCTGCCTTCGATTGAGCATAGCCACAGGAACGACAATGCGAGAGATCCATACAAGGATCATGATGAGAAAGATTTGAGTGCAAAGGATTCGGGTACGAGAGACCCAAGCGCATCGAAGTATGAGCACACCAACGGCAATGTGGAAAAGCAGGATAGTGACAACCTGCTTGGTCCCAGTTCGATTCCTACGCAACAGTCTAAAGTTATCCCAAGAAGTATTTCCTTGCTTCCCAATATTGGGCCAGAGAGCAACATTGAGCCGTTCACAGCCTTCATCCTGGCATACCCGGCATATGCAAGACAGCATTCTGGTACACTCCATACTTTCATATGGGCCTGCGTATGCCTTGACATAATCTGCAAGGATACAGCTCTCCGCGAGTGTCTGTTTGATGACTTCATACGCGCGTTTATAGGCTACCGCGAATACCTCGCCTTAGTTAAGCCCGGACAGAGGGAGCTAACTGCCCTTGATTGGTTTAATGAATTGACCGGACCTTGTGTTTTCAACCGCATGGTGGTGAAGAAGTCAAATTTGGATTATATCCTGAAAGAATACGCCAAGGAGGTTGCGGATGCTCGCAGAGCAATCATACCGAACGGTGAACCTGTGGATGAGTTTCGCCCCACGACTTCACCAAGATCCCCGGCTGTCACCCAGTTCCATAAAGCCATGGACATTGATCAGCAACAGCCATCTGAACTGGCTGCTTCGACTCCCGAGGTCATGGACATACCATCTCCACATGCTCCTGGGAGTCGGACACCACGACAGCCGAGCCCGGCCGCCCCGAGCTTACACTCCTCACCACCCGGAACCTTCATAAGTCAGGTTCAACCACCACCCTCGCCGCAACTTGGTTGGAACCCTTCGTCCGCTCTATCTCCCGCAAAAACACCAGCCACGAAGGTAAAGCCACCTCGCAGTTCGTCCTACCTTAAGCGTCTAGTCTCGAGTGCCAAACCTGCGGCCGGTGCAAGGTCTACGTCGTCTGTGAGACCCATCCCAGCAGCAAGACCGACTTCAGCTGCCGAATCGGGTACAAAGTCTAGGCCTGCTACCAGCGTATACCTGGTCAAGAGCAGTGTCACCAAGCTGAAAAAAGATCAGCGAACTCCCGAGGAGCGACAACGGCTGAGTGAGCATTTTTTGAGGAGAAAACCAGGTGATTTGCAAAGTACATTAAGCAAAAGAGCTGCTTTGCAAAGACAACCTGGCTAATGATTGAAATTGTGATACTGGGAAATTGGAGTCTTTTCTGGGGGGGAGGGGTGTCGTCAAATTGAGACTGTACATCGATCGGATAACCACGTTTGTCGCTAGAAGGAGTTGACGAGGCTATGAAAATGTGTTTAAATTAATTACAATACGAGCGAGGGAGGGCCTGGACCTCAGCCTATCATGGCCCAAATTCAAACGTTTCGTAGCTCATGAAGCTACCTTGAAGTCAAGTTCAATCGAAATGAGCATCGTGGAAAGGACGCTCTGTTGTGCGTGAGCAACATTGTCTATGTAAGCAGGGCAAGATTAACAGCGACCAATTGCTGCCTTGAGCGCCCACTTGGCAACTCGGGGTATTGTCATGCCTCCTCTTTGTCTCTGCGAAGAGCGTACCAATCTGAACGTACTGACTGTCCTGTGGTCCGATCTATCCGGGGCGGCGTCCTACCACAGCATGCGCCCTCTCTAGCATGGCGCTTGACAGTCCTCGCTTTTCCTCCTCTTCGACCATGCGCGACAAGGTTTAACAAACTGAAGAGCCTCGTGTTTCGTCAAGAGCTTGAAGTCACCTTTGAGGACTTGCTCTACGCTTGAGCCTCAGCCTTCGCTTGGGCTTCATCCTCCTTCTTCTTTCGCTGGCGCTCTTCCTCTTCGGGAGTCATGGTGCGAAGCTGGAGCGCATGGATGCCACCCTCTTGGGCCATCTCGTCGCACAGCAGAGCGTAGACCATGCGGTGACGAGCAGGCTGCATCTTGGACTTGAAGGCGTCTGACGTGATGATTAGGCTGGGGAGGTGGTCAGCAAATATGTGATATTCCCTGATTGAGATGGTGCATTTTTTGTTGACCCCTGATAAGCGGCAGAATTGAAATTTTGGGCACAGCGATTGCGCTTCAAGTCAATGACTGCTGATGCGCCCAACAGGCTCGACGGCAATTGGGGTAGAAGATGGTAGCATTCGAGACATCAGATTGAGCTTACCGGAAGTGAGTCTCCTTGGAAGTGCTACCTGCCATAGCCTTGTGGTGGGAGTGAAGGTGGGAGTCGTTGTATATCTCCAGTGTCTGCGGGTTGAACGCAGCCGTGATCTGAGAGGCGAATCGTCAGTAACCGTCATCGACCAGGACCAGGACCAGGACCAGAACCAGAGATATCGGGTATGCGATTGAGGACTCACCTTGGCGCGGATGGAATCCTCGAGAGGCGTCGCAGAGCCCATGGTTGACAGCTGTCGACCGACACTCGAAAAGCCGAGAGCGTACCGTCGAAACATGGAGGGTAGATGATGTGTTGCTGAGAAGTTGTAGATGGCTAATAAGTGGGTTGGTTTTACTTAGACCAGACCAGACCAGTTCGGGACCGTCCTTGGTGTTGTGTCTGGTTGCGCTATTCCGATAGGTCCCCTGTCACGAGAGCTGCTGCTCCTGCTGCTAATCACCAGGCGGTCTACAGTAGCTGATCGTGTAGCGGACCACAGTGAGCGAACGATGGCTTGGGGAGGCCGAGACGAAGAGTCTTAAAGAAAGCTCTGTTACCGAAGTGCGATATGGACGCGAAAACGGGTTCGACTGATCAGAAAGAAAATCGGGGACCGAAAAGAGAGGAGAAAACGAAAAGATAAAACCACGCGAGGGTTTCAGTCAGTGGGCGCAGAGAGGGTGGACTGAGTCTGAGACTTTTGATGCAGAAATCGACGGGATACAGCACCTGCAGTTGAAAGTCAGGGAGCGCAGCGCACGCGGTGTGGGTGGGTTTTCAGTGTTTTGTTTTTTTTCTCCCTCTCTTTGTTCTCGCTTGGTCGTACTTCTGTCACGAATCAACCACCAGATGCGCCTTGCCACGAGCCGACGCGGGAGTAAAGTACGCGATGACAAGAGACGAGTAAGGAGGCTTTACTGGTGAGAACAAGTAGGGAGCAGTTGAAAAGAGATAAACGTCCGGAAGACCGAGGCAGGTAATTTAAGGGTCTAGCATTTGCGGTCAGCACGGTCTCTGCTATCTTCTTCCTACTAGGGAGTCTGTAGTATGGCATCGACACTGTCGTCTCGGTGTGAAGTCGGTGAAGAGGCATCCTCTACTAACGTACGGAGTATAATGCTACGGAGTGCTACGTGCTATAGATAGTTACTGCTCTAGACAAGTAAGAGACAAGATGCAGCATCGCGCCTCCATACTGTACCGTACGCGCATCAGTGTCCTGCGCGTGCAACGTGACGCATCATCACAATCCGACCTTTTTTGCATTCTTTCTTCTCTTCTTTCTTTGGGTTCTCCCACCGTACTTGGTGCCGTACACAGGCCACTACGCTGACCACCGTTTGCTCCCTCGCAATCACACCGAATCGCTCTCCCGCAAGGGGTGGGGTGGGAGCCCAGTGGCAGACCGCTTCCCCAGGATTTGTAGCGGTGAAGCCATGTGCCCAGGGACTTACAGTAGCCTGGCTCGACAAGAAGCCCCGGTGTAGGGGGGTACCACGTCACCAAGCTCCTTCAGGGATCTACGACTGGGTTGGTTCGTCAAAAGAGATTCAACCATTCGCGTTACGGTGGCATTGTGATACGGAGCACTTCGAGGAGCCGTGTACCCAGTGGTGACGGGACACATCAGGTTTGGCTTCTCACGAGGACTCATCGGGGATGCATGCGTGGGGGATCTCTGTTCTAGCGGTGGAGGAAACAAGCGGTAACTTACATATAACGTTATCATGTTCTAGTCTAGGTACGGCCCAGCCGGGCGGGATCTGGTGTGCTGCCCCCTGACGCCATGCACAGGCACTGGGACTTGCCTGCGTTTCCTGCTTGGTCGAGATGCTCCGCAAGGAGGACCATCTCCACGTTCTTCTTCGCGGCGGGGCTGTAAGGATTTCTGTTCCGCTGTCTTGCTTCCAACGCTACTCCGGCCCAGCCGACAGCGGAGCGGTTCGCCAAGAGGAGTGAGTGACCGACTGTAGTAATAAATAGTCCAACGCACTATAGGCTGTTGCACATAGAAGGGAAGAATAAGAGAAGTGTACGAGATATCTGGTTTTCTCCCCGCGAATGTCGACCGTATTTTATGCGAGAACCAATGAAGTGATCGTCGTCAGATCTTCCTGTATAACTTCTTACTTAATCCCCTGTTTCCATACATGTTACCCAGCATCTACGTGTACCATTCTTTGAACCCGAGAATAAGATTTCATTTTATGGTAACTTACATGATGGCAAGCGGTAGACTTCCCTACTTTACGTATCCGAGATCGTGCCGGCCGAGTTCCAGCCACCACCCACGGCAAGCACCCTCCGACGTCACCTCCAACAAAAGCTATCGTGAACTCTGAGCCTCATTCACCCTCAACTCTACAACTGCTTTAGAATCAGTAGCTATAGACACCGGCGAAGCTGAAAGTATCGTTAACCAGCACAATTAACATTGCATCGTCGGACAGTTGCACCAGCACCAGCATCCAACCGCACTGCGTCGCATTACACTGCGCGAGCGCGCCGCCGATCCCCACAAACTTCTGCCGTTCAATCGCATCCTCGACGGCCCGAGAGCTGCCCAGCCAGGGTAGCACCACCTATCTAATCGACCCAACTCCTCAGACTGTCCCTCTCTTCCCCTCCGGCTCGGCTTCCCTCCTCTAGCGATGTCCCTCCTCCGCTCTCTGCTCCGCTCCAATGCCGCCCGGAGACCGCTCTCTTCCGTTTTCCATTGCTCATCCGGCGCTGTTCCCTTGGCAAATTCCCGACCCGTCTCCGCCGTAAGGATGCTCTCCACGTTACCGCGCTTGCCACTCCTAGAGGCGATATCAAGACATGACCCTGACTCAACTGCTGTCGCGCACTCGCTATCTGGTCGGAGCTTCAGATACGGCGAGCTACTTGGCGATGTGCGCCGGGTCAAGGATCAGCTGAGCCAGGCGGTTGGTCGGGATGACATCAATGGGGAGCGCATCGCTTTCTTGGTCGAGAATAGCTACGACTACGTAGGTGAGCCGAAGATGTCTTTGAGGTAAATATTTTGAGCTGGCCATGGCTAATTCGCAATGTTCCAGTGACGCTTCTCGCTATCATGGCTTCTCGTTCCATTGCCGTACCAATGTCGCCAGCCTTCCCGGCACCGGAACTCCAGTACATCGTCAATCAGAGTGAAGCCTCTCTCCTTGTATCTTCAGCCAAGTTCGCGGCCAAAGCTCAGGAAGTTCTGGCCACCGAACTAACGTCCAAACCTGCGTACCTCGAGTTAGCGAAGCATCTGCAGGGTGGGAATCCAGAGAAGGTTACGTTTGGCGACGCCGATCCCGGCGAAGCGGGCATGATGCTCTACACATCAGGAACTACCAACCGACCGGTTAGTCCACTCGGCATCTGCAATTCAACGAAGGCGTGGTCAGACAACTAACTAGGAAGCAGAAAGGCGTTCTCCTCCCCCAATCCGTCCTAACAGCCCAGTCTCGCTCTCTGCTCGAAGCCTGGGAATACTCAGCTGCAGACCATCTCCTTCATGTCCTGCCTCTTCACCACATCCACGGCATCGTCAACGCCATAATCACGCCCCTTCTCGCCGGCTCAACCATCGAATTCATGTTCCCCTTCAACGCCGACGCCGTCTGGAAACGCCTCTCCGCGCCCTTCCTCCCTACAACCGCCAACTCCACGTCCTCCTCACCCGAACCCACGAAAGAGAAGATCACATTTTTTACCGTTGTACCAACGGTGTACAGCCGCCTCCTAAACACCTACAAGTCCCTCTCCCCCGACGCCCAGGAAGCAGCCCGCACCGCTGCGTCACCCGAGAACATGCGCCTCGCCATCTCCGGCTCTGCCGCCCTCCCCACGCCAATAAAGACCGCCTGGCGCGACCTCAGCCACGGCAACATCCTCCTCGAGCGCTACGGCATGACAGAGGTTGGCATGGCTCTCAGCTGCGGTCTAGACTTCGCCGACCGCGTCGATGCAAGCGTGGGTTGGCCTTTGCCCTCAGTCCAAGCGCGCCTCGTCGACGTCGACACTGGAGACGTTATCAAGCCAGGCGAGGAGATTGATCAAGCAACCGGCCGTGAGCGCTCTGGAGAGATTCAGCTCCGTGGACCCACCATTTTCCGCGAATACTGGCGCAATCCAACCGCCACAGCAAGCGAATTTATCGAAGACGCCGATGGTCAAGGGCGTTGGTTCAAGACGGGTGACGTCGCTGTCCGCCGCATCGTCGAAACAGCCGGCAAAAACTTGAAGCAGCCTTGGGCTCAGGGTCCCATGTATTTCATCCAGGGCCGCAAGTCGGCCGATATTATCAAGACGGGCGGTGAGAAAGTTAGTGCCCTCGAAGTCGAGCGTGAGCTGCTCTCGCTTGATGAAGTCAGTGAAGCAGCCGTCGTTGCTGTACCCAGCGGCAACTGGGGCCAGAAAGTCGGCGCCATTGTCATTCTCGACAAGGAGGTGGTGCAGAAGTGGTCGCCGATGGATATGCGACGTGCGCTGCGGGGACGTCTTGCGAACTACAAGATTCCCCAAATCCTACGTGTTGTTGACCACATCCCCCGGAACGCCATGGGCAAGATCAACAAGAAGCAGCTGGTGAAAGCCATTTTTGCAGATGACATCAGCGGAGATGAGAAATAA
Source organism: Coccinonectria pachysandricola (assembly GCA_003693555.1). Lineage (NCBI taxonomy): Eukaryota > Fungi > Ascomycota > Sordariomycetes > Hypocreales > Nectriaceae > Coccinonectria > Coccinonectria pachysandricola. Next base: position 743,511 of record QUZF01000023.1, read on the forward strand.
GTGACGATATATTTATACACTTTATACACTTAATACAATTTAGTTGATTCCAAGAGATGGATTTTGAGTGATTAGCACATTGATGTATGTAATAGGTGAATGGACACGAGGGAGAGCCCGTCGTGAACGCCAAAGCAAACTCGATTAGCATGAAATCGCCGTATGTTACAAACTTTTATTTGTTTTCAACCCCGATGGTTGGAGTGGCTAGCCTATAAGTTCTCAGAGTGGCCTCGCGACCCGAAGACTTCCCCAAACACGCCATCATAAATCTGAGGAGAATAGCATGAGCCTCGGCTAGAACGTTCCCCTTAAAACCCTCCGTGATCAAGTTTTGATCCTTGTCGGCCCTCGGCCTAAGCCAGCCCAAGCAATAGCAGCACAGGTACGTCCTCTAATCGCGAGGTTGCCGTCTGACGATGATATGATGAGATAAAGGGGGGGTGTATGTCGGTTGTTATAGCAAGTCTTTGTTTTCCTTTCCCAAATCACGCTTTTTTGCCTTTGCTAAAGATTCTAGACAACGTGCTTTGCCTTAGCTCGTGTGCTACCAGCGTGTGCACTGTCTGTATGTCCAGAGAACTCAACCTGCTCACTGGCCGGGAGCTCAAGCACCTCCTTGAATCGTCGTCCAATAGACAACAAGATGTCCTTGCCCTTCTCACTGCTGCGACCCTTGCCACCAGCCACGTCACCATCGCCACGTCCGGGGATGCTCTTGCCAATGGTACGAGTCCAGACACCAACACGGAAGAATGCCTTGCGGATGTTGACAACGACACCCATGACCTCACCGTCCTCCTCATCCTCAAGGGTCTCGCCAATAGCGGCCATCATGACCTGGAGCCAGAGACGGTCAATGTCGACATTGCGCTTGTCCTTGTACTGGTATGACCACTTGCCGCCGTGCTTGTTCTGGGGGTCCTCCCACTCAGGGCGGACGCCGGCCTTGAATAGATGGTAGTCGGCCTTCTGGGGAAGCTCAGAGACGGGAGCGACATTGTTCTGCAGTCAAAAGGTTAGAGGCTGATGCGCAATGGAGACTCCGCTGGATCGATAGAACACTTACGTATACGCCCCAGAATTCCTCAACGGAGTCAAAGGTGATGACCTCCTTCAAAAGATCGTTCCAGTTGTCACCCTGCAATGTTTAGTAACTGGCTATCGCTTGGGCAGAGACTTCCGACGTACCTTGCCGCTGGGAGGCTTGGTGAACCAAAGAGTCCACTTGTTCTGGAGAGGGTGCTTGACGTTGAAGTTGTCCTTATCGTGGAAGACGGTGACATCCTTGGCGTCGGTGGCGCTCTCCTCCTTACCGTTGGGGTCAACGGGGATGGTGGAGAGGTCAACCTGCTGGTCCAGGTTGGGGGTTTCGGTCGCGGGAGCAGCCATTGTGCGTCGTGATCGTGAACTCGTGAAAGTGGTGGGAGACCAGAAATATGTGTCGCGAAAGTCGGGCGGCGGGGTATCACTCGTGAGCGATGATGTGGGAGGGAAGAAAGTTGGGAGGAACCAAGTTAAGGTTCGTAATTACTAGAAAGAACAGGTAGAGTAGTTCTTTATGGTGTTCTTCGAAATGTGACTTTGCGCCAGGCAAGGTCGGTTCGAATGAGGTGGTTGATGGGCTTGCAGCGGAAGGTGCGAAAGCGCTTGGCTGTGGGTGGATTTCGAGACTGTTGGCAAGACCCAAGCTGCAAAAAATATCTTGGTGCTGACCTAAGTTAACGCCTTGTGCCTTGTGCCTGCCTCTGTTGATGTTAGTGCAGCGACGAGCGAGTTAGCAGTAGGAGAATTTGGTGCCTCCTATATAAGGCATCAGGTGGTAAACCTACCAGTCTGCACTCACAGAAGCGCCAGCCAGTTAAAATCTTCCTTTTGACTTTCCTCGGCCGAGAGCTTTCACAAACAACTAACTCAACGTTTTTTTTTTTTTTTTTTTGCTTACGAAGACGTATCTTCCTAACGTTCAAACCCAACGCTTACTACTTCAGTAGCTTACGAGAGGTAGGCTCAGAATCGTATTCTATTAAGGCGTCTGTTCATATCATCATCGCTTACTATGTACTTGAAAAACGCCCAAGACCCTTTCGGAAGTCGGTGCTATGTTATCCATAATCTACTAATGCACGTATTATCCACAGAATGAAACGAACTGTTGCACATACTGTACTGTACTGTACAATTGGCGACTAGACTCAGAACGGGTCATGATTGACGCGAAACAGTACCATACTGTGGTACGTAGTTGGGTCTCGGTTTTGAATTGTAGATCAGCGGCATTTCCGAGGGCTGACAGCTCAGAGACGCTTCTGGCGGCAATCGAGCATGAACGAGAGGAGAGCAGGTTACGATTTGTTTTCTCCGAACATGTGACATGTGCTGTAAGTTCTTTGGGTGTTAGCGGTGCCGTAATCATTCTTCTGATGCTATGATGCAGCGTTAGTCAAAGTTACAAGGTCTCGAATCTGTTCATCACCCATGCACCCAGACGCTTTCCAAGCGACTTTGCTCAAAGCCATATTGAACAACTCATTTTCTTTATCCGACATGGCCCGACTTGTTCATCCACTCTCATCGCCCATTCGGCGCTGCTAACCCCAATTTCATCCACAGCTAACGTACACATCATGTTGCATGCTGGAGCCCAACAACCGTTGTGGTCCCACGACTAGATAAATAATGCTAACCTCCATCTAACCTTGACTAGTCTAACAAACGTGAGCCATTCAGTCCAACCGTCAACTTGATGGCTGCAAACTTGGAAATCGAACAAAGTACTATACGAAGCCACGAACAACAACACAATGTGATCACCTGGCCCGTGGAGACACGCACTACGCAATGTTCAACTAAAAGCCAACGCGTCATATTGGCAGCGAGCGAATGAATATGCCTCAATTCGACACCAAGAACTCGCCGAATATTGATCAACGCCTCCATTCTACTGTAACTCCCTCGCTGCCCGGATGGCCCCATGTCTCGGCGCTATGGGACATGGGATATCATTACGTACCGCAACAATTCGTTGTAACCTACCGTATGATCAGCAGTTCTCCAAAACATGCTTGGCTTACCAAACCTATAAGGGGATCCCACTATGCCCTCTTGGAATTTCATCGCGTCTCACACTCCATTCCATGCCAGATCGTCTACCCCTCAATGGGCTTGACTTCAAATGGTCCAAAGTTAAGCTGTAGTACTGCGAAGAGCAGCGAGGCAAAGGGGCCCGCTTTGGAATGCCCAATCTCTGCCTTATTCTTCATGATACCGAGTAGTCCTTGAGGCTTTAAATAGCTTCCCTCCTCGCCATCCTAGATTCCTGAATCTCCTACTGAACACCTGCCCTACTTCGTACTTGAATCTTTGTCATATATTCCTTTTACGACTTTGTCTGTCCGTTTTATCAAAGGCACTATTGACACGATGGAGCCTGCAACCCGTACCACCTCCTTGGAGAAAGAGGCGACTCGAACAAAGGATGTCATTCCCAAGAGCAAGAACAGAAGCGGCTCTCTCGTAATGATAAGTTCCGGCTTCACCTTCCTCGCGGCTATTCCCCAGAACTCGGGTGCTTCTGGCTCACTTCGATCTTCATCTTTCCGTTAAATCTTTTACCCCAACAGTCATTTCCCAAGCTTCCACCAGCCATTTGTTTCTCAGTACACTGTACAAATATCCGATATAATTCCGCAGATATTGGAGACTTGGGTCATTTCTTTTGTCACTGTCTTTTTGAAACGACGTATCATGAAGGAGGTCAATCGGCTATCCCCGTCTCGGCGGAGTCTAACATTTAAGCGGGAAGGTGAAGACTACACGGATGAGTTCTTTGAGCTACATTTCTCCAACATCTTCGTCGAGATCTATAATCTAGTCAATCCAGCCTTTTGCACCGTTAAGCACGGCAAGATACCCAATACCTCACCTTGGCTGCGCGATTATCCTGCCGAGTTTATGCGACAAGTAGAGCTCCTTGCTCGCCCGGAACCCAGAGCTGCGAGCTGGGACAGACTACTCCACGATGCAACAGAGCGCGGCTACTTGCTCCAAGCCATCATCTTTCACATCGTACATGATCAAGTCTTCTCAAGTTTGCTTTTCGGCGCTCATGAAGAGCATGAAAAGATCCTACACTCAGAAGACAATGCTCTTATTGATGCTGAAGGTATGTGATTAGTAATTAGTATCTTAGGTTTTAGCGAGGCACTTGACTTACACAGTTTAGGATTCCGTCGTAGTAGCCTTCGTGCCCACACCAATCGGATGTATCTTGACGAGGCATACGGAGAGCCACCTCTATTTTGGGAGGAGGTCGACAAGTTGTCCACTCAGATTCTGGCTTTGCTACTCCCCGTGTACACTTATGCGAAAGAAAATCCGGCCTCACAGCTTCCTTCATTGCACAGCGTTCACCAAGCGTTGCACGACATCGTTGCTTATGCCGGCTGGCTTAACGTCTGTATCCGTCAATCCCCAACTATCATTGCTTCGGACTGGGCTCAGCCTGGCCACCGTCTAAGTCTGGGCCAAGTCAACCTCTCGCAGGAAGTCTACGAGTTTTCCAAGGCCAAGGCGCAGCAGGAGGAGGCATGGCTTACCCAACGCAATCCTAACCGAAACCCCACCAACTTGGCAGCTCGTGTCAAGGTCTCGGTTGCGCCTGAGATTACTCGCTACAAGCACGCGACTGATGGATCGAACCGCGTAGGTACAGAGGCTTACACGGTCATGAAGTCACATGTGGTGTATTACCAGGGCCTAGAGCAAGACATCGAGGAACAGAAGGCGTTTGTGAGCTTGGCCGATCATATTTGGAAAGTCCGAAATAAAAGGAGCGTTCCTCATGCGGCAGCTTGGATTATCATGCTGTTTGGTAAATTACTTGTCTGGGTTATCTATACTGCTTCTGGACAACTTGCATGGGCGAGCACTCAGCGAAGCTTTTGCCAGCTTCGCGGCCCATTGCTAAGAGCGAGCGCATCAGTGGCCTGCCATGATGGTGGTACGTTGCTAAGAGTTTTCGAACGGCTGTTTTCGATGTGTTGTTAAGTAGTGTTGAGCGAATGGTTGGTCAGTTGCTGGTCTTTTTCGAGGTGTCGGATACATATACAAATTCGTACGAGTCTAAACAACATATATCAGAACAACATGGTTTCGCATGACTTGCGCTATTCGTACATTACCCTTATTTGAATAAGACCTTGCGCAAGCGTCGTTTCAAGACTCTCGAAGAAAGGGGCTGGCTTGTGAGATCAAATCACTGTACGATGTAGCCTCCCGGCTGGTAAGATGTATGTTCCTAAATTGCACGGAAGCATGCATCAGCGAATCATGCGTTCGCCGTTGGAAGGCTTCCATAGCTCAGTTGGTTAGAGCTTCGTACTAATACTTCAACTTGCAAGTGTCGGTAATGCGGAGGTCGCAGGTTCAAGCCCTGCTGGGAGCAAATTGTCTCACAATGCCATCCAATCTTTTTGCTTTCCCTCTTTTCTCGTATTCTTTTTCTCACATTCTTTTACCACGTACGTATATCAACGTTTGACGTCTACATCGTCATCCCACCGATTGGAAGCACCCATAGATTTCTCTCTCTTCACTGCGTTTAGATGCTATTCTGTTGGAGAGTATCGAGGACGGAGAGGTGTTGCAGCACGGCGATCGTGCCAATGTTCAGCTACTTGTTTAGTATTGTTTATCAACTCCCACGGCCTCAAATCTGAAATACATTCATCTCCTTTTAGTGAAACTTAACGCAACGGGGAATCCGTCATGCGCAGGGTCTATTCTACTGGTTCTCATGCGTGCCAGTAGTACTCCGTAGCTGCTTCTCCATCAAAAATGGAATGGTCCTTTACTTGCAGAATATATGATCCTCCACTCTTATTTGGGATAAGCTTCAAGATCACGATAGGTTGCAAACATGTTTTAAGCGAGATCTCTCGACTTCAGCGTTTCAAAGGTACACCTTACGTGAACACCGGGAATCCAGCAACAGCAAGCCAATTCAGCTCCAGTCGTTGGGCTCGGTGCTTGGACGCGTAGATTATTTACTATTCTAGTCCGTTTCAACACCACCCACCTGAAGCCGCCAACTAAGGCGACGGCGCTATACTGGCGTTACCGACCAGGCATCAGGCCTTATGACCACGATGACCTCGACTTGTCTCAGGACAGAGGACATCGCACTCCTCATCCGTGCTTGAACCTTGGCATCTCCCGTCATCTCCTTTAGCTATGCCCCTACAATATATCTTTGCTGGAACTTTCCTCTACGCGATCCGACTAGCCTAGCCAGACATGCCGACGTGTGTGTAAGCCGGCCGGTGCTTCCGTGCGGGATGAGGATGTGGCGATTGGAATGTAGGCTAGAGCAAGACATCCGCAATGGTACGCGGAGCTTGGCTACTAGCATTGGCGCTACCCGTGCTTTGAATAAAATAGATGGTGTCTCCCATTCTTGAGAGGAAGCTGTCAGTCTCTGGATAGATCCTCCCCCCTACACAACGTTGTCGCACCGCAACGACCTCAAAGAGTCAAGATGCAGTTCGGTCTGAAGCTGGCCTTCATCGCCGTTGCGGCTCTCAGTGCGTCGACGCAGGTCATCGCCGCTACCCCTACGCCCGAGGACAAGCTCATGAAGGATATCAACACTGTCGAAGGATTGAGTACCGAGACCGAAATCGAGACTCTTGGGGCAAGTTCGGATTGTCCTTCTGTGAGTCTACAAATAGCCAACGGTCAACAGGTTTCACTGATTACGAGGGAGCTGACTTATTATTACCATAGCGCTTCATTACCAGACTAAACAAGGTGACGAATCAACTCGGCGTCATCAACGATCACATCAAGCATGCCGAAGAAGCCGAAATCGATAGTGAAAACCAAGGGACTCTGTGTGATGCAGCTTGGGGTGTGAGTGGCTTCCAGTTTTAGAACATTCTGGGCAGCTATCGATCTCCTAGAGTAGTTAAGGTTTAACTACTTTAGCAGTCTTGGTCTTGGGCTAACGCTTGTGTATTTCTTAGCTCTTCTACTGTCAGCGAAGCATGGTGCTAGAATTCGACACATCTTCCGATGCCATCATCAGAGGCGGCTTTGGGAAATCAGCTGGCGACGCCCTGGACCAATACACTGCGGAAATTACGGGCTTTGGGACGAAGCTTGAAAAGAAGCTTGACGACTGCACGAAACAGGTCCAGACGGCCATGGGTGACCTGAGGACGGCTATCAGGACCACGAGATTCAAGTACCCTATTCCTTACGGGATTCCACCTGCACCGGCGGCTTGAGAGAAATCGCAAAAGGGAAATGGGTACGGTGCGAGGTGCAATCTGGAGTTCACTGGGTATTCAATTTTTATGGCATTTCAAGCTGGTTTCTGCAGAGACGTTAAAGCTGATGGCTGGGATTTTCCAAAGGCTCCTTGAATTAGTAGTCTGTGACTATTGTCTTCGTCAAACGATTGTTACCATTGATAATACATTCGCTGATCCGACTTTCCGTTGTTTGTAACATGGCCGATTGGTGATGCACCCGGGGTGGGTTGGGCGTTGTGACGACCCAGGCGGTATAGCCATTACTCGACAGCTACAGTAAGTACTAACCTAGAATAGTATCCAGTGCTCTGGCTCGATCGAGCAGTTGTTTGCTTCATATTTCCTTGGTACCTTACATATGTACTTTTTTCTTGCCTCTTATGATATGGATGATCAGGCAGCTCCGTCCCTTGCAGCCACCGCCGCCTTATTGCGCCCCCAAGCTAACCGCCAGCCCGCCACGATTTCTCGCCAACCACCTGCATTTATCGTTGCGAATCTTCAAATCCCAGCTCCATCCCTGCTAACCTAGCAGTGAAAGACTTCGCACGCACGGCTCACACGGCGAAACTGGACATGTCCACACTGGAGACAGACTTGGTTTCCGACCACCTCTTATTCCGGCTCTGGGGTAAAACGACACGGGTACGAACGAAGTATGTTCTGACACAGCCTCAAGAGCTCTCCGCCGAGTTTCTACTGTATCCCTTGCTTGCTGTGTTCGTCACGGAATGATTAGGTCGAGTCGCATGAGTTAATTATCGACCAGGATTCTTCCCGCCCCGAATTCATACCCTGGCACTCCAAAAATGACAGGCTATATCCCTGGCGGCTGTTGCACGAGGGCTCCGTCGAAGCTCGAGAGCTTCCCACTCCAGCTTTGACCCAACCCGCATCTACCTAAACGAGTCTGTAGATGACTGTTGTGAGATACTAGCCTGGCTTGCTCACAACCACGCTCACCGCATCGCCGTCGTTTCGCCTCCTCTAGGCTCCGTATCCTCACATTGCAACGCCCAATCACGGCTTCAATTCTCGCACAATGTCGGCACCCTACTGGGGCCAGCTGCCCGGGCCGAAGCTTGCCCAGCCTTCGCACGAGCAAGGCCGCCGCACCTCGCAGTCGGACGACTACGTCTACAACGCTGACCGCAGGCCATCCTTTGACGCTCCTCCTGTTCGCAGGCCAAATCGTGCCTCGATCCAGACTCAATTCACCGACGCCTCTATTGATTCTACCTTTAGTCCCATTGAGTCTCCTACTACTTCCAAGTTTGGATCCCAAGGCCTAGCTCCGAGACCATCTTCCTACCAGCGCGGAACCCACTTACAAGAGTTATCTGTTAAGAAGACTCGTCAGCCAAGTCGCGATTACAACGATCACGAAGGTGCACACTCTCGTGTGCCGCCACCAGTGCCCAGTGCCCCTCAGGGTCCTGCAAGCTATCTTCATCCTCACGGAAACGGAGGCCTTCCATATACCTTCACGCATAGCGGCGCACCGGCTCGACCCTCGAATCACTTAGACTCTTCTGGGGGCTTCTCCAACAACGGTGACGAAATGGCAACAGAAGACTACACATACCAGCCGGGCGGCGATGTTGCAGGTCAACAACAGCCCAGACAGGCTCCTGTAGAGAGCGTCAGACGTGACTCGAGCAATGCCGCCTATGCAGCTCCTTCGAAGTCGCAGAGAGCTCCCAGTAGTTCGACAGATCGACGAAAAAAGTTCGCAAACGACCGATCACCCCTCCAAAGGCTTGAGCTGACGCTCGATAGCATGACCAAGGAGGAGAAGCGCGCTCGTGTCGAAGCCGCCGAGAAGCGCGCCAGGGAGAGAGCGGCGGCAAAAGCAGGGAAGCGGCCAGCTGACGAGCATATGAGGTCTGGTGGGCAACGGCAGCAATTACCACCTGGATATGATAGGCAAATCTCTGCTACCTTGGCGCCTGCTCCAGCCTTGGCGCCTGCTTTGGCTCCGGTCAAACAACCCCAAGCTCAGCAACACGTACCAGCGGAATCTTACTTCGAGGTAACTACAAAGGTTGCTCGAGAAGCTCCCAAAGAACCACGAATCCCATCACAGGAGCCACCAATCAGGCGAAGTGACTCGAACCACCATCGTCGAGTAGCTTCGCAACAGCAACCGCAACAGTATCACGAGCAGCAGAACTATTATACGTATGAAGCGCCACAAGACTACTACGAAGATGAAGCGTCGTTGCAGAGGCATATCCAGCAGGAAGCACAAGCCCCTAAGCGTAACCTTAGCTTTCGCGACAGAACGCCTCGTGAGGAACTGCCTTTTACTGAGGAATCCAAAACGAACACACCAATGGCTCAGCCACAAGCGCCTTCTGGTGGAGGATTCTCGCTCACAAGGAGTGGGAGTAACAAATTGAAGAAGAACCCACCTGAGGATCCTTGGTATCAATACCAGATCGAGCAGGCTCAGCTGAAACAGTTTGTTGCCGCTCACCAATATGCGTCTATGGAGCAAGCGCGCCCTCCAGTCCAGGATTTTCCACCCGTATCTCGGGACATGGATTTCTCTCCTGAGCCGACTCCTGCGAGGAGGCCCTCAGTAGAGGTTAGCGCTCAAGCCGGCTATGCTCCCATGCCTGGCGACGTTCAAGGTATTCGTCGACGTGCAACAGAACCTCTTCCGAGACATGAGTACGATCACGACGAAGAGTACAGTTCCAACGAGCCGGTGGAAGTGCCCGTACGAAAACCTGGACAGGGGACTCGTACCGTTCGCTATGACGAGCCCATCGTTTCGAAACGAGACAGGGCGGCTAGCTTCTCGTCTGATGATTCTCGTCGTCATCGATTCTCAAACATGGTCTTCAAGCCACGGCAGCAGATGACTCCTGGCAATGGATTGTACAAGCGACCTGAGTTCCTAGACGAGTGGAGGAAAGCCACCGTCGGCACATTGTCAGGCAATTTGTTGGATATTGGAGAACCCCAGAATGCGAGCCGAGATCTAGATGACCCTAGCAGCTCTTGGTGGGAGCAGAGTGGGTATCAACGGGACGAATCTTACGCATCCCGACCTCGAAAGGCCGAGGCGTTTGACGGAGAATATAACGAAAATGGTAAGCTTGTCAATATTCACTGACACGGGCTATGCTAACGCAGTTTCTGTAGCTCCCACGCGTTTCAAGCCGCCGCTCTTCCTAAAGTGTGGCCCGTTACTGAGATACTGTGGCATGCGTCGCGAAAAGATACCTACTCGGACACAAACCGGCACTGCCATCTCTGAGCGCGAGTTCTGGAGAGGAAGCGTTATGATTGTCACGCAAGACGCAGACTCCTCCTATGAGATCGCCCCGACATTACGACTTTTTGTCCAAAGTGTTGAATTGCTCCCACCGCCACCTCATCGCATCAGGGGTGAGCTATCTCCAGAATACGTTGATCCAATCGCCGGCTTGCCCAAGGTTGGACGGAGAGGAGAAACACTTTACGTACGCTCTGTGGAGCATCTAGACGAAGAAAAGGATCTATCAAGGGACGAGACTGAGGATGGTTTATTTGAGCCGACTAGAAGTCCACTAGACATGCCTCCGCCAGACTGCAACGAGGATCTACCTGGGTCTTTTGCGAGCCGCAGACGGCGTGGTGGCATCGATGGCGAAAAGGTACAGAAATACAGAGATGTGAGAGGCTTCCGCCTGCATACGGAGCGAGGCTTCACTTTCTGGCGTTTCAACATCGAGGTTGAGCTGCGCGATAGGCAACAGCGCATCGCATACCGCATCAACCGCGGACCGGCAACTGGTTTCTGGGTACCGGCTCGGGGTCAGACGATGAACATGATGTTCTACAGCTGCAATGGATTCAGTCTAAGCGTGAAGCCGGACGAATTGAGCGGGCCTGATCCCATGTGGCGCGATGTGTTGAACACCCACCAGACGCAACCATTTCATCTCATGATCGGGGGTGGGGACCAGATCTATAACGACTGCGTCGCAGAGCAATGCAGCTTGTTCAAGGAGTGGCTATCGATTCGCAACCCCATTCATAAGCACACAGCAGCATTCACGCAGGTGATGCAGGACGAAATGGAGAAGTTTTACCTGGAACGGTACTGCATGTGGTACTCTCAGGGTCTTTTTGGTCTGGCAAATTCGCAAATTCCAATGGTCAACATGTGGGATGACCATGATATCTTTGACGGCTACGGCTCCTACCCTCACCATGACATGAACGCACCTGTGTTCCGAGGTCTCGGCGCCGTAGCTTTCAAGTACTACATGCTCTTCCAACAGCAGTCGATCATGGATGAAGATGAGGCATCCGAACCAAGTTGGATACTTGGCACTGATCCGGGCCCTTACATTGGCGAGCTCAGTCGCAGTCTCCTCATGCCTGTTGGTCCTAAGACCATGTTACTCGCAGTTGATGCCCGGATGGAGAGGACCGAACACGAGGTTATCGCTGACAACACGTGGGAGAAGATCATGAACCGACTTTACGCTGACATGCGACGAGGCCAAGTGGAACACTTGCTTGTTCTACTGGGCGTTCCTATCGCGTATCCCAGACTAGTCTGGCTTGAAAACATGTAAGTCAAGAAGGGTTGCCCGTGAATCCCACAAACTAATCATAAAGCAGTCTCACGTCGAGATTGATGGATCCAGTCAAGGCTCTAGGAAGAACTGGAATGTTTGGCAAAGCCTTGAACAACATCGACGGCGGAGTCGAGGTGTTGGACGACTTGAACGATCACTGGACTGCCAAGAACCATAAGCAGGAACGAAGCATTGTGATTGAAGACTTACAGGATCTTGCCATCGACAAGTCGCTACGGGTCACACTCTTGAGGTATGAATGAGCCCCTTGCCCAAAGCCAACGGGTATCAAGACTAATCCTCAACAGCGGTGACGTTCACTTGGCAGCTGTAGGTCAATTCTACTCCAACCCTAAGCTGGGATTAGCCAAGCACAAGGACCCGAGATACATGCCCAACATCATCTCATCCGCAATCGTTAATGCACCACCGTCGGATCTTCTGGCCGACGTACTCAATAAGAGAAACAAGATCCATCACTTTGACAAGCAAACAGATGAGGACATGATCCCGATGTTTTCACGGGGAGTCAACGGCAAACCGAGGAATAACAAGCACCTCTTGCCGCATCGCAACTGGTGTTCGATCCGTGAATGGGCGCCTGGCCAAACGCCGCCTCCTACGCCACCTTTATCGTCACAAGAGCGGACTCCGAGTCCGCCTGCTGCAAGAGGTGGTGCTGGTGGTCTTTTGCGAAGACTCTCGCTGTCTAAGAGCCGGCCCTCAGAGCCGCAGCAAGATTCATCGAGAGACTCAGTCCGGGGTCCTCGTCCGCCTGTGACGCGAGCTGGCGGTGGTCTCTTCCGCAGCTTATCGCGTCGAAACTCAACAAGCAGTGACCGGCCTACCCAACTGACCCGGTCTCTGTCCGTAGGCCAAAACGAGCCGAAAAAACGGGGTTTCTTCAGCCTTAGCCGCCGTAACAGTCAGCGTCGAGTCGATGATGGTGGTATCAACGGTACCTGGGGTACCGAAGACGAAGACGGATATGGTTACGATCAAGAGGACTGGGCAAGTGCCCGGGCTCTAGAAGGGCCTCGACCTTCTGGGCTTCGCGGAGGCGCTGTCGAAGACGAGTACTTTGAGGGTGACGACTCTCACTTTACCGCTCAACCGCCGCGACGAGCGCAGACGATGGGTTCCAGCCTCCCGGGCGGCATTCGTGCCGTCGAACCCGAGGTACCACCAACTCGCCCATTCTACCGTACGCCGACAGGTCTTTCGACAAAGCAAAAACGCAAGGCGGACAACTACGAAGTAGATCTTGAAGGGGGGTTGGATATCTGCCTGAATGTCGAAGTCAACCCCAAGGACCCAGCTGGTATCACCGTACCGTACAGGTTACTCGTGCCGAAGCTGTTCTACGAGTACAACCAGGAGACGGACGATCTTCCAGAGGTCACGGCGGCGCAGGCTGCGGCGGGCCCGGCTCGACCTTCTGGGTTGCAGAGGCTGTTCAGCCTGAGGAAGAAGCCTGAGAAGCCTCCTCGACGAGAGGTCGAATACTACGATAGTGAGGAAGAGGATGATGAGGAGTTCCAGAGGCGTATTTGACTGTCAAGTAAACTAGGTGTAGCAGTAGCCAGCTGCGAACGAGCTGGAAGTTTGGACATATGAGCGGAAGAAAAGGGTTAATATTAACAGACACGCGTTACGATATGACGAAGCATACAGTAGCTTGAGAACAGAGAAGCGATGAGAATTGAAATAGCAATAATTGAAGACCAGATTCCAGTACCTCGCGCGATCTGTGACGCTATCTGGCCGATTCTCACGGACCTGTATCGGTGGGTGGGCACGCTGTAGTTAAAACCTCTTCAGCGGGGTAGCATACGCTATTTGCGGATGCACCCCCCGGCTAGCGGCGGGCCATTGAGCAGCAAATCACCTTGCCGTGGGTCGGAGGGTGCTACCTGCCCTTGTCATCATAGCTTCCCTTCCCTCCTTTTCGCGGACACGACAACCAGGCCTTTCCGAAGCATCCAAAACGACGAGTAAAAGTCGAATCGAACAACCTGATTTTACAGAGCGTTAAACGAAGTGGAACCATCCTGGTCTACCTCGAGTGGCACATTGCGCCAGAACACATTATTGAGTTAAGCCCCAGGTCGAGAGATCGAGCGAGCCAAGCTCCCAAACTATCACACGACTCTCACAAGAGACGGCAACTATCTAAAACCACCACAAGCAGGCGCAACATAGACACAGGCGCATTACGACGGAGACGATCCATCACGATCCCTCCTAGTCGAGGCATGGCGGCACCATGTCGCGCCGCAACCAATTCAAACAACCATTCTTGATTCCTCCTTCTATCCAATCCTTCGTCAGCTTCCTGCAATCAGAGCATGTCAAGCATCGCGTGCAGAAGCTGAGCGCATGGATGAGAGGGCCAGGTCAGAGGATGGGCTCGCAGGTGCTGGGACGGCTGCGCCGTAACTTTACTGCTCGTCGATTGCTGAGCTTCCCGCACCTGCTTGTGCTGCTATGGGTTATCGTGTTGCTCTGGGGAGAACGGTGGATATTCGATAGTAAAGTCGCGAGCTGCGATTGGGATCACTGGGAGAAATGGGTAAGTCAAAGTTCAAGATGGCAATGCGCGCAATGGTATGGCTGGCTACTTGTGAGAGATGCGAAGCGCAAGGTGATGGAGAGACTGAGTCGGAGAGACAGACTGACAATACCACAGCCCAAAGGCGCAAGCCCACACCACCTTATCTTCGTCGCGGACCCCCAAATCATCGATCCTCACTCCTACCCTGGCCGTCCCTGGCCTCTGACCGACCTGACGGTACTCATCACCGACAATTACCTGCGCCGCGGCTACGGGGCTCTGCAGCGTCAGCTACACCCGGACAGCGTCTTCTTCCTCGGCGATTTGTTCGACGGCGGTCGCGAGTGGAAGACGCGCCAGGGGAAATTTGCCGACCCCATTTGGGGTCGCGGGCGTTCGAAGGAGGAGGAGAAATGGGTCAGTACGTGGCATCGCAAGTATGGCGAGGACTACTGGTTGCAAGAGTACCAGCGGTTCGGAAACATCTTCTTCGACAAGTTCCATGAAGGAAACAAGGCACCGGGGCCTTGGCAGCGCGGACGGAAGCTCGTGGCTAGTCTTCCGGGAAACCATGATCTAGGATTTGGCGCCCAGGTCCAAGTTCCGGTGCGTGATCGTTTCGAGGCCTTCTTTGGCGATCTGAACCGCGTCGATGTGGTGGGCAACCACACCATCGTGTCTGTGGATACGGTATCGTTGAGCGCGGACACGTCTGATCAGAGGAACAGCCATGATCTCCAACCCATATACGGTCCTGTCAACGACTTCCTCGGCCGCGTCAAGGGGAGTAAGATGAAGGCTGTTGAAGAGGAGCTGAGCTTCTGGCACGGTACCGACAGGGGCTTACGCTATGCCCATGATGTTGAGGAGCTCGACAAGGCCGATCTATCCCGGTTCCCGCACGCGAATGTTGGACCCGAAGGGCCGGAGTTGCCTACGATTTTACTCACCCATGTACCGTTATATCGTAAACCGGGCACGCCATGCGGCCCCAAGCGGGAGCGCTGGCCCCCGACGAAGCCCGGCAAAGGCCTGAAGGGGCCTGTAGTTCCCGATGATCGGAACGCCATCAGTGTCGCAGCTGGATACCAGTACCAAAATGTATTGAACGAGGTCGACTCGGTCAAGCTCATCAAGAGCGTGGGTAACGTCGTGCACGCATTCTCGGGGGACGACCACGACTACTGCGAGGTGGTTCACTCCGATTCCGAGGCCAGCGTGCGCGAGATTACGGTCAAGAGTTTCAGCATGGCCATGGGCGTGTCTGCGCCGGGTTTTCTCATGGTGAGCTTGTATAACCCCGTCGACGCGAACGGCAAGCCCGTACCCGAGGCACCGGAGACGACACTTCAGACGCATCTTTGCTTGTTACCGAACCAGATACACACGTACATGATCTACGTCGTCTTCATTATTGTATCTCTGGTTTTGCTCGCCGTTAGGGCTATGCTCGTACCCGTCCTCAGTCTGACGCCATTCGCTCTTGAGCCCGAGCTCGGTTCCGCCAACAGCTCAGCCTTCCTACCCATGTACAAGGACAAACTTGACCCCCCAGACTCCTTCTCAGACGGCACACGCTCGACAGCATCGTCCGGCACGACGACACATCGTCTACCCTCGCGGCTCTCAGCAGCCGCACCCCGTCAGGGAAGTCCTCGCAACGGATCACCCTCCCCATCTCGCTGGCAGTCGCGTCGATCTGGACCCAGAACAGGCCGAGGCGATAAGCGCTGGGGGTGGGGATCCCACGGCGGACCGCGGATCCATCTCGAGGATACAATGTTCGCTGGTGGTATGAGAGAGGGGCGCGTAGGTGGACGCAAGGCGCTTGGCGTTGTTGGGAGGGAGTTGTGGACGACGACGTGGAGAGTGGCTTGGATGGCGGTATTATTCTTTGTACATCTGACGCGGAAGGGTTAAGATGGTGTCGCTTCGTCTTGTATATAGGTAGCGCAGAGCGTAATCAACGTCTCAGAGAAGGCATCGCAAAGCAATACCATTATCTCGTTCACTTCCTTTCCCTCGTACCAACACCCCAAGCCCCTCACCTCCCCCTCCCTCTCCTCGTACCGTTCACCCCAATCCTATCCTCCCTCACTCTCCTCAACCTGACTTCCGCCTCCGGACTACCCTGCACGTCCTCCATCCCGGCACCGGGCGTACCACCAGCGGCGGCATTCGCAGCGGCAGCCTCCGCAGCGGCGAGACGCGCCTCCTGCGCCGCAGCCAGGGCTTCGCGCGCGCGACGGTCTTCGTAGGAGGCTACGTCCTCGGAAGTGATCTGTAGGGTTGTCGCTGGGCGGCGGAGCATGGTGGCGGCTGATGTCCCGGTCCAGGACTAGGATTTGGTGGCAGACAGGTAGCTTGTCAGTGTTGCGATGGGTTGGCGTGTTTCTTGCTCTGGTCTGGGATGTTTAAGAAATCGTTCTGTGGTCGTGGGTAATAATCCTTTTCTAAGTTGAGTTGGACGCTGGGCTGGAAGCTTCTGTGAGGCTGGTGGTTTGTTGGCTGCAGGTGAACGAGACTGAGGTGCGAGCTGCGACCCCACACAGTAAGCAGAGAGGTAGTATGTAGGAATCCTCACCGTGCTTTACTTTACAACCTTAACCTTGTCTTACTTACTGTACATCATATAGGTTCACTTTAAGTCATGACTTGCACACGAGATCTCGTTATATCAGTGGTCCTTGCTACCGTGTATCAGGTAGGGTAATGGAATTTGATTATAGTTATATGATTTTTACTCTGAATAAAGAGTGCTTTGGTATGCTGAGCCTAATGACCGATTCTAAGTACTGCTGCTGTAGAGGATATCAATGTGTGCCGACGAACAATTGTCCATCATAATGTAATACGCTGTACCAAAAAATGAAAGTAGCAAAAGATCCAGGAGGATCAAGTAGACGCCGTTCTAGATCATGCCGGCTGTGTAATCCCAATATCCCTAGTCTTAAAATCTCAAACGCCGTGTTAAAGTCAAGTTGATCATAACTATGCTTGTCATCAAGGCGATCTACTAATCGCTGAAGCATAAGTATGCTCCCTTTCCCACATGAGATAATCGCCCAGATCATGGCTTAGGTTATAGCCCATCGGTACTGTCTCGCCCGCAATAGTGCCTTCGGTACCCGGGTGCACTACCAGTAGCATCATAGGACTCGGCGGCGGGCTATACTCCGCGCCCATGGTAGCAAGCCGTTTCGACGGCATGCCACCCACCCAGCGCTCTATCCTAGGGCGCTGGTAGAATCTGGTTGTATCCGGAGCGTATCCCATATACGGAACGTTCCAAAAACCAGAAGGGTATTCAGCGTCTAAGGGTATGGGGAGCTCTGCATCTGAATCGACCGACGACAGCGATGAGGATGCCAAGGATTCTCTCGAGGCCTTCTTCTCCTCAGATACTAGGTCCCCGTATGTCTCAAAGCCAAACGAGTCGAACCAATCTGCAATGTCGTCGATCTGCTTGAACTCCTCGTCGATACTGGTATCTGGCAACAGCTCACCCGCTCCGAGAATGGCCATCTGAAAAGCCGTCCAATCTAGCTGGTCGTCCATCGTCTTGGCTCCAGTGCTCATCTCAGTCTTGGAGAATGCAACAGGACCATGCTTGAATAATGGTGCCGTAAGTGTGAAGGGGGTACTCTTCAGGTAGACGTAATCTTCGTCTTCCTCTGTCTTCAAGTATTCCTTGTTCACAAATTGGTCCGTGAACGGCTGTAGCTGCGTGTTGCCCGGCGTCGTAACCGTAACTTTGGGAATTGGGGGTGGTGTGCAGTGTTTCTGCTGAGATACGGACTTGAATCTCGCAGGGTTTTTGGGTGGGGGGGTGAGATCAAAAGAAGGCGGCAGCGCTGGTAGCGACTGTTGGCTGTCGATATCTGTCGGTTCATCTTCATCCGACGATTTCCAATCTTCTCCCGCATGGTCAAAATTAGTAGGTTTCTCATCTTGTATTTGAGAAGAGAGTTGCTCCTTGACGAGCATTGAGTCGGACCTCGTTGCCGTGATCCTCGAGGCCAGTTTCTCGAGATGGAATGGTCCCAAAGGAGTCTCGCTATCTGTAGACGCGCAACGACTGGGCTCCGACTCACTCGAATCTCGTGCCTCATGCTCGTCCTCTTCTAAAACTCGGGCCAGTTCTCGACTTCGGCTGAACGATTCAACCTGGTCGGGAGTTATCATCTCATCGACCTCAATGCCCTTGAGGCGTTGGCTCAAGAACATGTCTGACACGTTCTCTGTTAGCGCCCATCGTGAACCTCGAGCTTTCGGCTTCCACTTCCGTGGGCTATCGCAATTGCTCTTCGCAGCATTCTTCATGCTGCTCTGGTGCTTATGCACCGAAGATCGAGGAGCGGGCGACCCTAGCAGTGTGGGGGATGAGCCTTCTCCTCGCTTCTGCTTGTACACACTAGATACGAAAGGTATGGAGTGGGACCGCCGGTGATCTGTAGATGGTTGCTGCGGTAGAGGTAGCGAGGGCGTTGTGGTTGTGATGTGGCTGTAAGAGATGCTTTTGAAATCTCGTAAGACAATTTCCGCATCCTCGAGGCCCTTGTTAACTGCTAACGGTTTTACCTCATCCACGCCGTTCCCCATGCCTACATCATCTGATTCAATCTTTTTGGGCTGTTCAGGGATAGTCGGGTTTTTTTGGTGGTTTGCGCTTGACGAGGAGAGAGATGACGTATCTGGCTCTAGAACAAAGACTCCAGAATCCTGACTGTTCGAGATGCCAAGCCCATGTGAAGGGCGTCGAGGTCGCTTAGGTGGCACAATATCGCGTTGGCATTGTCCATGCCTCAACGAATCAAGTGACGGCGTTGCCATCCCCATTGCTGATGGTATAACTGAGTCCTTGTCAAGACCTCCTTCACATCTTTTGGTCGTTTTGGGCGAAGAGGGAGAGTGTAGTTGTGCGGGTAAAGGCGAAGACGATGGGGTGATGATCCGAAGGGGTGATCCCATAGGAGTGTCGGCTTTCTTAATACCGATAGCAGTCTCAGACGAACGCTTCTTCTTTGGTGAGGAAGCCCATGATCGTGAGCGTAACTGCTTGAGTGCAGGTTTTCGGTGGGGAGGGGAGTCCTCGTGGTCGAAGAATGAGTCTGGCCATTGAACGCTGTTCTTTTCTTCGATATCGACTTGATGAGGCCGGGAGTTGGCTACTAATCGCTTCAAGATATGGTAACCCATCTTGAAGAGTGCAACAACGTAAGTGTTGCAGTTGGATCAGATTGCAAGTGAAGGATGCACTATTTCACGATCCTCTGGAGTAGAGGGAAAACGGTTTTGAAGAAACCCATCCAAATGTCTGAGACAAAGCAAAGCAGAGTGGGACGAACGTAGTCAGGTCGTGGTCGTATGGCCGTTGGTCTGTGTCGGCTTATACGATTTTCGACGTCAAGTGTGCCGGATGAGGGAAGAGCTCCGGAGATATGACAATTGTCCAGAGACGTGGGACAAATAAAACAATTAAAGGTTTTTCCAAACATCCACGGGGAAACGATGTCAGTGTCCACTGCAAATCAATGCACGCACGTACGTCGTAGTTGGGCACCTGGTCTGCAATTGCTCTTCCTTGCTCTGAACCCCC
This sequence comes from Coccinonectria pachysandricola, assembly GCA_003693555.1. NCBI lineage: Eukaryota > Fungi > Ascomycota > Sordariomycetes > Hypocreales > Nectriaceae > Coccinonectria > Coccinonectria pachysandricola. Next base: position 763,560 of record QUZF01000023.1, read on the forward strand.
CCCCCCCCATGGTGGCACATAGGCTAGGATCGAGTCGAGGTGTGGTGGAGGAGCGGCAACTGTGAGCATGCCATACCCCTGCTCGCCATATTTTGAACAAGACGATCGTTTGTATCACCCTGTCATTGGTCGGCTCTGGACGTGGCTGCGTTGCTATTCTGGCGCTGATCAAAGACATTCTTTTTTTATGTGGAGTGTAGTTGAAAGGTACCTGCTTCTTCTTCTGCTGCTCCTCGTATCCATGTGTCTTGGCGGGCGCTTTGATCTTTTTTTTTAATGATAGAACACAATCTTGGAAGTTGAGGATGGCGAACTGGTCGAGCACAGTAAGCCTCGCAGGTCGAACCAGCATGCGGTTTGCATTTTGATCTCACTCCGAGTTTACCTTGCTTTAGCCCCCGAGCCTCGCAACGATCCGCGCGGGCCCACAACAGTGCAATCCTACTGTACGTTCTCCATGCCTTGCTTGGGACATGGGACATGGGACAAGGGGCATGGGGCATGGGCTTGCGAAAGCATGGCCTAGCCTTACTGCGCAATGATGAGCTTGAACGGATGCCGGGCCAGACCAGAGGTGTCAAGCTGCTGGTTACGCGGACTGGTGCTTGCTCCCAATTACCGGGCTGTTGATGCTCAGTTAGGCTGCCAAATCTACGCTCGGGACAGCTGCGGTCTCGAGCGCGCGCTTGCGAGTCCACGAGTTACCTCCACTTCGGTATACTGTAGCAAGTACGGCGTTGTACGAAAAGTAGTCAGGTCGCCCGTTGTTTATGTTCTAGCTTGCCCAGTTCGAGGCTCGATCGGGGGGGACGAAACAAGAAAACATACTCTTCCCTTGTCGTAGCGACCGATGACATCTAACGGGCCCTGGCGTGTGATTGAATGACACCGAGTTGGTTCCCCAGTAGACTCCGAGCTGATGACAGCGGTGCTTTACGGACATAGCCGAATGTCCCTTTCTTTTTTCCCTATTTAGTTCTTTTTCTCTTCCCCTTTCGCATTGAACGCTGGTCTGTCTTAATTAGGACTGCCGACAAGGTGCAGTTGACTGAAAGAATCCCTTCGGCGTGGCTTGAGAGTTTGAGTGTGTAGCGAGAGTGTAGCGAGAAGGGTAACGAGAGGCAACAGAGCAGGCGACAATAGAAAGCCCTAGCGTCCAACCGTGCACGCCGCCCCCATTGAGCCGTCAACAAGGCTTACCCATCGATGCTTGAGATGGATTGACTGCGATCTGGGTCCGACAGGGCCGAACCAGTCGTATGGAATCGATAAACAAAAGTCATCTTAGCCTAGTAGCTTGATTCGAAGATCCTGGTACTTGGTCTGAAGGATTTGTACGTATATATCCGCACCGTGGCTAAGTCGTGTATTAGTCCGTGGTTGAAGTTCGGCTGTAGCTGTAACGTAACCTCTGAAGTTACTCGAACTACCAGTTTTAGGCCAGCGAGGCAAGGCGTCAGGAACACGTCCATGCTCATGTTCTAGCTGCGCCTTGCTCAACGGTAGACACATGTGCTGAAGCGCAGCGATATACTCGACTGTCGTGACGGGACCGCCCCCATGAGGAGATGTGGAGATGGTGTAATGTAAGGATTCGTTGAGTTGGGTTGCAGTTGCAGTGCTTGTGTGGCTGGCTGACTGGGGCGCTCGCTGTTGACGTACTGCACACAGATAGATTACTGTACGGCGTAAAGCGGCGAGAAGGACTGTGCCACAATAACGTAGTCGCACTGTCTCTGCATGGAGCATGAACCCAGAGAATCCTTCCTTCTCGTCGATTGCTTCCCAGTACGTCACACGAGGCCTTCCTTTCAGGTTTCTTCTCAATGCAAAAAAAAAATGAAGATTCCTTTCTTGAATGATTCTGGTACTCTCCATACTACAATGGCAATCTTCGATTATCCAACGCAACAGCTTTGGCAACCTTCGTCAACTACTGTAACATCCCAAGCGAGGATCCGACATGTACCCATATGATCTGCTCGACTTAATCTTAACACGCTCCGTCTCGAGTATACAGGGTTGGTCTCGGCCTGCAACGCGCCGCCGGGTCCTCGCAACTGGGAACCTTTGAGCTTCCCCTCCCGCAAACCCAGCCTGTCAGGCTGTCAGTCGGTCACATCTCAATCCTCCCAGCAATATCGAATCCTCGGCGTGATGTCACAGACAGTCGGGACTACGTATTGGTACTGTGATTGCAAGGAAGCCACTTTGGCCCCTGATGGAGGGGGGATCTTTGGATCGCTTGGGTCGCTAGGTTTTATTGCAGCTGCTTGATCCCGGATTTTGTTGCAGGAGACCATATTCGGATCGAAATGTTCGAGTTTCAACCATCTGAGCTGCAATGAAACCCTCGTGATGGTCTTCGCCTGAACCGCGCTGTTGCGCCTCACCACTACACCTTCATCTACACGACCCCTTAGATTATGCAGGCAACGAAAGTTTCCATGATTGGCCTAAGTGGCCGTCAAATAAATGAGGCTTCTATCTCCAGAATCCCAGATATCTTCGGCGATAAGACCCTCATGGGTGCGGCCTCCCAGTTGGTCAACAAGAGATCATCTGAGATACCCGTCCCCACTACAACCCGAGGTGTTGTATTTCTTTTTTTCATCTACGGAGTAGCGCAAAATGTTTCAGTCGCAACAACCCCTTTGGGCCTGGGCTGGACATCTCCTTGCCACGTCTATTCGTGCTCTTCATCTCTAATATCGGAACCGACAGTGACAGTTCCCTATTCAAGAGCTCCCGAGGGCACGCTACACCATCGCGGCATCAGCCCAATGTCGCCAGGATAGCTGCCGGATCGCGCTGCCGCTGCCGCGCCTAGTCTAGTTGTTCTGCCTAGTTTGGCGGATAGTTACGAGGTGAAGTTCCGAGGCGAACCGGAATATCGGGGCGGTTTGTGCTTCAACCTCCAACTGGGCTCTAGTGAAAACGGCCGTTGAAGCCGCTGCAAGGGGCCACCAACGAGGCCAGTAGCTGTAGTAGACCGTTGAATGCTACCCTCAGCACATTGGTAAATGAACACGAATGACTAATAATAGCCCTCCCGGCATACACGTACAAAGGGTGATGCATTTAATATAAAAGAAACGCTCTGGTAGCAGTTGTCTTATGATCAACTGACTGATTCAGCCTGAAAGGTGCCGATAACATGACACATCATGATTTTTTGTGTGCTTGAAATCGGGTAGCAACCCTTGTGCTCGAGATTCCCCATCCCACATCGTCTTTGAACAAGCTGTTGACGATTAACAACGAGCTGACACATCATTTGTTTTCGTACAAAGTAGTCTATTTAGAACAGACCTCGTATAGATATGTTGAAGCACTACGTAGGTGAACGAGCGGCATATAGATTGTTCCAAGAAAGAGCCCGTAAACGCTGATCCATTGAATCATTCTTGATACTGACCCCTATCGTCATCTTTTGAATGTTCAACGTGGTGGCACTCCTGCTTGTCTTGCCTATGTAGCAAAGAACATAGCTGGCAAGGAAGCCAGACCCTTTGCTAAGACACGCTCGAAACAAGAAACTGGCGCCATATACGCAGAGACTTAGCAGGACCGGTTTAGGGACCAAGATCCTGAGAGATCATGTTAAAGGTAGGAAATGGTGATCAAGGTGTCAAATTACGTCTCAGCAGCCGAGACTTACATTCCACGTTGATAACTAACAGGGGCTTTGGGGACTACTCTTGTTCATCCGCGCCATCCCCCTCGTCTTGCTGAATGAAAGGTACGAACCTAAAGTCCAAAAAGCTCCTCTTACCACCCTCCACGTCCACCATGAATTGTAAACTCAAGACTCCCTGCCCATCGCCACGTAAGCTGACCTTGCTCGCAATCCGCATGGCCTCTGTAGAACTCTTGATAAAGTCGAACTTGAAGCACTGTGACCATCGTCCCTGAATGTTGAAAGTCTCCAGCAGCTCCTTGCCACGCGCAAAGTCAACTGCTGAGCTGCCCAGATCTCCTAAACCAGCCAAACATAAATATGGGGAGTTTTTGGTCACAACAATCGTTAACCTGTTCGGAGCTGTTGGAGAGATCTCGGCAAGAGAGTCAAGAAGTGTGCGAGACTGCATAATAATCTTGAATGCCAGATCATTGCGGTCGAAAGGTATGTCTTCCGGGATCTCAGGGAGGTAAGTTATTAGAGCGGCAGTCGTCTTAACTCCGGATTCTTCGATGGTAATTTTGAAAGGATCTCCTTCCTCGGCGTAAAGAAGTGTACATGTTCCGGATATTCCGAGGGTTTGGTTGCTGAAAGCATCCGGTCTATAGTTGCGCAAATTGCTGCGATACGGGTCCTGCTCCGCCCTTTGGGCGCGGGTTGCAACGTCCACAGCTCCAAAGATCTGAAGAACCTCCAGTACTGACGAGAGTGAAAGTTGAAAGTTAGGAAGCTCCGCAGGCTCTTCGGTCTCCAGAGCAGGCAGGTTGACAGTATATGATGAAAAAAGCGCTTTATCGAGGAATGCGACTCCTAAGTGGTGTCAATTCCGTCTCGGGAGACGTAGGCATCGTTACGAACTTACCTTGCATTACTCGAGAATGATCTGCCGCAAACCTGACTCCATCCTCAGTAATCTGTACGTGTACGCGAGGCGCAAAATTGATGCACCGCAGTAGCTGGAAGAGCGGCCGCGTCGACGTGGCGACGGCGCGAAAGATGGGACGCGCTTCTTGTGCCATGATCGGTTGCTAAAGCTTTAAATTACTGTTTATGGTAGGCGTGTGTGCGTGCGTAGAAATTTGTAAAAGGCAGCAAATGCAGTGTGCGCTCAAGTGCGGAAATCTCTTGTGTGCTCCAACTAATGTACACGAAAACGACCGAACCGACTTTCGGGGGGAGGGGGGTATCTCTAGACGTAGACTCCGACCGCGCAGAACATGTAGACAACTCCGAAACTGCGTTTCTTTTAGTTAGTATAGGGACTCGATTGATGAATGGGTTTGTAGACGAGAACCTACCCGATGGCTAAGGAAGCTGGGACACCAAGAACAGGGACGTTGACAAACGTTCGGTCTTTGCAAAGTTAGCTATATGTGCAAGGAGTTAACACCTTTTGGGGATAACATACTTAGAGCAAAAACTCCCGTGATCAAGATTCCGAGAAGTACAAGTGAGAATCCAACCCAGAACTGGCTATCCTTGGCAATAGTAGGGTTGAAGGGACTGCCAGCAGCAGCTTGCCAGACCTCGTGCAGCGAGGAATCCATATGCTGTGTTTTCGAAAAGCGTCCAATACGAGAATCAAGATAGTTCTCGTTTTCGACTGTTGACCTGGAAGTGTTTGCGTTTGAATCAATCGATAATCTGCGTTTGCTGAACGATGGTCAAGCTGCGATTGTTCAATGAAGGTGGTTGAGAGCTTCCAGAGGTTACGATATAGCATCGTGGCCGATAGACCAATAAAGTTTAGCGTCAACACCCCTAGCTCAAGGGAAGCGTTATCGATTATGACATAAGCAGTGCACGGACCAGAGCATATCCTCTGACGCGACAACTCCACTCATGATGAAGCATCTCGAACTGCGACGGACTTGGCATCAGCCGAAAGCTGTGCAACAGCGGTACTATCGCAACCATGACAGTCTCCTCTGAAGATGGTAAGTTGCTGTCTTCTGAATTGCGCGAGAAATACGGAGGAACAAGACTAACAATATCGCTCAGGTGCTAAGCGCAAGGCTGAGGAGGAGCCCTCATCGCCTACACCATCGAAGCGCATCAAGAAGGACGAGTCGGCAGAGCCTCCGGATGAGAAGCCGGTGATCAAACGGATTCCATTCCCCGAAAAGGTACGCATATTATTCACTGAAACCCGTTTTCATATATGCGCCAGCATACTGACTCCATGGTAGCCCGCCGTCATCGAAGAGCGCAACGGCGAGATCGAATTCCGAGTAGTCAACAACGATAACGAGCGCGAATCCCTCATCATTCTTACCGGACTCAAATGCATCTTTCAGAAACAACTCCCTAAGATGCCCAAGGACTATATTGCCCGATTGGTCTACGATCGTACCCACTTATCCATCGCCATCGTCAAGAAGCCGCTGGAAGTCGTCGGTGGCATTACCTATCGCCCGTTCAAGGGTCGCCAGTTTGCCGAAATCGTGTTTTGCGCCATCAGTTCCGATCAGCAGGTCAAAGGTTACGGTGCCCATCTGATGTCGCACCTGAAGGACTACGTCAAGGCGACCAGCGACGTGATGCATTTCCTCACCTACGCCGACAACTACGCTATCGGTTATTTCAAAAAGCAAGGATTCACCAAGGAGATTACGCTGGATAAGAAAGTGTGGATGGGATATATCAAAGACTACGAGGGAGGTACAATCATGCAGTGCTCCATGCTGCCGCGCATCCGCTACCTCGAAATGGGCCGCATGCTTCTCAAGCAAAAGGAGTGCGTTCAAGCTAAGATCCGTGCCTACTCCAAGTCCCACCTCGTTCACGCGCCACCCAAAGAGTGGAAGAGCGGCATCACGGAGATCGACCCCCTCGATATCCCCGCTATCCGCGCCTCCGGCTGGTCCCCCGACATGGATGAGCTGGCGCGTCAGCCCCGTCACGGCCCCAACTACAACCAGCTTCTCCACCTACTCAACGACCTACAAAACCACAACTCGGCATGGCCTTTCCTCGTACCTGTCAACCGCGATGATGTGGCCGACTACTACGACGTCATCAAGGAGCCCATGGACTTTAGCACCATGGAGAACAAGCTCGAAGCCGACCAGTACGCCACGCCAGAAGACTTCGTCTACGACGCCAAGCTCGTTTTCGACAACTGCCGCAAGTACAACAACGAGAACACGCCTTATGCGAAATCGGCGAACAAGATTGAGAAGTTTATGTGGCAGCAGATCAAGGCCGTGCCTGAGTGGTCGCACTTGGAGCCGGAAAAGTAGATTAAAGCTGGGCTTAACCAGGCATCTTGGATACCAATGGGGGTTGTGCTGGAATGGAATATGGTCATTTTAAGCGTGGCGTTGGGATTGGGGATTTAGATCAAGACCAGGAGGATCGGGTCTGCACGGTATGGCGTTGATCTCTACCTGGAGCGCCTTGAAAGAGATCTGGCATGCCCGTGTTGGTGGGCGACACCACAGTTCTCTGCTTGCTTTGCCTTGCTCACGATACTCATGGTTTATCAATTGAAGTATAGCTTATTCAACACGTTTGTCATGAGTGTTCAGTGTCCCTCGAATGATCAAACTGTCTAGACTAACATGCTTGTTAGCTAGCTTCCATACGGTAATATTCAATTCCCCGACGACTTTTAACGGTGCCAAGACTGATGATTCCTAGCAATCACGTCTCAGCCCGAGTTGGCTTTCTCAAAATATACCAGAAGAGGCACCTATGAGCTATGCTTGGCGTCTATGTCTAGCCAGCCAAAACTCGGCTTAATACAAACGCAGGCCGCCCGAACAGTTGAAAATCCATCCTAGTATGCCAGATCGCCCAAAAACACCGCTATTCATTCTGAATATCAAGGTAAGATACCAAATTCCTTACTAGGACTAGCCTCTAATGCGACGGGAAAGAAAGAGAAAATAGAAAGGTCATCGGCAGTCATGATGAGTAACCCACCATCGGCGGGCGGTTTGGTTAGAGTTGCGGGGTGACGCGCGGTCCGTCATTGTGAGTTTATGCATCAGTCGGCTACGTGGGTAAGACGGGGAGCGGTGAGAAAGACGTGGCTCGCAGCGCCAAGGTGAGGAGTGAAGCGGTTGGTTCAGCTCAGCCGGGTAGACTTCATGGGAGGTTGCAACTGTATGCAACGCAAGTTCAAGGGTATAATGGCTTATGGAAGAAGAAGGTCGTGAGTGGTGTTGAAAGTTGATGCCTGCTGACAACGGAGACGGTTCGAGGCTTAAGCCTCTGTTGGACGTTGACTAGAGCCAGAATCTCCCAACGGTAGCCTCAAGTCTGAGTAGGTGCGACGAGGCCACGGCACTCTGATGCGTTGATCTCTCGCAAGCACACGCTGTGACGCCTGCGCAGGAATGGCTTCTGCTCTATCGATACTGCCCCGAGCAGTCGACTCTACAGCACTGTTGCGGTTGGGATTCTCCGTTTCGAGGGTGCGGCGAAGCATGGGGTGCAAAAACTCTGGGATTTCGGACCACTGTCCGGCACGAGCAGCACTGAGCATACCGGGAGGGAACAGAGCAGCCGGGACGATGGATGACTCAGTGCTCTGACGGAAGATCTGCTCAGTCAGGTAGGGCAGCTCGCCGGCTTCGATGGCGTTCTTGAGCCACTGCTCCCACTCTTCGTCGAGCACGGCAGTTGCATCGCCAGCTTCGCGCCTTGCCGCCTGTGCGCGGAGGCGCTCGTTGAGCTCAATGCCGACACTGCTCTCGAGCTCATCATCGCTTTCCACGACCATGCCGTCATTCTCAGCTGCATCGACGTCTTCGAGATCGGCATAGTCGCCTACAGCCGTCTGGGTGTCCTCTTGGTAGATGTCCGCATCTTCGACGCCATTTTCGACATCATTCCAGTTAGGAAACCCATCGGCCGTAGTATCGTGGATGGCAACGCCCTGCTCTTTCTCGTACTTGTCCTTGGCCCATTTGGTTCCCTCCCACTTGGTGAGACCAGAGATCTCGCCGTGGGTAAGTCGGAGGTTGTCGAATGCTCGAAACAGGCGCCGGTGCCAAGGCCAGCGGGATAGGCGAATGCGGTGCGTACGGTGCGTGTAATCGAGCCCAGGATATTTAGCCTCTTGAGTATCGAGGTGGCCGTAGAAAGCGTGCGTCTCTTGGCGGACCTCGGGGATCAGGTTGCGCTGAAGAAGGGCGTGGAAGTTCTGAGGGTCGGTGGTCTTGGGGCGAGGAAACATTTGCTCGTAAACAAGCTGATCGATAGGTTGGCCCTTCATGGTGACGATGCTGCGATGTTTCCCGTGCTTCTCGAAAGAGCGGGTGAATGCCAGCGTTATATAACGGTTGAGAGCTGGGCAAAGTAGCCTTGCCCTTCCTGTCTGCTTACTACTTGTCTTAAATGCCGAAGCGCTCGTTTTGACTTGGGCAGCAGCGGCAACGACGAACGAAAAAAAAAAGAAGAAAAAAGACGGCGAGCGGTTGGAAGGAAAGCAGGAAGGTATGCCAGCTTCTGAAGGCTCCAGGATGAAACGCTCTTCTCTCAGCATGCGTTGGAACTCCAGGGTCGGGCGATTGCGGCGGGGCGAAAGACGATATCGGGGAGGGTAAAAGTGCCCGATGGCGGGCGTTTGTAGAGGGGCTCCCGGCGGGAAGATATTTATTTAGCGGTGGAAGCAGCCTGAACACCCGCGCCTTCTGCTGGGGCGTGTGCGTCCACAGGCCAGCTCATAGGCTGACGACATGCTGATGGTCAGGGTGCTTGGGGGCTCGTTCGGGGCGTGCGACTCTTATTACAGTACTTACTGTAGACTACAGTATCCTAGTCTAGTGGGGGAGGGTAGTCCCGCATGGTTGAGCTGACCCGCTGTGACGATGATTCACGCCCGGTATTTTCAGCACTTGGGATTTCTACTCTGCTTACAGCTGGAATGCTGGATGCTGGATGCTTACGCATACCAGCCGAACGGTCCAAGGGTCCAGAACGGTGGGGTTGCGTGAAAGTTGCTCGTTGAACCTCCGGGCTCGTTGCTCTGCACTCGCAACTAACTTAGAGTAGAGAGCACATGCTGATAAACCCCTCGTGGCCGACTCTGTTATCTGACTGACGGCTTGGCTCGGAAACTATAATGTCCACTAGAGTACTCTAGATACAGTACAGTGCTCGCACGTCAAATATTTAGTTAGACTTCCCGTTGCTCTAATGATAAGCTAGCCAATTATCGAATTCCCGTCACATCCACCCCCTAGCCCGAACCGGACAACCGAAAGCCGCGAATCTACAGTTAGCGCAGCGACTGTATCCATCCTTGATAGTTCGAGGCCATTTTAGACATGGGGGAGGTTACGGGGCTGTCTTACAACGTTTCATCAGATGCCGGATCTCCAACCTGCTCTTACACTTACTCGTCGTAGATTGGGGACTACGCGCTCAACCACGAGCCCAGCCCATGGGTAACCGGGACTGTTCCAGTTCAAGGCCCTCGCATATTGACATGTCATATTCTATCACCCACAAGCATAAAGACTGCTTCGATCGAATGCTGGAAGAACTCGTTCGTAGCCAATGAGTTAACAAAGTGTTTCCCCAACGGATCAGTTTTTCATGAACTGTTCACGCTTCCGGGCTCCCACGGCCCCGCCAGTTCCGCCGGATCGTCGTCTCCGGAGCTGGGTGCAGGGCATGGCGCAGAATGATGGTGAAGAGCATACACTACCACAAATGTATAACGACATTCCCGACACATGTCCCTCTGGTAGACCGTAAGGTGAGTCCCTGCCAAGCTTAGTTTTATACTCTAAGGAATACAAATAGCAGATGGGTATTAGGCTGAGTCACCGAAACTGGCAACAGTAATAAGCAGCACGCTTGAACATGTATCAAAACGTCTGGTTTCAAGATGATACTCGAGCCCATCTCCTTACCAGATCCGCGCTTGAAGCGTCCTTTTCATAAGCATCGTTACCTCGTTATTCCTGCTCTAGGCTATTGTTTTTTTCCAGGCCATTTGAGCCCCGGGTCCAAAGTCGGCCCTGTAGTAGCCGTTGGGTCCAGCTTCTCCTCGTTAACCATATGCCGGTTCAGGATACCGTCTTCCCGATACGCCCGTGAGGGGACTCTCATCCCTATCATCGGGTGGTGCCCTCTTCTCCCACCTCTTTCGGTCCTCTCTGAAAGTCCGCGGCTCAAATACCGGGTGATCACGTCGCCGATCCATATCGGCGTGGCTACTAGTGCGGCGCTCCACTCCCGGTCGCCGTGGTGGCGGATACTGCCGGTCACGACGTTCTTCATCCCTATCACGCTCGCGCTCTCTATTTCGGTACCGTTCTCGGTCACGATCCCTTTCGCGCTCGCTACGTGCTCTCCTGTTTCTGCGAAACTCTTCATCGCTATCTTCTGATTCGGTTGAAGCGTTTGAGTCGAGATCAGAGTAGCTTTTACTGAGCCGCGCGGACAGAACTCGCTCACGCACCCGCTCGCGTTCTCGGTCCCGGCTCCGATGTGAGCGGCTCGGATCGCTACCGTAGGGTGTGGGGCGACCAGAGCTGCGTGGTCGGTCGGGATTGAGGCTGTTGGGTAAGATGTTGGATACCGTCGCCGAAAGCTTCTCGCGAAGACTCGGGCTATGAGTCGTACGTCGTCGAGTCTCTTCGGGCCTCAAGTCGGCGCGGTGCGGGCGAAAGTTAGGTGGTGCATGAAGCGGTCCCGGCGAAGGCTGCGGGTCTGACTGTGACATGAACCGTCGGCTTGGGGGAGGAGACGCCGGGCTATGGTTGCTACGTCCCTTGGCCCGTGGAGGAGTAGGCTCCTCGTCCGATGACTCTGAGGAGTAGTGTCTTGGTTGGCTGTGTCGGCGCGTTGGCACAGCCCTCTTCATGTGAGGATCGAGGTGCGCTGCGCCTGGAGGATAAGAGGCTGGCTCGGCGCGTCGCGACATATGGTAGTCCGAGAAACTCCTCCGCCGGGCCTGTTCCTCAGCCTGTTGGCGCTCCTGCTGAGCTCGGTCGGGCGAGCGACGTCCAGTATATGATCCCCTGGGGGCGCGGTCGTACATATAAGGGCGTTCAAGGTTCGGCGGTTCACCAGGCCACTGGCGGGCATTGGAAAACGGCTTCTGAACGTGTACGTAGGTGAATTTGGGCTTTGATGTCGGCTCTGGCGACGGTGCGGCTTTTGCGAAATTCTTCTCGCGAGTCGCTTCATTGCGTAACTGATCGGCGCATGACTTGTGCCATCGATCAACCTCGTCATCAGCCTCGGATGGAAATACGGCCTTTGGTAAGTTTGGTGGGAACTCTTGGCCCGTTTCAGGATGCTTCAATCCCCAATTCTGCACTGCATATTGCAGAAAAGGCACATGCTCCTCTGGACCAAGAAGAATCTCAAGGGACTCCCAGCGCGAGAAGCCTCTTGACGTGAGGGCGGGGATGGTAGGCGGTGCGAAGTCATTCTCGGTAGGCTGCAGTGTGTGTTGGCAGCCGGTAACCTGCCACATGTAGGATATGGATTCGTTTGGCATGTCGACGAAGAGAGCTTGGTGTGTTAGAGGGTGCACAGCAGGTCGGGTTGGTTGGGAAACGCACAGTCATAGTCGCCGCCTACGGCCTTATAAAAGGCAGCCAGCTTATCCGGCGTTAGCTGTGCGACATCTTTGTCGCCAATCTCGAGGACCTGTCAAGCGTATTAGTCTACTTGTTAAGACGAGTTCGAGGGGGGGGGGGTGATGTAGGTGAGCACGCATACAATATGGCGGGCGATGGCCCTCAACAACGCATCGAGCTGCTTAGACGGACTCTTGTCCTTCTCGTACATGTAACCATATTCGACAGGTTGCAGCGGTGTGGAGTTGCCCGACTGACTGCTGTTTCTGGGCGCCGTCGACATTGTGGCAGACGAGCAAACCGAAAGGGAAGACGATGAAGATGCGTGAACGGTCTCACATCCAGGGCAAACGGCGGAGGGTTGCTATTGCTGGGCGATGGACGATTGCGGGGAAAGCGCAAATGCCGGAGGCAGGGCGACCGCGGTGAGGCTGGTAGCAAGCGCACATACGATGAAGGTGAGAGAAAAGTACAGTGAGAACAAGATGTAGCGGAGAGGACCAAGAGCACACCACACAGAATGGTAATAAGCAGAGGCAACAAGTCAAGTTGGAGGATGGTCGTCTCGGTCTTTGTATGGATGCGCGAACGGGTCGGGAGCTGATGGAGGCCCAGGCAGACGGGAGCTTGGCAGCGGGACAGGCGCTGGAGAGGCAACCATACACCGTGGGGTCACGATGGCATGAGGGCCAGGATGATTTGCACTAGTCTGATGTACAGAGTACCGTAGGGCGCAGACGCAGGCGCTGTGCTGTGCTGTGCCTGAGCAGCTATTTCGAGTTTATGACTGTGTTGTCGATGAGGTGGGACTTGGAGGCTTTGCCGAATGGCACTCAAGAACGCGGCGATAATCTGATAGTTCCAAGTTACTCGAGTGACTCGGCTGGACTCTAGTCTACTCTAGTGTTTCGTAACGGTCCGTCGGTGAGCGGGCGCAGGCGAGAGCGGTGACGTTATTTTCCAGGTCAAGTAGTAGTAGCAGACAAGAGTTGTCGATCTCGATTCTTCATAGTAAGGAATATGCAGATGCGGATGCACCGTGGATCGAGGGCTTGCAAGTTCAAAGTCCCGGGGGGGAGAAAGAGAAAGGCGGTGCGGTTACAGAGTAGAGTAAAGTACGTACAATCTGTACGGCACAGCCATTGCGCATCACAAACCAAGCTTGCGCATGTGCACTACTGGCGGTATCTCGTATGCCATCTGACACGTGCATCCTTGTCGTAGGTCCCACCACCTGTCTGCCTTCCACCATCAACATTATGCTGCTTAGTTGTTCTTGGTGCCGTCATCCAACGAGAGCGTCGTTCGAGCTTTTTGCTGGTGACCGGCGCGGTGACTGGGCGCGGTGACTGGGCGCCTCATGGCGTGCGAGGCTAGACGAAGTAGTGAAATAGCTGTCAGATGTAGCCTGCAGTTGGCTCTTACGTCTTTGCGCAGAATGCGATAAACGATGTGTTTTATCCCTCTAGCTACGTAGCACGAGCAGATGAGTACTTCATGACGGAATGGCCCGCATGCGTATACCATCGGCGGTATCAGGTTATAACAAGTGGTTCCTCTCTTTTTCTAAAAGACAATCTCCTGTGATGAAGTTCCGTTTGACTTGTTGGCCTCCAACCCGTTGGCCCTGTCAAAGGTTGACCTGGACCATGCCAAACTGGGTCCATTGTGGGGTGGGGAGTACATCCCGCTGGCAGGGCTAACGCTAGCATCCGAGGCTGTGTGGGCATCCCACCGCATCACTCTCCGTTTATTAACCAGCCACCAGTTCACCGCAACGGTCAAGTCACAAGTGCCCATGCCGTTTGTTGCTATGCGTACGAAAACTTGAAGCAAGACCAGGGTTACATCATGCATAGGATGAAAACCTTCTCCGTGTGAGGATGCCTGAAGGCTTCAGAAAGGTCATCCGGTTTTCTCGAACCCTCTGCAGGTGTAGGGTAGGGGCATTCAGAAAGGAACAGCACTGGCCAACCCGCGCTCCAATCATGTAGCTCCATTTACGATCTGCTTCGTTGGCTTCTTTTTTTCCCTCCCAACATTCAAGGTCCAGCCTCCAACCGCGCAAAGCTTCCACCCGACAGGGAGTCCCGCACCAACGTCCAGCGACCGACGTCCCTTCCTGTCTTCACCTCCAGATCATCCATACGTACCAATCGTCACCATGGACGCCCTCAGCTCCGCCATCCGACCCATCATCACGCCCCTAACGCACAATCTCCCCGCCCCCATCCGCGACCTCGGTGTCTCCATCCTCGGCCAGTCCTGCTACACCTCTCTCCTGCACGACGTAAACCTCGCCGACGAAGTCTGTCTCAAGCTCGCCATCTCCAAGACTCTCGGAATCGGCATCATCGCCGCCTCATCCATCGTCAAGGTCCCGCAGATTCTCAAGCTCGTCCGATCAAAGTCCGCAGAGGGCGTATCCTTCCTGAGCTACTTCCTCGAGACCATCGCGTACCTCGTCGGACTCGCCTACAATGTTCGCAATGGCTTTCCGTTCAGCACCTTTGGCGAGACTGCTTTGATCGTCGGGCAGAACATTGTCATTTCGGTCTTGGTCCTCAACTACAGTGGACGTGCTAGTTTAGCGGCTGTCCTTGTCGCTGCCCTCGCCGCCACCGTTGCCACGCTGTTTGCCGAGAACATTGTCGACATGCAGACATTGAGCTATCTTCAGGCTGGAGCTGGTGTCCTGGGCGTTGCGAGCAAAGTGCCTCAGATCCTTGCCATCTTTCAGCAGGGTGGCACCGGCCAGCTCAGCGCATTCGCGGTAAGTTCTAATATCGTGTAGAAGCATTCGCAATTCAGAAGCTAACATCATGCAGGTTTTCAACTACCTCGCCGGCTCTCTGTCCCGCATCTTTACCACCCTTCAGGAAGTCGATGATAAGCTCATTCTCTACGGTTTCGTCTCCGGGTTCATCCTCAACGCCATCCTTGCTCTCCAGATGGTTTACTACTGGAATGCCCCTTCAGAGAAGGCCAAGGGCAAGCGAAAGGAGCTGCCCATTGGGGTTAAGCCTGCAGCCACCTCGACAGGGATCTCGAGCTCGAGCTCGACCTCGACTCCCAAGAAGTCGCCCACCACGCGTCGACGTGGTTAAGGATATAAAGGGACGCTTTCCTTGTGCTAGCATTAGTAGAGATCCATTGTAATAGCTCACGCATAATCATAAACATTCGAATTTCTGTAATAGCCTTCGCTCTAACACAACCATGATAATCGACCTTGGTATTTCCCATGCGCCTCCCTCGAAACGCCAAAAACACGCCCCAAAGCAATACTCCAACCAATGCACCTTTTTTGCAACCCAATATGTCTGCTCATCGAAGGAATACAGATATAAATAACAATCCAACCCGTCTCCTTATCTCAAGCCTTGCGACCGGCACACTGTAGGCACCGGCGCTGCTCGCCTAAGTTGCTTACAGAGCAGCTGAAGCACACATGCTTACCACAGGCACCGCATGCGCAGTCGGAACTCGACTCATCGACATTCATGGCATCACCATTGTTCTCCCTCAAATTCGTGCCGCAATCGTCGCAATTAGTCGATACTGGCATTTGTTGTTTCAATATGGGGTCATGGGTAGTCGAAGGCGCAGAAGATATGTTGAAAAATCGATGCAGCGATTGTTGCTTCACTCCTGGGTGGGAGGTACGAATGTGACCATTATCGTCCGATAAAACCATGTCGTGGGACTCAAACGGCTGATCCTGGGCAGAGTAGAGTAGGTTGAGGGTACGTTCTGAAAGGCTTCGCGTCAGCTCCTGCTAGAAGTGATGACGTTCAGATCCGCATATCTACTCACGATGAACCTCGCTTTCCGACGGCCGGTTATCCCGGAAGCGCTTCATAGTCCGACTATGAAGATGAACAGGCGTGCTGTCGTACGTCGCGAACGGGTTGTTGGCGTTGCCAACTGGCGGGGAGTTGAATGAGGAGATGGAGGATGACGGCGAAGCGCAAAGCTCTGAAGCCGAACGCTTGCGCTTGAGAACCATGACGAATAATTGCTACTCGAGAACCAAAGTTTACCTAAACAAAGGATTGGGCCAGCCGTTGTAATAGCAATATGTTCGTTAGGTAGTGATTGAGTGCAGATGCTTTAGGGGAACAAGCTCATCCGTTAGTGGTCGATGACTATGTATTGAGGCGCGGTTCCTAACGCGCTGGCGTTGGACAGGGATACTGAGCGCGTTAATGGAAGGCCCCAACGCCGGACCTTCCTCGACCTGAAGACCCACTGATGTCTCGCTTCCGGTCTTTCGGAGCCGGCTCCAGCTCCTATGCACTAAAAGACATTGAAGTCTACTCTGTACATAAATTCCTACAAGAGCCAGTTTGATGAAGTCAAGTTGAGAGAGACAAACTAGACGAAGTGTGCAGAAGAAGAGCAGGGTAACGAATGCGATAGTAACCGTGAGGCCTGAAACTTATACGTGACTATGAAGTGAAGTTACCACCTCCGTGCAATTCAGCCTGTCCTCAAATTTTGGCTGCGAGTGGGCATCTAGGAAGTCGTTGAGAACGATCTCAAGATTTTGCGAGAAAAGAACCTCGTATATGGGCCTGGTATATTAAAGCATCCGTGTCTCGAAGGCGACCAACTCAGTACCAACAACTCTTCCCGAAGGAGTTCTTGAAAGTCGTGTAGTCCAACGCCTTAGTTGCCCGTAAGGTCCCCGGAAGTTTCTATACAATGTAAGGGAATAGGAACCAACGACCCTTGCTACTGCCTTTCGCAATCTAGTTTGTTCGATATCTCGACCGACCGTGGTGGTAAACGCGAATCTGGATAGTCTTCTGTGGGTACACGGGGACTGCCAATACGTATAAATTCACGGCTCAGGCCGGAAGTCGAGTGAGCTTTCATACAAGCCGCAGTCATGGGTATCGTAAGAACAGGACGAGCTAGACTTTGTATCGAATGCTCAACTCGCACACAGACTACAGAAACCTCTCGTCCCATCCGTAGTAGCCCGGCATATCATAGTACCGTGTCAAATAAGTAGACTCATCTGTAGGGCACGTCAGTCAACGTTGAAGTCCTCAAAGCAAATCCGCCATAACATACCTCTCTCGCGACTGATGCCCAGCTGGTCCGCGACATTTATATATCCTTTATCCATCTTCCCCTTACTCTTCTGCACCTTATCCACCGCAGCTTCATCCACCTGCCACGGGCTCCGACAAAACGGACACGAAACTTGTCCCTCCTTCTTATCCGCCCACATCTTGAAGCACTCTTCGTGGAAGTTCTGCCCGCACGCCGCTCGACACCAGACCACCGACTCTGCTTCCTCGTCGAGTTCGCAGAAGCAGATACAGCAGTCACCTTCAACAGGCTTACGTTTCTTGTTGGCCTCGGTTGCCGCCTTACTATTCTCTTCAGGGATGGGCGGTGCATTCTCAAAGATGGTGCGTAGCTCGGATGGTAGCAAAGCGAGTTGGTATACGAGTTCGATAGGAGCGTTGAGGACTCGTTTCATCACCTGCTCTGGTCAACTCGTTTCGCAGTATAAGAAGTGGTAAGGGAAACGCACATATAGCATGTGTTTGCATTGAGCACCCTGTTTCGCGTGTGGACAACTGCACCTCGGCACATTTCCAACGCACACCTCGTAGATGTTCCCTGTTGATCCCGTCATCTCCACAACCTCCTCTGGACACTCCTCAGTACCTGCCCGCCGCCGCTGCAGCACAAAGAAGCGCTGAGCCAGCGCTCGCTCATAAATAGGATAAAATGACTGAGGTGCATGATCTCTGAATCTGCGTAACCGCTTCTCCTTCTTGGGTTTATCTGCCTTGCTCTTCTTCCCTGAACCGCAGTCATCAACCTCGGCCTTTCTCTTTTTGGTTGAACCGTACTGTGATGGACTATATCGCGGCGCACTGTATCGCATCGAATCGAATCGATACGAGGTGGAATCTACTGAAGATGCCGACCATGGCTGATCGCCCGTTGTGTCAATAACATCAAGACCTCCCGCTGGCGTCTTCGGCACTGCTGCTTGTCCCGAACTTTGGTCAGGATCCGAGTCCTTATGTGAGATGCCCATGGCACCTGAATTGATACTTAACCAACTGTTTACAAAAACCGTCAAACAAGTGAAAGTTCACTTTGCGTCACTCAATAACCGTTCGTGAGAGGTAAACAGAACGCGCTTTAACCGACCACATAGTCACGTGCGCGTCTTTCAACGAAGAACGGCCGCATGACGTTATCTGTTTGAGAAAGAGCAGTATATATTCAGGATTCTGAGGTTTATGTAACAGTCGTATCCATCTGCTCAAGCTGTGAGGGCCCAATTGGTGTTATTTTGCCTACAAGGCCATAGACAAATCACGAAAAGGAGTTTGCCTACTACTGTTCGTATCCATCTGCTCAAGCTGTGAGGGCCCAATTGGTGTTATTTTGCCTACAAGGCCATAGACAAATCACGAAAAGGAGTTTGCCTACTACTGTTCGACTGCGGGATGCATAATGCATTATCACTAGGCTAGTAAGAGCTAAAGGAAGATTTGGCAAACGAGGTCAGGGAAATGCACCCAGCATTTATTTATTTCGTCATCATTTAGCCTGACTACTTATCCTTCTCTTTCAACGCCCCCTCTGCTATATTGGCCTCTTGGTAGCCATATACAGGAAGATGATAACTAAATCCGAACCAACCAAACGCCGCGGAGCGAGACTTCCTACCAGTCCCAACTCTTCCAGTGTACACAAAGTTCGTGTAGATATGCCCAATTCCGCCTCCTTGAATGCGCCCCGCCCCCCTTCCCATATATGCAGGTGACAAAGAAAAAAAGTATCAAAAATCGGATGTACGACGTCGTCGTGAGAGAGTATGAAAATGTGTCGTCTTGACGTATACGAGTGATGGTACAAGTTGTGACCTCTAATTGAACGGCGGGATGCAAGATGGTGCAAACGCCAGGTCTTTGCGGCGGATGTTGAGTAATGGTGTATTAGACAGTAAGAAAATTAAACGTGGCCGTTTCAGGTCATCGAAGTGAGAGTCATCGTGGACATCCGTCGCGGTGATACGCTTGTTGGTCTTGTTCGTATCAAGGTCGTCGGTAATTCGTGCCGAATGGCACGGAAGGACTTTTGAGATGGCGTCACAACGTGTTTCACGCGATTAATATCAATCTCGTCGTGGTAGTTGTGAAGAGAATCAGAAGCGTATGAGCATGTTTACGCTTGCACTAGAAGGGTCGCATCAAGCTGTTATGCGCTCACACTTCAAGGCAGAGGACGTCGGTGGCTAGGGTCGCGTGGTTGGAAGCGCTGAGCTTCAGCAGCCATCCATTCTGCAGATCCAGTTTGGTGCGCAGGTTGCTCAGCAGGCACCTTAGTGTCGCTACCAGACGAAGATGCACGGACGTGGTTGGCAGAAGTATTGGAAGAGCCCGGGACGAGATTCGTAACAGCTTGTGCGATAGATGCCACAACATAGCCACGCAGCTCCTTGTCCTCGCGCGAGTCCTCTTTCTCCAGGCGGAAGCGGTCATCCTTGTTCATGTTGGACCGGCGAATGTTCTTAATCTCCTGCATGATGTAGAGGAGTACTTCTTCTGGGCAACGTTGACGCTCTGCGGCGTATTCGCTTTTGCGTACATACCGACGCGTGACATCCGTAGCGCCGTCGATAGAGAAGGCAATGCAATATGACATCTTCTTTCCCCAGCCTTGGGTGTATAGGCGCGGGTTGTCCCACGCCTCTTCACAGGCATCAACATGAATCCACCGCTTTTGGTGGTCCGAGTAGACTTCGGTCCAAACGTGGTCCTCGGCATTCCAGACCCATCGAACGCGACCACCAACAGCGCGGCAGAGCATGCTAAAACAGTTGGCCCATTCACCAACTCGACCTCGTCGAGTCTGGAGCAGCCGCCAGACATCGCCGTACCGAGGAAAACGCTCGTACGCGCCGCAGGTCTGGGCAGAGCATCGGTACAGCTCTACTCGGATAGCACCGCATGCGCTTTCCTCGGGGGTGGGTGCAGTCATCCCCTTAGCAATGGTAGGTGAAAGGCAGACGGGGCAAGGAGGGTTGTTAATCCAGGTGAAGAATGATCGCTTAAACCATCTGGTCTAGGTCAGTATTTACCATATGAAGTAAAATCAAAGAGCGTACCTGAGAAGAGCTCTGATGACGCAGTCCTGATATCCCCATTCGGGCCGTCGTCCATCGCCCATGCTCTCGGCCTGAGCCTGCAAAACCTGTGTTTCCTCCTCGGCCTCACCATAGATGCGATCGAGAGGAATCGTTTGTAGTGCCTCGTCCAAGAGGCCAGGGTTCTCGTACTTAGTTGGCGTTAAAGATAAGCTGATGAGAAGGTTGCGGAACTTCTGTGAATCACGATCGCCTGCCTCGGGAGGCGTGGGGATCTTAGGAAGGTGTCGAAGTGCTGAGTATGAGGGTGGAGTTGAAGCAGCATGTTGCGAGGTATGATGCTGATGAGCAGCTGTTGAAGGGTCACGCAAGTTGGTGTTCGATGGACGTTCAGATAGATTCGGGGACGCTTGACGAGATGTCGAGCGCAGGTCATTCATGCGCTTGTCACGCAGCAGACCCTCGAATTGGACGCGAAGCTCCCGCGCCCACTCCTCGCCGTATTCAGCATCCTGGGATGTTGGAGCCGGGCTCCTAGGCATGCCTCGTCCGGCCATGGTGAGTATGAGTGGTGGATAATCGAAATGAATCAACAGTTAAGTTGGGGGTAGTCTCCGTAGCGATCAATTGAGATGGGACGATGTGGTCGAAGCTGCCAACTTCAACGCAGGATTACAGTGAAGCAAGAAGTATGTTGGAGGCTGGGTTAAAGAGCGGAACCCAAAAGCACTCCTTCGTCAGGTGGTAATAGCCGTGGTGATTGTCGTTGGCTGTCGTCAGCCCGCTGCGTAGACGTCTGAAGAGGTTGCCACTGCAAACGCAAGGGCGTAGCCGGTCGGCCTTGTCAAGATTGAGTCGATTCTGTTGAACCCTGGCGACGGCCGTTAAATGTGTCAGTTGTCGTCGATTTCGCTATGGTCGCCGTATCACGTCGAATCGTGGTGATTCCCAGGTTAATAGAGTAGACAAAGAGTAAGAGCCGGGTCAGTGAGAGGGAGAGAGCGGAGATGGCAGCAAAAGCAGAGTGGCAGAGGCGGAGGCAGTAACAGAAGAACGGATTGGGAATCGAGGGTGGAACAGGGAATAAAGGGACGGGGTGTGTCGGGAGGGTGTGCGCCATGTTGCGTACTGTCCGCTCTGGATGGCAGTTTACGCGTCAGCAGTGAATGCTACGGCCAATTAGAGGGCCCCAGTTTTCTCATCAGCGGGGTTGTTCTAGGCGCAGGACCACGTACCAGTACTGGGACTTCTGTGCTGGCCACGCACTACGCCCAAATCTTTGAATTCCTCGACCCATACCGTCTTCACTTCATTCGTCTCGTTGGGAACAATGGAGCAGATTGCGCTACAGTTGCGGTCAAGCTGATGAGCTTCATTTAGTCCCGACAGCCTTGAGGTTTAAACTACAGTTACGAAGCCTTTTCTCCTCTTCCCGCGAGCATGGGAATCTTAGCCCATCAGATTTCTTGGCGGGACGCGACAGCTCTTGTCGTCGTTCCCAGTAGGGGGATCATCTAACGTCTCTAGTCTACAGTCTGTACTAGCTCTCTACTCTAGGTAGGGACGGTCCACGCAATACTTTCAACATGCTGCCTCATTCAGTGGGCCTGCCTTGATAGACAAACCAAGTGGTCGTGATAAGGGTGAGATCTCGACTCCAATTCTTGACGTTGTACCGTACATACGTATCATCTCCTCATTCGAGGTTTGCACTGTAGTAGTAGATCAACTACGAATCGATCTTGAACTGCACTCACTTATGGGAGAGCTTGCCCGCAAAGGGAGTTGATAGTCTGATGTTCAGTGATACGTGCATATCACGGACGCGGGGATCTCAGCTATTCGCTGATAGTGTCGCACGACTTCTACAAGTCAGGGTGCAGACAAAACAGACCGGAGTAGAACTTCTTGTGCCCGTATAGGTAGATTAAATCGAGAGCAGCGGTCGCAATATGTGGCGAAGGACTTGCGACGACTTGGTTCGATACAGTAGCAGATTGACATGGGGAAAGGAAAAAAGAGGCGCATTCAATCATAGACTCACAGATGCAAAATCAATAGCGGGTCTGTAAGAATCGGATGAAACTTGAAAGACCTCTTCTCCACGTCTCGGTCGGCAGCTCGCCGATTCCCGAACCCGCATTCAAGCCCCGTGAAGGTGCAGGTGGAAACGAATCAATACTAAGCGTGATGCCTCGTCCAGGGAACGTGTTGCCAACGTCAAGGACGAAGTCTAGCGCCGACTATTGTGTCGTCGTTCAGAATAAGCGTCGTCAACACCTTTACTCTAATAAACCTGCTGCCATTCGGCTAGCTCCAGGTACCGGTACTTTAAACCACACAAGCCTTGACGACAAGGCAAGTGGGTGATGACGAGCCACTGAAACACCCAGGTGATACTGAGAGGCGCCTAGGCGCCTGCCCTTGCTAAAAAATCTAGTATCTGCCCAATGATGGCCATTGTGGCTCAGGCTAAAAGCTGTGCCACTCAACCACTGCCACTAGTGATGGCACTGCCGCTTGTCGCGAGCCCAGCTCATGATTGGAGGATCACGTTAGGAGCTACATAGTACCTTTTCCAGTCTCAAGGTAACGGATTGACGTAAAGCGATTCTTCTACCCTAAGAATCTAATGAGTGCATTTGATGGAATATGTTATCAGGTAATAAATGAAATTGACCAGGACGACCCTAAAAAAGCAGACGCCGCGGCCCGCAGGTGCCACAAGCAGCACATTTCGCCTGTCATCCACTCAAGTTGCCCAGGTACAGCCCTGCCAGAGCCACTGTGGCCGTGCTCTATTTCTAGACTTTGGCCCCTGGACTTCGAATCCACTGGCCCACGCGGAGTTTCATGAACCGGCAGCGTTGCTGCGCAGCATTGAAGAGGAACATAAATCGTAGTGATGTTATGGTTGTGAACTGTGTGCTCTAGGCATAATTGCAGCCAAAAGTTGACGAAGGCTAATACAAGGTTGATTCACTGCAGCACAGCCAACTTCTTACCGATCTATCTCCGGGAGAGAAAGGGCCACGCCATACATAGCAGCCTGCTCTGCCCTGGCATGTTGATTGACCTGAAGCACAGCATGGTATCTGTGGAAGGAAGGAAGAACTAAAGGAGGTACAGATTGCCTTAGGGAACAACACGCTGAATCCATTCTCCACCAAGCCCTGCTTCCCCCTCCTTTGCCTCGGAAGTATCAATCGGAATTCCTCTATACACTGTACTTCTCACCAGAACTCTTCGAGTTTCATCTTCAGCCGCTTGAACGACACCATGTCGATACGGATTACTAGTACCTTTTCAATCTGGAAACCATTGCAGGAAGCTTTCCACTCTGTCGCTGCCCTCTTGAGCGCTCTTACAGCAGCTACACGGTACAGAAGTTTAATCAATCGCCCTAGCGGTCCTGCACGCTTGCTTAGTTCTCCTGGCTTCTCGTGGATGAGAAATGCTGCTTTAAATCCATCGATATAACGACCTATAGACAGCGACACTATGATACGAAACAGCGCTGAACCGCTGGTAAGTTTTGTACGCCACGGTTCGTTTCTCGGTCTATAAGGCTGCTCATGCTGTAATCCTTGTAATTCAGATCATCCACAGCTCATCTACGAATACGGTTCAATTCACCCATATCACGAGATGCTGAATTGAGACACTGTTGGGCTCCCCTCGTCTGCTATCATCCTTCGTTTCTTGGCAGCAACACATCCCCACAAAGATCGGCAATTCTCTCTCAATGATCAGACTGTTCAAAATCCAGAGGTCTTTCCGGCATTGACTATCCGCGAGATACGTCGGGGATGTCGGACAAGGCGAGTCTTCGAACCCCCCAGCAATCTTAGCTCCACGACTGGGGGGGGGGGGGGGGGGTCTGTCTGGACCAGCTTACCAACTGCTCACGCACCGCACTAGACAGGCCGCGTCATCTGGCTAGCGTCTTCACAGCGGATTGCGTACGTACTGTACAACACACTGCGAACAAAGCACCTAGCAACAGTGACTATCGAAATTGGAAGCGGTTGGATACTATTCATGAATGGCAGAACAGACGCATACTGTAGAATTACTCCGCAATTTTCACTCTTTAGGTCCGTGACATCCGTTTTGCACGCTTGTTACTGAAGCTTCTTCGCCAGGGGTTCTTGGACACTGCTCCTTTTCGGTTCCGATCTTACCAGGATCTGGCGCCGGCTCCGAAGCGTTCCAATCTGGTTCGAATGCGACTGAGACGTGCTTATGGAGCTGTCCTTAGAAGTGAGGGGCGACGTTGCGGAACACACCGAACTCGGCCGAGTCGACATTCGTCTCATGAAGTGACTCAACGTTTCGACCCGGCCTGATGCATTTGCCTTTCATGTATCATCTGGCATTGCTGGAAATGGATGACGTTTCACGCTCATTCAACCTGTTGCTTAGTTTCAAGGCCTGGTTGAAGCTGGTCGACAAACACATTGTCGCCAACTTTCGGCCAATTTCTTCCGCATTGAACAAGCTTAACTGGAACCATTGTACGACGCGCGTACGTTCGCCGAGTGTTTCTCCCCCAAGCACTGACAATGATCGGCAACAGCCATGCGTCTGAGTAATGATACCATCAGCATGGATCATAGATAAACTCTCCATCTTTGGAAAGCGACGTTCCGATCGTGACACCGACCACAAAGTTTTGACCTATTTATTAACGGTCTATGTTATGAGACGTCTGAGTCAGGTGAGCTCAGACCACCTGTCCCTAACTGATTCAATGCCAAGCGGTTCCACATTTGTCTGCAATAGGGTTACTTGCAGCATTGAACCTGTTACATAACATCGCACAACGAAAAATGTGCTTTTGGTGCTCCGTACTGGGCATTCTACCCAATCTCACCTTTATTTATTTGAATCCATGTCACAATGTAATGAACTGAATCCTAAACTGGAACTGCATCATAAGAACACGGAGTACATAGAGTACATAGTCCAAATAAACACAAAGTAAATTGGCCTAGTCTGTACGCAGCCAAGATGGCAACGATCCTCGCCGGAGTTTTTACAAGCAGTCCATCATGATTTGTCCGCTCTTCAGGCGGACCGCAACCTCGGCATAATTACATGGTGATTCGTCCCAGTCTATCTCTCCCACTCTTCAAGGCTAAAATAACTCTCCGGTTTCTCCACATCCCACGTCGGTCTTTCCACCAGAGCAACCTCGAGCGGCTCGTCCGCCGTGCCGAGGGGAACGATGCCAAAGATGGGACGGTACTTGTATGTCATCCACCAGCCCTTTTGCTCACCACCTGCCTGAGCAACCTCGAGGCTACCACTACCGGTGCGGTTGTTGCGGAGCTGGGCGAGCTCGCCGTCAGCCTCACCCATGTCGCCGTCTTCGTTATCGTCAGTCTCGCTATCGAGATCCTCGGGTCGCGGGGCGTCGTCCATGTCAACGTCCTCCCACTCTCCGGCAGTCAGCTTGCGAACCTGGGAGGGCGCGAGGGCCTGACCCGCTTCCATTCTGCCACCAGCACCGGTTGAGGGGCCGGTTCTCTTGCGTTTGGTGCCCGACTTGCCGGGCGTCTCGCTAGAATCGCCGCTCTCGGCAGTGGGCTTGGGGAGGTCCAGCGCTGTGTCAATCATGAGGAGGAATGAGACACCGTAGATCCAGACACGTGAGCCCTGCCAAACGGCACCCTTGGCGAGATCGAGTAGATCCTGAACGGGAGCGGGGAGAGCCCGACGAGGATGACGTCGGGACCATGGCGTGAGACCACCCTGGAGGGGGTGGAAGGTGAGGAGGTTCCAAGTTGAAGTGATGGCCAAGAGAGTGTAGTCATTGGCAGCTCCGGACTCGTCGCTCGTGTTGTTCGTGATGTTGGAGGTGCTGGGGACATCGTCCGAGAAGGAGAGAACGGTGGCAGCAGAAGGAAGCTTGGGGATGAGTTTCGCGTTTGGGTTGCGAGTCCAGACCTCGCTGCTGCTGACGAGCGCACCATCTTCTTCATCGGAAGAGTCGTCATTACTCTCTGATGCTGACGAGCCATCCTCCTCGGTCTTGGCTCCGTTCTGCGCTTCACCAGAATCGCGAAGGACCCAGGTATCGATGTAGCCAGCCAGATCCGAAGTTGCGACCAACCTGGAGTCTGCCGAGAAGGCGATGTGCGTGATGCTCCTGTCATAGCTTCCGAGACCACCGTTGGAGATGTAGCGGGGAATTTGACGTCGCAGGCGAGCAAGTCTCTGAAGCTGGGGCTGGAAAGTGACGGAGTCCTCGGAAGTCTCGACCTTCATAACCAGTACGTGGGAGCCTTCCTGTACAGCACACAGCCATCGACCGTTAGGCGAGAGTTGAACCTTGGTAGCACCGCCGCTCGTCAACTTCTCGGGTAGCGCCAAGGTAGCAAGGGTCACATCTGAGGGCTTGACAGGGTCCTGGTGTGCTAGCCTAAAAGCCTTGACGTCCGTGGCTGTTGACACGACGAGCAGAGTACCCTCCTGGTTGATGGTGGCCGAGGTGATGTTTGACTCGCCCTTGACAACTATGGTCTTCAGAAGCTTGCGATTCTGGTTGATATCCACGTCTTCACCTCCAGCATTGAACATGTCGGTGGCGGACTTGCGCAGAATCCAGACGTGAACTTCAGTACCCCACCAGCTGACAATAAATCTCGCCTTTCGCGCACTCAGGATGGGGGGCTGTTGGGGAAGGCTAGGCATGATACGGTGGTTCTCGCGGCCCATTTCCTTGAGAGGGATAACGACGGGATTCGCATCGGGTCCTATATGTATCGTTAGTGATATTCTCGTCTCTCTACCAGGTGGTTGGGTGAATGCGAACCTCCAGAAACAACAACGCTAATCTTTCCACTCTCGAATGAGGCCATGGACTTGACATCGTGCTCGTGATACCTTCGGCCCCAAACCTTGCTCCATCGGTGGCCGGCGCCAGTGTTCTGCTTGTAAAGAATGGTTCGTCGGTCCATACCACCACTGAGGATCGAAGTGCCATCAGCGTTCGTAGTAAGACTGAGAACATCCTGTTTGTGACTCTGCATACGCTGCGTCTGTGTATAGGTCTTTCCATCCCAGATACAGACCTGGCCTGTCGAATCGCCGGACACAATGTTGCCTCCAGGGAGACACTTGACAGACCAGACGATAATGTCCTTGGAGCCACCGATCAGATCGGAGCCCAGCGTCATCCTCCGTAGCATATGTCCTCGGGTGATATCGTACGCTCGAATCGTGCTATCGGAACAGCCGACAATGGCGACCTTTCGCGATTGGAAGGTGATGCTGACCATCTGGGCCTTCTTGGTGGGAGATCGGAGCAAAACACGCTGGAATCGCAAATCGTCGTCCTCGATCGAGTACATGACAAGCTCGCCGTCAATAGTTCCGGCGATGAGCTTGTTGGAATCTTGCGAGTCCTGGCCAAGGCTGGTTTTATCGGAAGCGGTAGGCTGGGCAGCCATGCACCAGATGTCGCCGTGCTGGCCGCTGGCGTGCCTCTTAGGCTTGCCCTTCTCGAGATCCCATTCCGTGACGGTCGAGGTGTAGCCAATGCTGAAGAGGCGCGACTTTCCAGCAACTACCCGACCATCGCCAAGATCCTGATCGGGCTCGTTGACCCAGACAAGGCCGTCAACACTGCGATCCTTACCGCCAGGAATGACAAGCTCCTGGTTCCATGATCCATTGGAGGGGTTCCAGATCTCGATATCACCGTTTGCTCGTCCAATAGCCAGCCTCGCGAGGTTCGACTGCAATGCTGATCTCGTCTTGGGGTGTGAGAAGGCGACGGCGTTGATGGCGGACGGCTTGTAGGGCACGAAGCGGCAACGGTGGACGTCCATGGCTGCGTCTGCTCAGCTCTTGTAGGAGCGTGTAGAGTGATATTTGTTGATACCAGATCGTTCCAGAAGAATTTGCGACAACTATAATGACGTGGGTTGAAAAGTGTGAGTTGCCGGAGCCCGTCGCCAAATAGTCAGGCGTTGAATGTGGGCGAGGCTGTGGTATCGTGATCAAGCAGAGGACGGAAAAAAAGTTGGGCCTTCCAGATTTTTTTTTTCTTGGGCTACACAGCGACGCGGCGACGCAACTGATTAAGGTGTGGTCAGTGCGACTAGTCTTGTCTAGCGTAGTGTCCCTCAACCCCCACCATCACCACAAACTCGCAATGAGGAAAGGATCTTGGTCGACCCTTCCTTGGCATCTGCGATAACTGATAGGTTTCACTCCTGCCTTGACAATCGAGTAGTCGCCTACTGCGATTGTGTTGCGAGGATGTTTTTTCTCTTCCTTTTTCGTTCTAACCAAATGCCAACGCAAACATCAGCACGTCTAAACACTTGCTCGGTGTTATCTTTCGAGCATCGACTAATCAACTTGTTCCTCTTTAACCATATTTTATTGAAAAGAAAGGAACGCCTTTCCTGATTCAAAGACTATAGTTATGCCGAACTCAGTGTGATTATGCAATGCTAAACCAGTCTTTATGAATACATGACTCGATATCCTTCAAGAAATTGATCATACATCTTAACTAAACTCCTGAAGAAGAAGCCTCTGCCACCTGGACACCAGCCGTACGTCCGAATACGACACATTCTAGCAACGATGAGCCACCCAGACGATTGTCACCGTGAACACCGCCAGTTATCTCGCCAGCAGCAAACAGGCCAGGAATGGGCTCAAGCTTGCTGTCCTTCAACCGGAGAACGCGGGCTCTGTCATCAATGGCCACACCACCCATGGTGAAGTGAACGATAGGTGTCACGCGACCGACATAAACATCTTCTTCGCGGTTCTCCTCGCCAGGCTTGAGCGTCCAGTGGCCATATGTTCTGCGGCCAAACTCGTCCTCTGCGCCAGACGCGACAGCTGCGGCATACTTGTCTAGTGACTCGATCGTAGCAGGGCTTAGATCCTTGACCTTCATCTTCTTTACGAGACCCTTCCACTCGTAAAAGCCCAGGTGGGAAGCACTGGCAGCGGCTGCGCCGGGATCGAGAAGAAGCGTAACATCCCATTGTCGGATAGCCCCATCGCCATCAGAGCTGGGTGGAAGCGCCATGATCTTTTCGCTCATCTTATCTCGTGTCGAAAGCTCGTTGGCAAAGCGCTTACCTTCAGAGTTCAGTAGGATAGCACCCTCGCCGCGAAGAGCTTCGGCGGCAAGAAACTTATACATGGAGTTGACGTTTGTGGGATCAACGAAGCCCGTGGGATGAATCTGCACGCTATCCATATCGACGAGCTCGGCACCCACATCGACTAGCATGTCGTGAGAACCGGGCCTCTCTTCGTTAGTCGAGGGCACCCCCTTGAGATCTGGTCGGTATCGCGCGAGTAGACCGGTGGCGTCACCCGCGAAGCCGCCGCTGGCGAACATGACGGTACCCTCGAGCTTGTGCGCTTCGCCTCCTTGGATGTACTCGACGCCCTTGACAGCGCCATCCTCACTGAGGAGGCTCTTGACTTCGGCCTCGTTTGTCAAGGTAAACCTGTCATTCTCCTTCAGCTTACCAAGCAGGCCAAAGATGATGGCAGCACCAGGCGTCGTCTTGGGACCGCGATGGGTTCGGGCAACGCTGTGTCCGCCCAGAGGAGCGACAACACTGAGATCAACGCCGATCTCATCAACAAGCCATCGAATTGACTCGGCAGACTGGGCGACAAGCTTGGTGACGAGGGACTCGCGATTCACGGGAGGTTCAGCGCTCTCGAAGCGGGCGCCGGCAGACTTTATCGTATCGGCGTAGAACTGACCGTCGCGCTCAATGCCCGATGCTTTTTGAAAGCGCGTGCCGTCGCCATTAATGCCCGAGGATGCCTTGAGACTGTTGCCGCCAGGCTTAGGTGCGCGGTCGAGAAGATGAACAGAGGCACCACGCTGAATGGCCTCGTACGATGCGGAAAGGCCGGCGAGGCCGGAACCTACGACGATGACAGGTCGAGCCGGGGCTGTTGAAGTCGACATGGTCTTTGAGAGTATTGAGCTGAGTGACGGACGAATGGCGTTGCCGTATAACATAGCAGTAAAAGCCACGAGAATGCCAATGCAAGAGAGGAATAGGATTCGCGGCCTGCTCATGACACAGCAGAGGATTCGGCGCATGAAGAGTGAAGAATGATCGACAAGGGCTTGGAGTAGCGGTATCGGCGGTTATAAGTATGATAGGATGGGATGTGGGCTACCCGGATCCTGCAGGTGCTGTATCTGGCGAGTTTTGTGGTGTGTAAAGCTTGATCATCTCAGCTTTTTGGCCGAAGAGATGGCTTGGATGGTCGTATTATTGGTGCGGACATGGTGGGAGTAGAACCGCAAGTGTGGTTCGGGGGGGATGCTATCAGGTGATGTTTTTCTGACAGAGTGGCCGAGACCATGAATCGAGATATCGTACGATGACGAAGCTGGCACGACGACTGGTATTTCACGAGGTGGGTTATTAAAGATACTCAGCAGATGGAAAGAAGGGCCAGATAGTGTCTGAGCATGAGATGTGTGAGTAAGTGAAACGCGACATATTTTATAAAAAATGAAAATAAAATAAAACGATCATATGAAGAAGGTTAATGCCAGGATGAAGTGTGAGATACGTCTTGAATCGCATCTCCGTCGTATCTTGCTTGGCATGACTAGTGGGGCTGCGGGGAGACTCGGCGTTCAGTTTCAACGATCAACCACCCACGCAGGTTCGCTAATAAAGAAAAGAATGAGCTGTAGGGGTGGGATAGATGATGTGCTTATTATGGGCTAGTTTTGAATGATTATAGGCTCATGTGGCACGTTACTTATCTGTCTTGAAAAGGCACGAACTGCGTACTTGCTTGTAAGTGAGGTTTTGGCGCGTGGTGCAGAACTTAACCTATACAGCTTACGGAATCGAGATGATTATGGCGAGACCATTGACTTATACTTGTTTAGCATGTTGAAACATTCTCCATTGAATAAGACTGAAACGAATCATTCCCCCATCTCTCTTGATCTACCTTGACACCACCTCATCACCCGTCTCATATCGACCTCCTTCTTATAGATACATCCAATACTAGAAATCGAACTTATATAACCACCTAAAAACTCAGACTCTGCAAGAATTCACGCCATGCATGTACACATCTGAGTCCAAACCATCATCAATCGCACAGAACATAACCTGGTTGCGAAAGCAGACAGTGCCACGACTGCGCATTGACGAGCAACTGTATGTTTCATCGCTCTGCTGTACCATTGAAATTAAAACCTCAAGCACGACAACCTGAGTTACTACTCTACAGCAAGTCCCCCACCGAGATGGCCCTCAGCTGCTGTTTCAACACGTTGCCGCGATGGCCTGAACAGTTCACTGCATGATGTGGCAGTTTCTTCTCTCTCTCTCTCTCTCTTTTGTTGCGTGCCCACCCAAGGCTCTGATGTTGCATGCTTGCTTTTGCCTCCCCTCCCCCGTATGAGCGCTGGACTTTCGATGAGACACGTATGAGGCTGAACACAGCTGTGGGGATGTTTTGTTTCTTTGTGTTTGTTGTCAACTTGGACAGCTCAGTCTCGGACTTACCGACAGGTAATGCGGATTGATGGGGTCACGATAATCGTCAAGTCTCGACTCGACATTGCCTAATTCTAAACCAGAAGATTCTCCATATAAGACTCACTTCCTTCCACCTCAGACCAAACCTTCTCCTCACCACCAACAACAACATCTCCACACCCTCAACTACCACTCGACTCACCTCCCTACCCATTCTTTTTCTCTGAAAGACCAACCAAAGACCACCAAACCTTCAACATGTCTGCCCCCAACACCGCTCTCAACACCTACAACCAGACCGAGGACGAGCGCCCTGCTCAGTTCGTCGTTCCTCTGCCCACCTCCACTGGTCTCTCGGCCCCTGCCGGTACGTGCCCAATGCAAAATCACCATCCGTCTCCGTACATGTAACCTGACATCATCTAGGCAAGCTCCTGAAGGGACCCGTCGACGACGAGGGCAACAACCGCGATGCCGCTCTCCTCATCGGTATCAAGCTCGACCTCGAGGCTGAGGTCCACTTGACTGCCCGCATCAAGGGTGACCTCTGCGTTGGTCTTTACTAGATGCCCTTCGAATATGTCTACCATACCGCCAACTTTTGGTCAACAGCCTGAGCAGCTACTTCGGATGATTGATTCAGAGGCACCTGCAGC
The DNA here is from genome assembly GCA_003693555.1 of Coccinonectria pachysandricola. Taxonomy (NCBI): domain Eukaryota; kingdom Fungi; phylum Ascomycota; class Sordariomycetes; order Hypocreales; family Nectriaceae; genus Coccinonectria; species Coccinonectria pachysandricola. The sequence continues at coordinate 796,094 of QUZF01000023.1, forward strand.
AATGTAGTAGCCACGACGATTGGAAATGATTGGTGGTTCTTGGAGGGGATGTAACGGGTGCATAAAAATGTTGGAGTCGATAGTCGTTCGCTCACTTCGTTCTCTTGGCTGCACCGTCCCTGACTCTGCAGTTCAAACTCATATTTACAAATCCATTTATACAATTTTCTCGAGCATTCAAGGCGATGCGAAAGTGGGACACTGCCAACATAGAAGATGTTCCAGCAGCTACAGTACGACGACGAAGCCACATAGCTGGCCACGTCCGAAACACTTCATAGTCTGTGTGCATTGGACACTGGCACGATGCCGCTTGCTTGAAACATCTCCAATAGTGCAAGTGAAGCATGTTTGCACTAATCAGATATACTACCCTGTCGTAGCTAGCAAGCCTCTTCGTTAACGCCGAGGCCGATTTCGTCCTCCGAGTCGCTCGACCAAGTCCCGTAATTCTTCCTCCCGATCTGCTCCGATGGGGGAAAAACTGAGACATTTGGTCCACGCCTCAAAGTGCGAGATGATGTGATACGCTCACCTCACTAGTAGAAGGAGGGCGGGCAACGGGAGTGGCGTTCGGCGCCGGCCGGGTAACCAAGCCACAGCTCCGACGCACTGGAACACGCCGTTGCAACTGTACCGATCTTCGTGACACATCAACCTCGCACCCCAGCCGTGAACATTTCTGGGTTGATAAATAAAGTTCAAAAAACACTCATGAACACTCAAAATGAACTGACAAGCTCTCTAATAAGGATCTTATGCGGGCCTAAAACTGGAGGTGGAGCCCCCGCTTTCCTCTTTGGCTGGCTTCCACCGATTATGCTTACTCGATAAGCATCCCAGCTTTGACAGCTTTAGATGCAACTCAAAAATGACCCCCCCCTCCTCCCCTTGATCCCTTGATTTTACAGGCTTCGCGAGTCTCCCGATGACGAAACGCGCCACACAGTGATGGCTTCCGATCCGTGGCAATCGGAGGCTACATCATGGAGGCGAAGTAGAGCGCTTATCGAATGCACCAAGGGACAGAATATTAAACCTTCAAAAAACACCATCTTTTCATTATCGGTTCATACGTGTTCCATACTGTCGATTTTGCAAACGTAACTAACTATGCGTGTCTGATTAGGTAGATTGGCATCGCCGCCTGAATTCCATCAACCCTGTCGCTTCGCTCTATTCTGGTGGAAATGCCGTGATACTGTAGAAATTCGGACCGTCTCCTGCCACTAATTTTAAGATCGTGACTCGTGAGTGGTGGTGTTGATAATGATATGGGGTTGGATACGAGGTAAATGGCAGGGTGGTACCATGCGATCAAGCCATGGCACGCTCGGTCTTCTGTGCCTTGCGCTGCTCGAGACCCTTGTCTGACCAGGGCAAGTGACCGACGGGAACCTGAAAGAAGGAGTTGCTAGGAGAAAATCACCACGTTAACGAATGTCGTCGTCAGAGGTGCGCAAGCGCCCGTGGGAATAAGGTGGGAACTAACCTGCTGTCCTGCATGCCGGCAAGGGCGTTATACCACGCCAAGAATGCGGCTAGGAACCCGAAAAAGCCACCTGCTCTTTGCAGCGCCGTCTTGACGCTCTCCTTGTGCATGTCGTGCGCGTAATTCTCGCATGCTAGCAAGAGAAAGCAGATGTCGAGGAAGAAGAAGAGCAAGAAGAAGGCGACGCTGGACTTGAATGTGCAGAGAAGCAGGAGGGTCGTGAAGATGAACCATCCCGTCAGGAAGAAACCCATGGCGGACCCGGTCTCTCCCTCGTAAGGGCCATCCGCACCCAGTATGTTCCAGTGGGGTGTCTGAAGGATGCCGTATGCAATCCAGAAGCCACCGTATGAGGATAGGGCCGTAGCGCCAAAGGTGTTGCCGACAGCCATTTCCCTGTCATGCCACATTAGTCTTACTCGAGAACTGGACAATGAAGGGGAAGAAAGGAAAAGGAAGGGTACAGTAAACATACCACATGCCGGCAAGCAGCTGCACGAGCCCACCATATCCATAAGCCAGGGGAGCGACGATACTGGCTACCTTCTCACCGCGAGCACCCATGTTGACGCAAGATAAAACAAATGTTGTGAGAGCGAAGGCGCATAGGCCGAGGGGTGCTGGATTGGCAAACTTGCGGTGCTCAAATGGCTTCATCGCGAAAGGGTGATACATCGTATTATCAGGTGTCATTTGGCGGAAGTCATGGTGAATGTGTTGTGCGTGTTGTTGATTCTGATGATAGTGCGTATCGCTGTGCTCGAGAGTCTTCTCCGAGACTTGCGGCGAGTTGTTGATCTGATCGGCCATAGTATATATGCAAAAGTCCTTGGACCAGGAATTAGTATGGGTTTGAAGGGAAAACGGGGAATTCAGTAAACGAACCAGGAGCTCGAGGCTATTTGAGGCCCAAGGCGCGGTAATAAGAATCGGGTGACTTTGGCGGAAATGCCCTGACGAAAGGGATAGGACGGATGAATGACCCGGGCTATGAATTCGCAACGAAGCCGGTGGGCAGACAATGCTGGCGTGACAGATAACACCCAAAAGGTCTTGAGACTTGAAGTGAGAAGATGAATTAAAGTAAAGATGCAGATGACAGGTCTGGGGAATAGTGGGGAGGGAGTTTGGGGTTTTAACCATAACAGACAGACAAGGGACGGAATCTCTCTCGGTAATGAGCTAAAGTGAGATTTGGTAACATATGGAGATAGGATGGAGTTTTTGCGAGCCGAGTCCACCGCATGCACACCCTTGCACTTGGCATCTTTCGGTGCTATTGGAGACCTTTTGGTAGCAGAGAAGGAGAATAGAAGCACGATGGTGGATATCTCCAAAGCCGCTAATGTCCATCAAGATGGGGAGAGGTCGTGGCCGATGATCGAGTAGCAAAGCAGCAGGTATGGAGGAGAGAAACCTGAGTGCGGAGACGTCCGAGGCGACGGACGCATGCCTTGCACCGGTTCAGATGGTCTGGATAAAAGGAAGGCATGGATTGACGTTGGATTTGCAAGAGCAGCGGCATGGCATACGGCATACCAAGGGGTTTCCTGGTCTGATGAGCCGCAATCGTCTCTTGAGCCCGGTCATAGCAACCCTTGGGCGGCACTGAACATCCGTGCTGCATAGCGGTATAGTCTGTGATCTGACTGGGAAAGCCTTTGAGGCTCAGTCCGTCGGAGCATGGGGGTTGCAGGCCGAGACTAGGGGATGCGGATCGGCTCTTGCGACGGCTGTTGATTCTGACGATGTTACTTCAACCTTCTTCGTCCTGCAGCGGCCATAAGGATGAGAAACGTTTTTCTTAACCGACGAGATTTAAGGTATGTCAAGCATTAGCCATATGTTATGTTGAGGCCGCATCAGCAAGGTCATTTGTTGTTGGAGGGTAACCCAAGAACAGCCATCTACTCCTCAACTTGCTAGAGTAGTCAGCATCGAAGTTGACATTATATCTTGAAGCGTCAAGCACCATGTTACACTGACTGAGTGATCAACAGGCCCAAAAATGGAAGCTTGAAATGAAGCATAGAGTTACAGCTTGAGATAAACTCCGAAAAACTAGTGCGAGTCAACGTGAAAGCCAGTTTCCAGGTTTGTCGACTCGAGTGGAGGAGTGGACCCGAGCAAATGTACAGTAATCTTGAGTGGAGAAACCGAGGTTGTTGAATATCGCGATATTCTGAGCGCTAAACCCTCCGTCTGTCAGTTCGCACCAACCAGAGCATTGCAATTTTTGACCCCCATTGCCCTGTCTGGTACTCAGCACTCGTGATCGGTACCTAGTTGCCCCAACCTTGTTCATGCTTACATGGGTCGCGTAAGGAGTACTCCAAACTTGCCGTGGTTTTGAAGGCGAAGGTGATTTCGGGGAGGGGATGAGGGGGGCGGGAAGCCATGAAGCCAGGGTAGGGTATCAAGGTGCGGTAAGCCGGCTAACTAGCCAAGACGACGGCAGAAAGGAAGCGCCCGAATTCCACTACAGGTACAGCCAAACGTGACGGTGAATGGGTGAGAGGAGACCGAGATTGATCGCCGTCGTGTCTGCCTAGAAACTGGTGATTAATGTTGTCGGTTGATCGAAGGCAAGATATGACCAGCAACGGGCATGCTCCGTAACAAGTGCAGTGCATAGACCCAGTTTTATCTGGCGCCGAGATATCCGTTGTGTTGCAGATTGAGGGAAACCAGAGGGCCTTTTGAAGATGATGGGCATTGCTGGAGCTGCAATGCTGGAGTCGATGAGTAGCAACACATGCTGTGTACTATGCAGCATCGAACTTGTCGAATGTCTTCATTATTACTGTTGGCATCAGCATGGCTTAAACTTGAACCTGGTCCCCCTTCCTCAAGATCGATTGCCACGGGATGACGCAGTTTCCCTTCCCCAAATCGACGATGAGGGGAAGCCGGAAGAGCCCTTGTAAAGTTCATCTTAGCGTGAATCTCCAAATTCCGATGAGGGGAAGCAACGCCGTCGTTGGGATCAGTCTGGCTCTCTCCTGTAGTAGTTCGGTCAATCTAGCGTAGAGAACAGAATAAACGATTCTTTACTCAGTACATGTGTAGCATCGAGTGCGGGTTGCATCGTCAGAATTTTGAGGCAAAGTGCGAGGTACTTCTCCATGCAAAAATGCAGATTCTGGGGTACTCCACGCCTTCTCCACGTCGTTTCTATGGGTAAAAAGAGGGGAACTGCTTGTGAGCAGGCCAATGCCACGGAAATTGACCTAACTTCAAGTCCTGTGGTGGATCTCAACGGCTCAAGGACCCCAGGTAAGCTGTAGAAGCGCTTCCGCAAAGGTGCATCTGGCTGCATTGTGGCCTGATCTCTCACCTACGTGCTTATCTAGCTGAGTCAGGGGATGCCTGCTGTGCTGGGCTTGTTCTACACAGGGTAGGCCTTGGTGAAGCACGCGCCTCAAAGGCAGGAAATCAAATCCCCAGACTAGGCTCCCTCCAGAATCCCACTTCACAATGTAAGAAGAGCTTGACGAGAGGCGGGACGGGTTGAATCGTACGCATTCGTGGGAAAAGGAGCGGCAACAAACAGTCACGCTGAATCTTCAGAGAACACTTCCAACTATGAGATGAAGGCGGTTGAAACTGATGAGTTCCGGTGTTGATGACCGACATGATGAGAATGCTCTTCGTTGTCACAAATTCTTTGTGCTAGAGGCAGACCTACACATGTGTCATGTTCACGTGATGATAAAGTTGGTTGAAAGTGGCAGGTGTTAAGAACTATATGTGCTCCAAGGCAGGAACCTCCCCTCTACATGACTTGCAACTCCTGAGAGCTTCCCCAGATCCAGCCAATTTCCCCATCTACGCCCTCCTCTAGCTCACACTGTCGGCGAGCGCTTACGATTCCCGATTCACTAGTTAACAAAGTATTGAGTTTTATCCAAGTTTGATAAAACTCGAACAAGATGTATCCGGGCATGAAGGCTAGGTCTTTACCGTTGCGCAGGAAAACGGGGATGATTGGACAGAGCTTTGCCAATACAATGACCGCGACGACGAGAACTATCAAGAGCGAGTTGTCAGCATAGTTCTTTGTCCGCGTGAATACAATGATGAGGACAAAGTCCCAGAAGACGGGGAACCAGACGAAACTCGTTAGGTGAGTCGCATACAAGGACCAAGGGTGGCGCTTCCACAGGTTAGGCACACCTGACAGCATCGCCGAGTTTGCTCGCCAAGATGATCGAATACTGCGCTCAACATGAGCCATGAATTCGCGGCTCGATTCGAAGGCAATGTATACCGGAGCAGACTGCATCTTGATACGCCAGTTTTTCTGTATAATCCAACGAGTGATGAAGCCATCATCATCTGCGCCAAGCTGATCGTAACTACCAAAGTGAAAGGGCTCGTTCTGAAAAGTTTCGGTAAAGGCAGCATCCTGAATGATCTCCGTGCGAATCAGAGCCGTGTGCGTGGAGAGGAAACCAACCGATCCGTCGATGGCATCTGACGCCAGTGAATCAAAGTTGGACCTTTCGATGTAAGCACTTGCTAGGAAGTTCAAAAATGGTTTCCATCCAAAGCCGTATGCCTCACGCTTGACACGCCTTCTGATAGCGACGGCCCCGACTCTGACGTCGACAAAAGCAGCCAATGCATCTCGAAGGAAGGAACATGGCCAAGTGACACGTTCATCTGAAAGGATGACGATGCCAGTATTGGCATGCTGAACGGCATGAACGATCTGTTCGCGTCTGTTAGCCAAAGGTACAGCTCCGACGTGGATTTCTGTATCGGGGAACTCATACCGTAAAGGCCCTAGGAGGTTGTTGACCTTGTTGCGCCTCTCAGCTCCTACAGCAACGACAAATATCGCTTTGACGTGATTATGAAGAATCGAGCGTATACATTCTTTGAGACGAATATCCTGGCCGCTGGTGATGGGGAGTATAACCGAACAGTCGCTGTGAGTGATGGCAGGGTGTGCCACGTTAGGTTTCGGGTGGTAGCAGATACTGCTGAAGAGGAGGTTGCATAGAACGCGGGAGTATCGAATGGTGAAGAGAAAGCAGAAGACCATGAAGGCGATGGATTGTCCAGATGTGCTGGAAATATCAAAGGCGGTGTTGGTACCCATCTTGATCATAGTAGATTCCGATAGATGGCAAGGTTCGTGTTAGTGAGATAGAAGAGGAGGATTGAAAGCCAAAGGCATCGTGTCCTTTTTATATTTGAATAGGATAACGCGTTTCATTCACCTGGTATGCTTGTCGACTAACTCCCCCGCGTGTTCTTCGTCAACCTGACCCTTTTTGGAGCATGTTCATATCTAGAACTTATTTAGAATAGGAATGCCGGGCTGATCAGTGCTATAGAAGAAGAACAATGCAATTCAGCAAGAGGTTGAACTAGCTCGGTTCGGGCCGCGGTGCAGTATCCTTTCATCCAGAACACTGCTACAGGTCAGTAGTTCACCAGAAACCATCTCTTTCACTCGCTTCAAAGAGTGAACAGTGCGCGGAAGGTTGAAGTTCGCATTTCCCGCAAGATGGAAATTGTGGTTACTCTCAAATGAACCATTCTTGGGGTGATGAGCCCTAGGCAGGGCAGCTTTTGACAAAAGGTTGCTTCCTGGCAAGCATATCTGACATCGCAACCAAAGCCAGTAAGCGAGGTCGGTCCCGATAAGTTACCAGACCATCTCACTTGCGATAAATCCAGGATCGACATAACAACAGAGTACGCATAACTCCCTATTATCATAACATTGGTTGATTCTCGTAGATACCATAGATGACGGCTTCGAGACAGAATTACCTAATTAGGAAACTCAATTGCTCGGAGAACATCTCACCTACCGGATCGTATCTAGCGCCTGATCCATCTCTCAACAGTACGTACTTTCTAACCGACATCGGCTAACAGGATTATACCCGGACGCTAAGCCCGGCGGCCCTTTGATGCCTCGGCCGGTCGGCTTCAAGATCCAATGCGAAGATAGAGGGCTCTTACCAGCGCGCGTTTCCTGATCAATACAAGTTTGAGCTCGACTAAGTTCAGGGCTCCGCGGGGTCCTTACGGTAATCAAGATGGGGTCCGAGTTAAGTTGGATAGGATCATCATCATCCTCCATCGACCTCGGCGCAAATTCTCACCGGCGCAAAGAATCCTTTCTTGGAATCGCATATCTATCCGATTGCTACCTTGATTTACTGCTGAGTGATCGCGCCCGCGAGACTCGAGGAGGTTTCGGGATGTGAATGCGGTCACCTACTATGGGCGAGAAGGATTCCATACGCGATGCGGAACTAAACGACGGGTCCCGCAGCCCAGAAACCTCTACGCTCAATGATGGAGATGTGGTGACACCAACACAAATACCACCAACGCTACCAAACGGATGCAACCATTCTTCGCGTAAAGCATCTACAGAACCATCCACCCAACAACAGCAACAAGACCTTGCACCTCCGCCCAACGGAGGCTACGGCTGGGTATGCACCGCCTGCGTCGCCACCATCAACGCCCACACCTGGGGCCTCAACTCGAGCTACGGAGTCTTTCTGGCACACTACCTCGCAACCGATACCTTCCACGGAGCGACCCATCTCGAGTACGCGTTCGTCGGATCTCTGAGCATCAGCTGCGCTTTGCTCATATCCCCGCTGGGAACCCTTGCCGTCCGCGAATGGGGTACCAAGCCGACGCTCCTCATCGGCGTCGTCCTCGAGACTGCGAGCCTGATATGCGCCAGCTTCGCCACCAAGATATGGCACCTCTTCCTGACGCAGGGGATTCTCTTTGGTTTCGGGATGGGATTCTTGTTTGTGCCCAGTGTCGGCATCGTTCCGCAGTGGTTCACCACGCGTCGGTCACTCGCTAACGGGATATCTGCGGCCGGTTCGGGACTCGGAGGTCTCTTGTACTCGCTTGCAACGGGCGCCATGATTCGAAATATCGGCCTCGAGTGGGCTTTTCGAATACTAGGAATCCTCGCCTTCGTCGTCAACACCATCTGCGTCGTCCTGTTGAAAGATCGCAACAAGATCATCGGTTCCCGCCAGTCTCCTTTCGACGTCTCCCTCTTCAAGCGCGTCGAGTACCTGCTCCTCATAGGCTACGGCTGGTTCAGCATGCTGGGCTACGTTGTGTTGATCTTCAGCCTGGCCAACTACGCCAACTACATCGGCCTGGACTCTTCGCAAGCGGCTCTAGTCAGCGCCATCTTCAACCTTGGACAAGGTGTCGGTCGACCGTTTATCGGGTACTTTAGCGATCGAACCGGACGAATCAACATGGCGTGTCTGACAACATTCATGGCGGGACTCTTTGTCCTCGCCATCTGGATCAACGCGAAGAACTACGGCGTCCTACTCTTCTTTACTGTTACAGGCGGCGCAGTTGGCGGAACATTCTGGGCCACGATCGCCCCCGTTACAGCCGAAGTCGTCGGCTTGAAGGATGTGCCGACGGCGCTCAACCTCTTGTGGGTGGTGATAGCCATCCCGTGTACGTTCAGCGAGCCCATTGCGTTGCAGATTGCCTCCGGAACAGGCAGATACATCGGAGTTCAGTTATTCGTAGGCTTCATGTACATCGCCGCTGCACTTTGCCTTGTGGTATTGCGAGGATGGAAGATTGGGGAGATTGAAGCAGTCGCCCAGATAACGCATCAAGCTCTGGAACACATCGATCCGGTGACTATCCAGACTAACGAGGCTGTTAGTATTAAGAGCAGAAAAGCAGGATGGAGCAGGATGTGGGCATATTGCTGGAAACCAGGCCACGCATGAAGACGGCGTGAGGCATGAGTTTAGTCGCCCGGGGATCACGCATTCACAAACTTGACTTGCGAACGTGGAAAGCAGCTGGATAGTATAGCATTCACGCAGCGGTCCAGAGAAGAAAAAGAAAAAGGAGCACACATCTATATGGTGATGACTAAACTCGCACAATCAACCAACTCAGCAACTGGAAAATGTCACGGTAAGAAGAATAAGAGAAAGAGAGAGAGAGAGAGAGAGAGAAAAGATCTTCCTATTAAAAATATGTGCTACTTTCTGGAGTAAGAAGATCCAAAAGATGATTCATGTGCGTGTATTACCACGCGGCGAGGTCTCTCCCGCCGGGAATTGAACCCGGGTCTCAAGCGAATTGACTCTGACGAGTTGACAAGCTTGCATACTGACCACTATACTACGGAAGAATTCGGACGTTGGGCGCCCGTGTAGGTGGATCAGATCCTTGATGAGTGGGGATCAACTGATGACCTCTATATACTTTGCGCTCCAATACTTCTCTATACATTTTCCAGGGTTAATAAATTCAAGACTTTGTTTGATAGACTGGTTGGTATCAGCACGCTTTGAGGACATTCTCTTCTGGCCATATCAGTAAATCGTCAAAGGACCACTCCGTCGTTTCGCTCAAGTCTTTGGTTGCATTTTGTGAACTGTTCTCGCCTGACGTGAACAAGTCGTCCAAGTCGCAAAGCTCGTCCCAGTTGATTCCACTCGCTTTGGTTGCGGCACCCTCGGACAGAGGCAGTGCATCGCCACCTTCGGACGCCATCGCATGCAGCCCCAAGCGCTCTCGCTGGAGAAACTCCGCTGGCGTAATCCCAACAAGCTTCCTGAACACGCGATGAAAATGCCACTTAGACAAACCCGTCGATCTCGCCATCCGACTCAAGCTCATCGCGCCCTCCCCCAGCACATCCCCCCTCGCATCGAACACGCATCTTCCCGCGCCGCTCTCCCCTCGCGCTCTCACAAGCTCCCTAATCTTCTGCACCGCCTCGTCCTCTGGCATACGACCCACCCTCTCAGGTTTGCAGCGCTTGCAAGCCCGGAACCCGGCGCTCTGTGCCTCGTGAGAGGTCACGAAGAAGGACACGTTGGCGCGCCGCGCTAGGCGGGCTTTGCAGGTTGGTCTGCAGAAGACCTTTGTAGTTTTTACGGCGTAGACAAAGATGCCGTCGGCGGAGGGGTTGCGGGTGGCGACGGCTTGCCAGCGGGAGGAGTCATCATCGAAGAGGAGGGACGAGAAGTGGTCAATAGGGGACATGTCGGGACGGCCAAGCTTGTATGTGATGCCGAATGGATAAGTAGGCAGTAAGTCAATTGCCATCATCGCACATGTATATTGTGATTGCTTATGATAAGAGTTGAATGATTGTTCAATCAAGTTGGGAGGATTGGCGTCGACTTATACAGTCATGAGTGGATCGTTGCCTTGGAAGTGGCCAATCGCACAAGACCGTTGCCAACATGACCACAGCAAGTTCAGCAATGGTTCCAATCTTGGTACGATGTTACGAAGCGAGTATTAAACATAAATAGAGACCTCGGTGCTTGGCATCTTCTATCTCGTCCTTGGCCTTTTCCATTTGTAGGGGGACGCTGTCGTGTCCTCCACTCCCTGCTTGCGTTCTGATGGACGCATCTATTGAACCCTACATATGAGACTCAAGTAAACCCCATGGATTGAACCATGTGAGGTAGCGAGTCTGCTGCGCGTAATTCACCTCAGGTATCACAAAGGCCAAAACCATTACCTCGTGCAAACTCCTCCTTAATATTCCCATCGCGAGTGAAGCAAACCGCTACCATGTCCTAGACCGGTCTTCCATCGTTCTGGCCTGCCTGATCCAAGCATCCAAGTCATCTCAAACTTGAGCACTGGCTTCTAAAGGGTACCTGATGCAACATCGTGCGTTAATTTAACCCCCTACTGAGCTCCCTTAGGTGCAGGAGTTGGCGTAGGTGGAGTGGCAGCCTGCTTTGGTACCCAGGTAACGGGGTGCTTATGGTCCGAAGATGGCACTGCCGTGCCAGTTGGAGTTACGCTCGAGCCCTGAGGGGTTCCCGAACGGTTTGGTGTCAAGAAACGAGCATGTCGAACAGCAATGGCTGCGGCATTACTTGCAATCACTTCCTGATGGCGACCAAGTTGCTTCTGAGGATGCACCGGCTCAGCCAAAGTGGCTGGCGATGTGGACTCTCTGTCAAAATTCAGACGCGAAGAGAGATGTTCATACAGCACAGGGCTGGCATATGACTGCTGAGCGGAAGCAGTGCTCTGGACTTGTGGGATCATGGTGTTCCTAATCAGCAAGCTGGTATCAGGTACTCCGCTCAGCGGCTTACTGACGTGGATTCCCTGGTCTGAGCCAGCCTTAAGAGCGTTAAGTCTAGTGAAGATATGATTGACATCCGAAGGAGGTTTATTTGTAGGATCGGAAGTGCCTGTTCCTGACCTTTTAGCATTCTGCATTGTCTGGAAGAGTTTGGAAGGAGACGAAGTTTGTCCTGCTTGATCAAGGCACCGCCTTTTTGTATCCGAGCCTCGGCTTGGCTGGAAACTTTCCACCTCGGGAGATGCCACGCAAGGAGACGAAGTAGAGTCCCTTTCATCTTGCGCCGTAACAATGGATCGGGATGAGCCTTCTAACCGGGCTGAAGATGGGGCCTGTCTCTTGGGGGCTTTGCCAGTCAATGCTAGTGGGCGAGCCGAAGTTGACAAAGTTGACTGTGAGGTTTTGACGAATTTTTTGAGCGGATGATTGAGAGCTGATCGTTGGATGGAATCGACGGTACCATCTTTGACTGGGGAAGATTGTCGATGGACTTCTTGAGAAGGTGGAGGAGTAACACATCCAGTCGACCGAACAATTCCCAGGCTCGGAATTTTCTTCATCATCCAACTTTCGACGACACGGGCGATGTCATCGCTGTTGGTTTCGAGGAACATGAGATGGCCATTTCCAAATATGCGCTGGTCTCCGAGCCTGATCCAGTTGACCTCAATCCCGGCTTGCTCAAGGAACGTAACCGTAGCCCAGTCGTATTTACAGTGCGAGCTTGTGTGTGCCGTGACGACAGCATGGTGTGCCTTTTGAAGATTGATGAGTTTTCGAGGTGCTGAAAGCCTGTCAATCATGCTTCTTATCATTTGAAAGCAATACGAATTGCTACTTACGATTGCAACTTTGCACAAAACAAGCGCCCTTTCCATCCGGCCTCATCCAGTACGCTACATCCAGCGGTTCTCTGTCATTCTCGACAAGCTCTTCCAGACTGTTCGGGGGAGGGGAGAAGGTTAGAGGAATATCAGCAAGACCATAAGGTCGAAGTCGGATGTTCCTTTCCACAAAGCTGCTCCAGGCTCGTGGCATTGTGTCTTTGGGCATCGCTATACCGAAGGGAGGGCCTGCTGGCTCGACTGCTACGACTGCAGCGACGAGGTCAGGCTTTATATCGGCAGCCAGCCAGGAAGCGGTACATCCTGTGCCCTCGCCTAGAAGAATGGCTTTCCCGGTTCTCACCAAAAGCGCTTGAAGAGCACGTTGAGCCAACGACTGGCGTTCAACTTTATCAAGATTGAGGGTAACAAGAGAAGCGCAGTACCTTTCAAAGATGGCATCGCCTCGTTTTCCAGTCTAAAATAATAATCAGAGTGCTGTAGACATATAAGTCGAAGTTGCATATAATCTTACGCCGGGCCACTTGTCGTGTAACAGAGCCAAATCGTTGGTGATGGGCGGCGTAGGTTCGCCATCAGGGCCTGGCTTGCCCGGAGCTGTGATTTCACGTTCCACAAACGAAGCTTTGAGAGTAAGAGATGTGCTAGCTAGATCTCTGTGGATGAAGTGTTCACCGGTTAAAAAGTTAGATCGTCCAGAAGGAGGCAGATCGACAATGTATATCTGGAAACCTCGCCGGAGGAAATAGGAGGCCCATCCAGGGTTACCGTCGGGTTTGGTTGACTAGACCTACAAGGAGTCAGCAGGCTTGTATGGGTGGGGAGTAGTAGCGCGCAGACCTGGCCGGTGTGGAAATCGCCATGAACGAACACGATAGGATACTGCTGAAGTCTGATCTCAGGATCTAGACGTTCGACATACATCTGACCGACGATGGTGGTTGCGTTAGCGGTAGAAGCTCCCATGTGCCAGTCTGCGTTGACGTAGAAGGTAGTACGCGAACACAGCACGTCTTTGGGCGGTCTATCAACATCCATATCTGTCGGGGCATCATTTCTTGGTCGAGCTGGGACTGCATCAGTAAGAGAGCTGCTGTGGTAGTTTGGTCAAGGCACTTGTCACTAACCAGGCTGGTCAGAAGCTTGCGCCTCGTTCCCTTTGCGCTTGTTACTCATCATCAAGCTACCTACCAGGGATCCTGGCTTAAGATATTGAGAGAATAGTTGGTAAGCCTTTGTCTGGGTTAACCGATGATAGTTCAGGGTGTCTCTTCTGTCGACTATTGTTGTTTCTGTTGGTGCTGTAAGCGTCAATAGACCAGTAATCTCTACTTGAAATAAACGTACTACACCCAACTAGCTCTTCACTGGGTCGTGAGGGCTTCCGGACCTGAAGTATGCCACTAGAAGCAGAGGTGAGTTTAGAGCGTGAGCAGTGTTGAGGTCCCGTGTTGGCAAGCCGTTGCACACAACTCAACAATTCGAGGAAAATGACGATGAAGTGGAAGGAGGAAGCAGCATTAAAAGGATGAGGGGGAGGGGGAGGAGGAGGAGGAGGACTATGAGTTCCTTTTCTCGATGGCAAAATAACCCGGACCTTTAGATGCTGGAGGTGAAGTTGAGTTTTAAATTGTTGTTGGGGGGAGAAATTGAATGAAAGGGGGGAAGTTGTGATGAAGAAGGTGTAGGTGAGTTTGTCGCGTCTGGCGTCTCGATGAGCCTCTAGGCCCCCTGGGGGCGTGGGTGAACAGGTGCTTACTGTACCAGCTGCCAGCCCTGAACAGCCAGCAACAACAAGCACAAGTAGGGAAGTGAAGTACGAACATCGACGACAGACCTCACCTACTCTGTTGAAATAACCTCGAGGTAAATCAGACTGCCATACTAACCTCTACCATCACACAGCAATATCTATCTCGTCCAAGGCCAGTAACGTCTCGAGGGAAAACAGTATTCAATTCGCCGTCTAATTCAGCGTATCATTTGACTTTATTCAATTTGGTTCAGTTCAACTCCTATAGAAAGTAGAAACTCTTACCTGAAGCAAAAGCCCTAACTAGAATAACTCCTATCAAAACTACCAAACCAAGACACGGCCAAACGGAAGACTCATATATGTGTATATATAATAAAAAAGCTCAGGCGCAGGTATACCTCGATCAAGCCCGATATCCCACGGCTCTCGATGCAGCAATCTCCCACTCCTCCGGCCGATAGGCCACCAGCCACGCCTTCGAGTCAAACACTCTCCGACCGTCTCCATCCCGCGCGAATATGTGTAGAGCTGGCATGGCCGTCATCCACACACAATCAAGCGCGAGATGTTGATGGTTCACGCCAATGGAGTGCACGGCTTTGAACGGTTCGCTGCGCATGTTCCTCACTCGCACAGCCGGGTCGCATCTCTCCTGTAGGCCTCGCGGGCGACGGAACTCGTGTCTGAAAACTCTACCCCCGCTGAAAAGAATAGTTCGAAGATGGATAGCCGTGTTGATCAGTTTCGCAAAGAGGGAGTGTGCCGAGGTATCCGCACGTGGGTTGAATAGGGGCTTCAAGGCGCTCATGATGTTCGAGGCGTGGTTAGCAACACCTCCGAGACCAATATCAACATCCTTCTTGGCTCCCACGACATCGTATTCAACCTTATCCCACAGATTGGAAAAGATTCTCCATCGTAAAGCCTCATTGCGCTGTCCGCGTGGTGGTGTCTCCCTCAGCAAACTGTCTTTCACGATCTTGAGAAAGAACAGAGCTGTTTCTGGGGTCTTGGCCTGCTGCACCAGCCTCCCAGGAACTGCGTCAACGAAGAGCTCACTCATGCAAATCTGATAGAGTTGCTTCCGGAGGCTCAGGAACAATGACATCGTATGGATGAGCATCTCGTGGTCGGACTGAGAAAGGGCCAAGGGGGACTCTGGTCCGCTTGACCCTTGGCCTCGAACGGAGGCTGCGAAACGGACAGACTTGGACTTCACGTGCTCGCCATTGACTTGTGTAGCCCGCAAGTCTTTGGATCGGTTGTCGGAGTGCCCAAAGTCATGGGGCGTGATGCCGCTCTCAAAGAAGTCGGGTTGGATCTGACCCGAAACATCAGGTCGCTTTGTCTCCCACTCTGCGATCTCAGATTGTCGCCACGTTTTCAATTCCGGCTCGTTAACCTCCTGGGTCTCGTTCAGGGTGGTAATGCGTTCTGACTTGAGGGAGACCCCAGACTGAACTTTTCCCATCTTGGTCGGTCCCATCTTGGTCGGTCCCAGCGAGTGGGTACCGGTGGCCGAGGAGGAGCTTTCGCCGGTAGTTTCGTACAAGAAAGGCATTGTGGAGGATGCGGGTTGTCTTGGGGGATTGGGAGAGAGTGCCTGAGTGGGAGAGCGCAAGAGAATCCTGAGATACTTGGAGCTTAGGGAGTACTTATAGATATTTGGAATTGAAGTTTTCTCTAGACTCCTACGGGGGACGCATTCACCGTCGTGTATAACCCTGGCCTTAAGCGAAGCGTTTCTAGGCAACGAAGAGGCAGTGTTCGGTGTTCAGCTGCGAGCCGGTGACTGAGTGATTATACCCTGTAGATAGTCCTTCGGGGAAAAGGGGAAAGAGAAAACTTCCAAACCGATTTCGGGCAGTCGCCTTTGATATCATCATCCGGTCTTATGTATCCCAATGATTCGGACTACTCCTGCAACAGATAGTCTCCTTCAACATGTAACTCGGTTCATACAGGCGACACCGGACCTGGAGCATCGTCCTTCATGTCCGGCACCCACCCCTTAGGCCGCTCACTTCCTCGCACAACAAGTCCGTAGCCCAACTTCTCCACCTTGTTCACGCTCTGTCTCATAGTCACCATCTTCCCTCTGAAATCACGCGTAGGTACCTCTGGAAGCATCTCAAACGCGCATCCCAGCTCCTGCATATCCTGTAAGATGCTGCGTCCCTCACGGCCCGCCAACTGGCCTTGTTGCGCCGTCGTGACGGTCGCGAAGCGCATCATCTCGCCGAACAGGTCAAATATACCGTACATGTAGTCATGAGGGGTAAGGAGAATGTTGGCTGGCATGGCGGCTTGCGATTCCTCTGGGGTGATGAGGGTCTGGTGGCGGAGGTAGTGGGCGAAGGAGAGTGCTTCGATGAATTCCTCTAGGCAGCGAAGAGGCGATGTGTAGCGATAGCGGTTGATGGATTGCAAATCGGAGGCGACGCCCTGAAGGAGCGTTGCGATCTCGGCGAGACGTGTGTCCATGTCCTTTTGCGTGCTGGCCGGGAAATCCGCGTTGAGGTCCTTGACCCTGCGTGATGAGAGAGAAGTGAGTAAGTATTGGATTGCCATGAGTGAAGATGCTGGAATCGTTACCTCTGAAGAGCAAAGATACTAAGAAATAGTTAGCCAAAGAGTTTGAAGTGATCCGACAAGAGAGCTTACATCTTTTTACTCTGTGCCGTAACATCCCGCGACGCCTTGATGATTCTCTCACGACGATCATGATGTTCATCAAGCTCGTCACGGAAACCTACAAACATTTCATGAAACCGACCCTTTGGCCCTTGCTGCTGCTGGCCACCCGAGTTCTTAGCGCGGACATTGCCGTCACGATCTCTCTTGACACCACTCGACATGTTTGAGAAGAAAAGGCTTGCGAGGTTTTGCGTTATCAATGAGCTAGGTAATGCTCGTGTGCTTTCCGTGTCGGGATGACGATGGAGGAGGACTATTCCAGCGCGTCGAGGCCAATCCTACAGTACGGTCGTAAGTAGCACTGTGGATGTGGGCAAGCTCTTCCCTTCCCGTAGCGGTTGATGATTGGCCGAAGCTTCATACCCTCGAGACCCACATCGAACTACTTCAGGAACCAGCTTCTCCAGGTTGAGATGCCAACATTCAACTTGAATGAGCGGGCTTGTACTTCTTTAAATTATTGAGAAAATCAGAGAACCTATAGAAGTAGAAGCTCCGATGATCATTCAAATTATGCTTCAAGGTTTCCCCTCTTGACCTTCCTTCGCCTTTCGGTTCGTGTTATCCTAATCAGGAGCATCCTCTCATTCATCGCCAACTGGCCTCATCAACACCAAGAAACCATCATCTCAATCACCCACAAACTAGACGTTGCAAACCCAAATTCGCCACACAAAAATGCTTTCCATAAGGCCGCTTCTTCGTCCCGTCCCCCTCTTCACCACCGCCCTCCTCCTCCGCCTTACCCTCCTCGTCTACGGCCTCTGGCAAGACGCCCACTCAGCCCTGAAATACACCGACATTGACTACCTCGTCTTCAGCGACGCAGCACGCTTCCTTGCCAGCGGCTCCAGTCCCTATGACCGCGACACGTACCGCTACACGCCCCTCCTCGCCTGGCTCCTCCTACCCACCACGCGCTTTGCCGCCTTTGGCAAACTCGTCTTCGCCGCGGCAGACCTACTAGCCGGATGGCTCACGCTGCGTATCCTCCGTAGACGCGGGATCGAAGAGACTACGGCTGGAGGGTTTGCGGCGCTGTGGCTGTGGAACCCCATGGTTGCGACGATCAGCACGCGGGGAAGCTCGGAGGGCTTGTTGGGTGTTTTGACTATGGGGTTGCTATGGGCTGTGGAGAGGAGGAGGGTGAGCCTCGCAGCTGTTATACTGGGGTTGGCTGTGCACTTCAAGATCTACCCGTTCATATATGCGCCGGCCATCGTGTGGTGGATGGATGATGAGCATCTGGGCAAGGCTTCGCCTTCGAGGCAGCCAAGCACAGCCTTGGAGGTTATGGCCAAGTTCTGCTCACCAGAAAGGATCAGGTTGGCATTGATCAGTCTCGCTACTTTCATGGGACTCAACGTTCTCATGTACTCTATGTAAGTGAACTTCAATTTGGTTCTTCCTCTTTTGATGGGGCCGACTAACCTTACCAGCTACGGCAACTCTTTCCTTGTACATACGTACTTCCACCACGTCTCACGCGTCGATCATCGCCACAACTTCTCGCCTTACAACACCCTTCTCTACCTCACTTCAGCCATCCCATCAAACTTGTCCATACGTGTCGAGTCACTAGCCTTCCTCCCGCAGCTCCTTCTCTCATGCGTCCTCATTCCCATCGCCATCGCCAAGAAGGACCTAGCAACATCGATGATGGCACAGACCTTTGCTTTCGTAACCTTCAACAAGGTTTGCACTTCTCAGGTAATCCCCCCCTTGGTATTCTTCATATGCCCTATTCGTGCATTGCTGACAAATTCCGACAGTACTTTCTCTGGTACATGGTCTTCCTACCGCTCTACCTCCCCTACTCATCCTTGCTACGTAACCCTAAGCTCGGCGTATCCGCCCTGCTCCTATGGGTGATAACGCAGGGAGCGTGGCTTCAACAGGGATACGAGCTCGAATTCCTCGGGAGAAGCACATTCTTCCCCGGCTTGTGGCTGGCGTCGTTGGCCTTCTTTCTTGTCAACTGCTGGATTTTGGGCATCATTATCGAAGACGGGGGAAAGATGCCCCAGGCTAAGTCGTATAATGTAAAGGTACAGGTGAAATGATGCGAAGCAGAAAGACTGTGGCAGGGCTTCTGGAGAATTACATCACGATATAGCAAAAATGAGCGAAGTTTGGATAGACTGAAACCATACATGTTCATAAATATAGGACAGTGATGATTACAGAAAATCAAGAATTCATACCGCGTTGACTCTCTGATGTTTGAAAAACATACAAATGGAAGGATCACCAGCTCTATGCCAATTTTTGAGTGCTTGACTTTTGTCAGCATAACCGGTATCTGTTGAATCTTATGGCTCGCTAGGCCATCATACTACAGCGGTCACTTCATCATGGTACTTCTTCAGAATTGCATGGAAAAAATCAGAGTATCCATTAGATGCAGCCTAACCCAATGACTCCCGCTTGTTTGCTCCTTTTCGAATCATCAAACCAGGGTATGTTGTGTGTGTGCCAGAGAGAGTGCGTTGTGTGTGGGGTTGATTACAAGCACAATACGACGCTTGTTTCAATTCCTGTCCTCCTCCCTGTCCAAACGCCGATAAAGCTTAATCAAGATTGAAGAATTGAAAAACTCCCGAATATCCTTGCGCCTGTTTCTTCCAGATGTGTAGTTGTGAAGGTAAACACGCCAAATATCGTAGCCTCGTTATTGAGTGGTGATACCCACTGCCAAAGATCGGTAGTTTGAAATCTTGAGTGAAGATATGTGTGTTCGAGGGTACTCAGGTGTGATGACCATTCTTCCGTCCTTGTTGTAAACAATATTACCAAAAGAGTCGCTTAGCTCAGTAAAAGCCGCTTCTGGTCGAACTCGTGATAGCTCGTTCAAGATACTTTCGCTCCAAACTCCAGTACAGATATCATTGCGCATCAGAAAGAAGGGGTTGAGTGGTGGTAACACCGAGTCTATGAACGTTAGCGATGATAACGACCGCCTCGTACCTGGGAGGCACGTACCAAGATCCACGTAACGTATTCGCAGGAAGTCCACCTGCTCGAATTTTCTCAAGGAACGGATTCCAGAAATAACTAGTTTCTCAAAAGCATCGATGAATCCCATGTCCTGGATACCCGATCCTGACTCCTGGTAGACAAGTGCATGACGGCAGCAATTTTTGACCGTTAGATCGATCGATTTGAGCCTAGTGGTCCTGGAATCTGTCGAACGCATAGCCAGTTCGAAAAAATGATGGCATATACGACCTGTATATGCAAAGTGCTCTAGCGAGGGTAGTACTTGCGCCATCCGAGCGCAGATGTGTGTCTTCTGGACAACTTTGGAGTAGAAAAGTGGCACAGCGCCTTCGCGCTTGTAATCGCTCTCGAGTGTAAGATTGAGGTTGTTGATGTTGGGTGGGAGTTGAGGTATGAATTCAGATAGTGTGATGTAACTCTTCGATTTGGGCTTGCTGTATGACCCCTGCCATTCCCTGAGGTTTGGGAGTGCTCCCAAAATCGTAACAAAGTCCGCGTCTTCCCGCATCAGATTCCACTGGCCCCGAGTAACCAACGTCCGTACTGATGGCAGATTTGGGAGGTTCTTGCGGAACGATGCGTCGTGCTTCTGCTCGTGGAAGTGTATAACCTTAGGCGCTTTCCGTCTTTCCCCACCCTCCAGCGTCAACACTTGCGTATACGGTAATGCCTGCGCAACGAACCGGAAGACTTCATCCAAAGTACAATTATTTCCGGGAAGCGTGTAGGTCGCATTGGTAAGCCCCTCCATAGTAACGGTAGGCAGAGAAAGAGTATTTGAAAGTGCTAAAGGGCCGTATGTGGGCTGAAAAACCGGGAACCAAATTTCGATGTGCTTCACATGTTCTCGAAGGTGCCCGTGCCTTGCAAAGTGCAGTAAGGCCTCCTCCAGACAATCCACGGTCGCCTTCAGCTTGATGTGTCGGTAGAGCCGCTGTTGTACCAAATCGCGCCAAACACCACTAACCAGTGCCAACTCTGTCAACTCCCTCCTTCTTGAGTGCCGCAACGCCGTACCCCACCTCCTTTTGATACTGAAGACAGCCATGGAACTGCGCGAAGATGCCGAAACACGATAGCCAAAAATATGATCCATGATCGCTTCGTGCACCTCGATGGGCAGCCCTGTGAAGTCTATGACGAGTCGTGGGGAGGGTCGTGGTTCCTCATCGTCGGGGATGGCGGAAGCGTCCGAGTAAGAGGAACATTCAAATCCGAATCGAGAATCGCATACACAGAACGGCTTCGAATCCCGGTGATCGGGGCGAGGGAACGGTGTGCTACTGGGTCTTGTCGGTGGTACGAAATCTGAAGACTTTAACTGATTGCGCTGTGGACTCGAAGACCCAGGTGAGACGGGGTAAGATGCTGTGTTGAGCAGCGCCGCAACCATAGACGAAGCCATGACGGACGCAAACTCATCGTCGGTTTCGTTGCCCTCCATCTGTTCATCTCTCTTCGTGCATAAGTCGCGGATAGGAAGGAGAGCGGCGGCGGCGCAGGGCGCTTCGGTGACGCTGCGGTCATCGTCAACAATATCCATGGGGTCCGCTATCACGTCTCCCATATTCTGTGGCGTCTCAGAGATCTCCATGCGGTTTTGATAAGATGCGCCGCTCGGACGGCATCTCAAGGAGCCCAAGAAGGCAGCGTTACAACGACCAAGGCGAAATGTGAGAGGGGTAAAAGTCGGCTTGTCGTTTGAATCAAGACAAGGGAGATTATGAGGTAGCAACTACGAGAACACCTTTCAAAAACTAATCAAGGGTACAGTAAATTTTGGATTAACGAAAAGGTAAAGAAGAAGGCAGTCAATAGGTGGCTCAAGTCGTGAGGGAGGAGAGTCGCAATCAAACGGCTCCAAAAGTCAGCGTTGGATCAAAGGAAATATGATAAGATTGGATGAATTGAGGCGGAAGGGGGCCAATCAGGTGACCGTCTGAGGTAAACGTACCCACCGATGGCTTGATGCAGGCGTGCCCAGCGCGCGCTGTCCGCTGGAAAGTCTCTGAATGTGGTGGACCTGGAACGTTAGTACCCGAGGGACATTGCACCATGCAGATCTTGTTAACTGGAATAGTATAATAGACCAGATCAGAGAATGCGAATATGGATGCGCAATCTGAATATGAGGTTAAAAAAAACACTACGGCGTACGAGGAGACCTCTTCGTGGTTCAACCGTTTTGAAGGCGACACAAGGTCTTTTCACGGCGTTTGTTGCTCTTGCTGATGAGCATCATCTCCTACTTTAGAATAGTCGACTTAGACTAGTCTAGTCTACGCCCGCCTTAGTTTAGAAATGCAAACAATCTTATATTACCTGTCGTCCAGAGTATTTTACGCGCCGATACGACGAATAACTGGTGGACCACGTTTATCTGTAGTTTTGATTGGGTTAGTGTCGCGTGACATTTTTCTCCATCGGCTGTCTACGCATCGTCTCTATTACGGTCACCAACAAGCATGTTAGCAAAGAAAATATTGGTTACATACCAGTTAGGTACGATATGAATCATATCACATAGAAAGACTAACTTCTACGTATTTTACTATCTTCGAATTTGTTTACCGCTCTAGGGTATTGATCAAGTGAACGTTGAAAACCCTTCATCAAAACAAAACACCTAATACGACACAAATAAGCTGGCTTTTATTGAGATCCATCAAATTGTTCCTGCAGCCGGTTTGCGGCTGAGTTAAAGAGGCATACAGACTTATTGGAACTCAAGAATGGGACATTGAGTTTGGAGACCTCGGTTCGACAGCAAACACTGAGACACGACCATTGACTCACTTTCAGCGGCCTCAACAGATCTGGGTGTTTCAAGACTGGTATCAATTTTTACCGTGCGATCATTTCACACACTAATTGAATAGGACTTGATCGCGAGGATGATGAGGAAATACACTGCAGAGTATGGGACACGACGCATGGAGCAGTCACAACTGATATGCTCTATCTAAAACAGAAGTAAATGAAAGGATGAAGGACCGGGAGGAGGTAAACATGAAAGACTTCCAAAAAGAATCAGAACAGAGAGAGGGCAACCTTCGTCTTAACAAAGGGTGCGAGCGAAAGCAAAATGACATTGCCGCGTGGATGTCCGTGCTCATCTTTAAGTAAATACAGCTTGTCTTTGATCAGGTGTGAATTACCACGATGATTTATCTCTTCCTGCAGATAATAAATGTGTCTTACTGGTTACATGCACTGGGCATGTTGCACATCTTTACGTCTAATCACTCCAGTCCAAGGCTTGTTGGACAACCTATGCAACCCTGTCTCGTAAGTTTTGCCTTTGTTGTACTTTGTTGGCTTAAAATCTTCAAGAAAGCATGGGGTTCTGTACGTCCTTATTTTTCTAAGTGGTCAAGGTTTAGATTATGTATAGTATAATTGGTTGCGCGAGTAAATAAACCTGTGAAGCTCACTGGAAGGTTTCACAAGTGCGGGTTTTTACATAAAACACAATTGTATCCATGCACCTCGGGGTGGCTCCTTTGACGACTTCTTCCATCTGTGATGTTACAGTACGTATGCCATTAAAGCTGTCATGCAATGATAAGTGACTCATACATTAAGGTTTACCTGACTGTCTCAATTTTTCTCGCCTTGCAGGATTGCTTGGCTGTGTTGCGATGTCATTGGCCTTTGGCGCGGGGTCAATGTAGAGGGCTGAGGAACTACGTCATTGAAGCCGTCGTGATTGCGCGGGACCACGGTTAAAGTTTTCTATCGAGCGTGGATCATATTGTGCCAAAATAACCGCCAATGATAAATTCGCTTCAGATAAAAACGTACAATCCATTTTTTCTATTCGCCAAGTCGCCCCTTTCACTCGGATCAAAATTGGAATCACTTCTCGAGCAGATCATGCAGCCCAAATCACTCCCTCGAAAAAAGTGGAACCCTCGAAACATAAGTAGCCCTTCGATTTCCCCCCATTTCAGATTTGGTCCTTTTTCTCTTCTCTTCTTCACCCAAGTTTGAACGCACATTGAACAAGCACGAATAACTCGCGCACGATTTCAAGAACGATTTCAAGCTCTGACCATACGCATTTTTGTGTCCCTGGTCAAGTGTGTTTTCCTCGATGGACTTTAAGCCTGATTGATTTCGTATTTCAGTACTGATGTTGCTACACGCTCGAAGATATCAACTCGCTGCTCGCCCCAATACCAAGTTACAATTCACACAAGTTTTCCACATCCGCAAGAGTGATTATTGACTTGCACAATGTCGATACTGTTGATGATGATGATTCTGATTACCGTGACATGATCAGTTTCTTATAGCTTCATCTCCTCGACCGCCGAGATGGGTAACTCTATGAGCATATTTTCGAAACTCAAGGCCAAGTATGAGTCCAGGCGTCATATCAAGCGTCTCCAGGCTCAGGTGTCCAAGCGGCTCGCTGCTTCGGACCGGGAGCAAGAGGAGATGGAGATTCCGGAAGAGCGTAAGCCGGATTTGGAGTGGATGGGTACTCGCATGGCTGCGCTCAAAAAGATACGGGCCCTAGGAGGCAAGAAGAGAAAGAGGGCATTGAAGTTTGCCGACGACGTCGTTTACAAGAGAGCCGAAACGATTTACAGTTTGAGCTACCGTCGTAGAAACTTCGGTACAATTAGTGTTGCAGTCCTGGATCACTTCGATGACCAGGACCTTGAGTAGTCTGGATTGTGGTGGTAATACTCGTCGAACCCATCACTGTCGTCTTATACAGCAAGCTGACATGACTCGACAGGAGTCTAGGATGGTTTTGCGGTAGGTTGTCATGTTCAGGTTTACGCTAACAAGATACAGGTACGACGGTAGGCAGATGCTTCAACACTGCGGTTTACAGGTTAGTGTCTTTCTGTTTTCTCTTTTGCTTACATTAGATTCCTCAAGCGTTGTTTCAAGAGTTGTTTCAAGAAGCGTTGTTTCCAAGAAGCGTTGTTTGTCTTTTCTAAGAGGAAAACCAAGTCAAGTTACGTGTTACTGTTATTGTTTCTGTTGCTGCTGTTTCTTTTGGAATTAGATGGTTCTTGCTTGTACCGAGACCGGTTTGGTCAAGCGTTGTTTTTGTGTCCTGGCGGTCGAGTTTTGTTGTGTTGTTAGGCGTTGGTTGGTGGTCATTGGTTTTGTTGGTTTTGGCTTGGTGTTTTTGGCGTCTGGTTTCTTGTACGGAGGGTTTTTTTTTTTTTTTCCCTCCGCTTTTTTGGCTTCCTTTCTCTATCGCAAGTTGCATATGTTCCTTCGTGATGTTTTTGTGTTCCAGTCTACTCATCCAGTCCAGTGGTTGCTACTTGGGCTGATATGACATAGCTGTTTCGTGACGCTTCATGCAAGCTATCCATGCCAATCTAGCATAGAATTCGACTAACGATAGGTGGATGAAATGACCTGTAGATATCTAAAATGTTTACAGAGTAGATCTGGCGCGAAAGTCCTTGGCGGTGTCGCTTTTGGACATGGTTAGGAGAGGCAGGTGGCAGGTGGCAGGTGGCAGGTATGGCTACTAGTAACTCTCTCCTGCCTTGCCTTGGAGTCTCACGAGTTCCTCAAAACCAAGGTACTACTGGTAAGTACTCCTGGTAAACTGACATTCATGACGTTTGCGCAGGGCCAGGATTCTTCCTCCACTCATAACTCTCCATCTACGAACTGAAACATTACTCCACGTTCTATCCAGTCCAGAGCGCTCTTACTGTAGTTCTTTTTTGGTCGTCATCTGGCATCTCCCATCCACGTGCCGCTGCAATCTTGTTGGATTCTCCACTCAGAGAAACAGGCCGGATAATCGTTATCATCTCGGCCCTAAACACCACATTCTGCCTTTTTGGCAGGATATTCAGCCTTCTTTCGGCCTCGCTCCGTCTCGCGACGACAAACCCTCGTCTGGTCCCCGTCAAATCGCCGGCACCAGAATCTGATACACCTCTCCTTTCCCGAGACGTATATGGTCCGTGCCATGCCGGCCACCACGCCTCTATGGAGTCTGGGGGTTAACTGGCTAGCCATCCCTCAAGGTCATGAAACCATATTGCCAACACACTCTCGGCATGGCTCGCTCGACAGCTATGCTCCATACGCATGCCGTTCTCAGTACATGTTTCTGTAAGATATTGCGCCCCGAAACATGGGTTGGCATAGTCGTTTACAGTACTTCTTGATCTACACAAGCAGTTGGCAGCTACCGCTTGAGATTGGTCTCAGCCAACCGTACCCGACAGACCCCTCGTCAAGGACTCGAATGCCGTCGTCGATCACAGCTAGCTTTCCGTTACCAAACTGAATACAGGTTAGTGGTATACTATACGCAACAAGAACCCAACGACACGGGAGGAATATTCAGGGGTTACCCGAAGCTTGACTAGGGCTTGTTTCCAATCAGTGGATCCTGGCGACAGTTTGACACAGTGCCTGGCTTGGCTGGCTTGGCTGCCTGTGAGTGGCTGTAACGTCAAACAGGGGTGGCTCGACCAGTTTCCAAGCACGCGTCCAGGATCGGTGCCGCCAAACCTCGACTCTTCAACAGGCTGTTGTCTACAGCAGATTTCTCGACAGCGACCCATGCCAACCCTCGGTAGGTTGAAGCCATCCCAGGTGGCGGCTGCGGCTGTCAGGCAGAGTCTCCGCAATTCTGGATCGGGGATTGTCTGCCGTCCTGATGTCTTGGGTTAATTGAAATGCCGACAGGCAATGAGAGGCCACTGCGTTACTATTGCGACTATGTACGGTATTCGAGCCGCAGAAAGACAATGGCGGCCGAACAATGCACATGTTTAACCAGAAAGCACAAGGCATCCTACTTGTCCGTCATCCCGGCGCATCTGGAAGCCAGTCAATGCCTGCCTAGCTGTTGTTAAGGAACAAGAAAACATCAACGTTACAGTAGAGAAAGGATCACTAACAAAGCAGCTCTCCGTGGTTTCGTCTGGTCGCCATTTGATATTCAACCCTTGTTCAATATGTGGATGCTGGTGTGGCCCTGGCGTTTGACTGGGCGGTAAATCTCCAGCCATTGTGAGCGTTCGATGCGCTACTAGCCTCTTATCGTCCACAACGAAGCTCGGGGAGTGGCCAATACGGCGAGGAGACGGCATCTCAAAACCCTTGTCCCCTGACTAAAGAAAGGTACCTTGCCATGCAGGCTAACACTGGCGTCTAACATAGCCTAGATAGCTGGTCCATCTCCCGGTCTAGTGCCTTTCCTCTGTATCCACCTTCGAGGTTGTGCCTCATATGCGTACATACTTCTGTACTCCTGAGCACAGCACCTCTTACTCACCCTCACCCTCACTCACTCCCTTTTAACCCCCACTGTATCCTCTCTTCTTCGGCTGTTGAGCGGCTGTTCCTTTATTCTGTCTTGTTGGCTCTTTCTGATTCGATCTTCACTTTTCTTTCTATCGCTTCTCTCTTCTCTCTTTTCACTCTATTTTTCTTTCTCTTACTCGCAACGTTCGAGCTGCGCGGTCAGTTCGTCGTCGTTCACCGTCCTTTGATTGAGTCGCGGTACCTTCTCTTGAATTCTCACTTCAACTACGAGGAACGTTGATCGTCCATATCCTCCAATACCTATTCATTACCGTCAACTTGGCCAACAAGCGCATTCTTTACCTTTCAGTTCTCGACCGACCTTTCTGAATCGTCGATAAATTAACGTGAAGCTGTTGGATACAGTCTATACTTTACCTGCCCGACCGCACATTCATTTTACAAACCGCAAGAAAAACAAGAGGACACATCAAAATGGCACGCCTTACTTCGATCATTGCGCCTTTGCTATTGGCCTTACCTTATGCGTTAGCCGCTCCTGTTGCTAGTGACATGGGAATCTTGGGCGAAGTGGCTACCGATGTCATGAACGATGCTGTCGATGCTGTCGATGCTATGAATGACTTGACAGACAAGATCAGTGACGTTGTCAGGGCTTGCTTGAGCAATCCTGACGCCAAGGAAATCATTCCCAACCGTTACATTGTTGTTTACAACGACACCTTCGACGATGACTCGATCAACACCAAGGAAGCCTTCTTCACTACCGAGATTAAGAAGCGAAACATCGGCAAGCGTGGTCTTCACGGCAAACTCTTATCCACCGAAGTCAACAGCTACCGCCTCAATAAGTGGCGGGCCATGTCTCTCGATGCCGACGATGACATGATTCAAGACATTTTCAACTCGGATGAGGTTGCCTACGTCGAAGCCGACTCTAAGACTCACATGAGCGGTGCGATTGCCCAAGTCAACGCCCCCCCCAGTCTCGATCGTCTTTCCCACCGCAAGCCCAATCAGGAGACGTACGTCTTCGATGAGAGCGCCGGCGAGGGCATCACTGTCTACGTCCTCGACACCGGCATCATGACTACCCATACGGAGTTTGAGGGCCGCGCTACCTGGGGTGCTAACCTTGTTGATGACGAGGTATGTATCAAAACTCCTCTACCCACGTTTATCTAGCAATGTTATCGTACTAAACATAAGAACAGGACAAGGATAGTAACGGACACGGTAGTCACGTTGCTGGTACCATTGGCGGTGCTACCTACGGAGTCGCCAAGAAGGCCAACCTCGTTGCTGTCAAGGTTCTGGGCGCTAACGGCAGCGGTGACAATTCAATCGTCCTCCGTGGAATGCAGTTCATTATGGAAGATGTCAAGAAGAAGAAGATCTCAGGCAAGGCTGTTATGAACATGTCTCTGGGTGGTAGCTACTCTGAGGCTATCAACCGCGCCATTGAGGCTCTTTACAAGGGTGGTATTGTCTCTGTTGTAGCTGCTGGTAATGAAGCTGTGAGTTGTGCATAGCGGCTTGCTTTGTTCTGTTCTTGGCTGACGCGATGTAAAAGGTTGATGCCAGCCTTACCTCCCCCGGCTCCGCCCCTAACGCCATTACCGTCGGTGCTGTCGACGAGAGTGATGCCCGAGCATCATTCTCCAACTTTGGCACGAGTGTAGACATCTATGCCCCCGGCACGCAGATCCTCAGCGTTGGTATCAAGTCCAACACCGACACCCGAACCCTTCAGGGTACCAGCATGGGTACGCTTTCCCCTGATCTCTTCCCCCATCTCTTATATCTAATTGACATTCCAATTACAGCCTCCCCTCACGTTGCTGGTCTCGCTGCCTACCTCATGGCCCTCGAGAAGATCACGGACCCTGCCAAGGTCACGGCTCGAATCAAGTCTCTCGCTAAGGAGGCCGGTGGTTCAGTGATTGAGAATGTCACAGGCACGACAAATCTCATCGCCAACAACGGCAATATTTAGGTGATGAGGCAAACAGGGGACAGGGGAAGAAGACATATTGAAGTAAAAAAGCGAAAAGAAACATTGGGAAATCTGCAAGCATGTCATGTTATGATCTTGTACATGTATAATCTACACACATATAAAGACAGGGGTTGTTTATTGTGCTGCTCGGCTTTGGGACGTGTATTGCTTTTACGACGGTTATGATCGCGCTTCGCCGAGCATAGGAGATGGAATGGATAGTTGGTAGCATAGATTTGACATGATACCCTTCTACAATCCTTCATTTTGGCATATCACTGGTACTTTCAATGTTCAGTGGCGATACTGCTGCGCCGGGTTTCCAAAAACCCGTATTCCGGCACCAGGCTGTCAATCAAGGAGGCTATGAAACAAGTGTGGTCAAGGGGTATTACCGCGGGGACGAGTGATTCGTTGTGGACACCCGACGTTGTAACGCTCCAGGCCTGGTGGGCGGCCGCTCAGCGAGATCGCTTACGTCCAAATTGAAGGGGGATGAAATGCCAAGATATTATCACCACACGGAGCTGGAATATGATGCAGGGTTTGCGGGAGGGTCTTTAAATAGATAAAAAAATTGGTTTGACGCGAGCTGCAAGATGCCGCGTTGCAACGATATATACCATTACCATGTACTTAATGGTTTCATCCCGTAAATGCGACGATATGAAACGAAATAGAGGACTCGAAGTGAGGCGGGACGTTTGGACTTCATAAACTTGATTATTTTGGTGTGTAGGAGGAGTATATATATGTGTATGGCCGAGGAGTTTATACATGCCATGTCATAAAGTAGGTAGTCGGGGACCAGGTCCCGCCGGAGGCAGATGGCGTCTATTACATCTTGTTTAGTTGCGATGTTTGCTCGCCGCTACGTGTCTGACATCCCGAGGGCGACAGTGACAGACTTGTAGCGCGCCCCCTTGTCCTCACGGACAAGAGTGACTGAGAGCAATGTGAGGTTTGATTTTAGCACTTCTTCGGCACAACCATAGTCATGAAAGGACTAGATTGCAATTTGACATCCGTGCTGGTGGACTAACCACCATGACCATATCACGTAGAATGAAGGGAAGATCTCGCACAGCTGAGTTCGGTAACAAGTGAAGCTAGATGAGGGGGGACGAGACTGTTGAGGCATTACAGCAAGTCGCATGTGCGATCCTGCTGCGGTTGTATTAGAATGAGTATGTAACGCGTCGCCATTACCGCGCAGCTCCTGGCCCTGATTGCGAGGAGACCTAAGCTTTCATATGCACGTCAGGATATCGTCAAAGAGGGTAACATGAAATAAAACAAGCAAGGTTACCATCCCAAACTGGATAAGCAATAAAATTACAGTTCGTCGTGGGCAGCCTTGAGCGTTTCCTTGAGCGCAGGCTGGCCGGTATTGTCGGCGAACATGGACTTCATGTCTTGGAAGGCCATGTCGAACCGTGCGCCAAGCAACCAAGCGGTACCAATCTATGATAGAATCAGCTTCGGAAAGACGAGTGGGTTAGAAAAGGCAACATACCATTAGCCCTCCGATGACAATTAAGCATACAAAGACCATGCCGAACAGCACCACGCCTTCGCTGGTTTCCATCTTGGACTCCATCTCCTGCTTCTTACGTTGGCTGACAGCCGCGTTGAGCGCCTTAGGATCTTGTTTAGGGAACAGGGTATCGATGAATTGCTCAACCTGCTCAAAGTTAGATTAGCGGGTCTTGTTTGTAGATAGCTTCAGAACATACCTTGCCGCACTGCACACTGATGGCCAGATAGTTGGGATCCCGAGGATCATTCTTCTTCTGAATCTTGCGGACGTAGCGACGGAAAGTCTCAGCAACGACCTGAAGGTTCTGGGTGCTTTCGATCATGATC
The DNA here is from genome assembly GCA_003693555.1 of Coccinonectria pachysandricola. Lineage (NCBI taxonomy): Eukaryota > Fungi > Ascomycota > Sordariomycetes > Hypocreales > Nectriaceae > Coccinonectria > Coccinonectria pachysandricola. The sequence goes on from QUZF01000023.1 coordinate 827,126, forward strand.
TGGCACGCGTCGCCCTTGGTGATCTTCACGTTCTTCTTCAACACGTCTGGGTTACGGAAGGCGAGCTCCAAAGTGGCAATGGCCATGCTCTGGGGAATGGCAACGAAGTTGAAGACACTCTGATCCCTGATTCCGGCCATGTAGAAGAGACACTCCTCGCAGTGCTTGAGAGCATCTAGTACCATGTGAGAGATACACTCGACCGCCTGGGTCTCGTAGTTGGGATCGAATAGGTCCTCCCACTTGTCGACGTGCTTGCTCCAAATCTCTTTGGGGTACCACCGTCGGCCATCTTCCCAGTCCTCTCTGATGTCGCGGATGATGTTGGTCTTTTGGAGGAACTCACCCATCGACTCGGTGAGGTACGGCCGCTCGGCGAGCTTGGGGTTGGCTAGCTCGGAGACGACGAACAGTCGCGTACAGCCCTCGCCGACAAGACCAGCCACGTAGTGACAGTATAGCTCATACTCTTCGATCGTCTGAACGCCGTTCTTGATCATATCGTCGTTCTGCGCGTAGTCGGCCATACCCTTACCCATCTTTTCGGTGATATCCCGGATGATGTCCTGGTAGGGCGCCTTGATCTTCTTGAACTCGGCAACGACGACGTCAAACTTCTCGAGAAGCTCACGGTCCTTCTCTTGGCTCTCGTGAAACTGCCAGCCATCTTGCTCAATGGTCTTGTGGAAATTGCGCAAGAGGGGCAGCTTCTTGTCGAGAGGTAGGGTCATGTCATCCTCGATAGTGTCGAGGCCGCGCAGGATCAGGTAGAAGAGGGCAATGGGCACCAGAAGCTCATGGTTGAGCTCCTGGATGACGGAGGCAAAGCTGCGACTCGTCAAGTCGAGGAAGCGAAAGCATTCTTTCAGTTCGGGCGACTCCTTGGACTGGTCACGCTGGTTGACGGGATCATGCCATACTTTCCTACGACATTTAGCAAGTGGAACAACGACGAGATTGCGCACTATGCAGCAATGCCTAGACGTAGAGAAGACAATACCATTGAACAATGGACCGAAGTTGATTCGGGTGAAGAAGGTAGTAGAGCGCACCCATTTCGGCGGCTGGAGGTAGAAAAAGATGGCGTGCAGGTCCACAAGCAACCGAGTGGAAGAGGGGGGGGGCAGGGCAACGAGATGGACAGTGCGTGGAAGCGGACGACCCTAGACACGCGCACACGAGAAGATGCAAAAAATTGCGATGTGAAGGGTTCAAATCCAACACAAAAATCGTGAGCAGCGTCGGCTTGTCTTATGCTTCGGTCACTGCGAAGAGGAAAAGAGGGAAAGGAAAGGGCCCTCCACTCGGATAAATCCACCGCTGGCGTCGGGTGCTCATTTCGAATGTGGAGTTGAGCCCCTGGTAGAGCGGTGAATCGTTTACAGGCATACGGGGGGTTGCTGTTAATCTTCAACTTGCGAAACTCACCAGCGTTACCAGTCAGTACAGTATTCGCTTTCGTATCCAAGGTGTTAGGTTGCACTAGACCATTCTAGTTTACCAAGCAAGCTTGAGGGAAGATCTCAACATGAAGCTTATTGGGTCCGCTTAAACCTAGTCCTGGATCAAAACTTGGAGAAACGCACCCCGCAAGCCACTTTGTCTTCCATTCGCGCGCGTCCGCTGCGTAAGACGGCGCAGGTTGACAGGTTTGTTAGACCAGTTAACGTCACCGTACCCCAGAATGTGCCCCCCGTTGACAGGGACGTGGTGCTTTTACGGAGACGTATCGAGACAATGGGGGAACCCGAGTTCGCTCGTCCTCCCTACTTGTAGACTACTTTGCGCGTGCCTTATTCACCGAGTGGCTGCCGGGCCGAGAACGGCAAACCACGCAGACTTTGGACCTAAAATCTTGTAGACTACCTTGCTCGTGCCTTGTTAATATCCATCCACTCTACAGTTCATGTATGATCCTTCACCGAGCGGCTGCCGGGCCGAGAACGGCAAACCACGCAGACTTTGGACCTAAAATCCTACGGGGTCTTGCCATCTCGCCGTTGCCACTGTTGATGGATGAGCCAACGACTTATCTGTCCGGAAGTATGTAAGTATGCAAGTATTCAGGATTCAGGATTCGTGTAAGAGAGTATCGATGCTCCTATGAAACTCACCTGGTGTTAGGCTGGTTGCTTACCTTGGTTTATCCTGCCTTCTTGATACGACGAGCCAGATACTACAGTACGTACATTCACGTCGGCATGCCAAGAAGCGAGACGCTTGCAACATACACCACCACATCGGTCTCTGATATCTAACCGACGATTGAACGAAACGTAAACTCAGAAATAGCGTGCCCTACTCGAACAACTGATAACACAAAACTTGAAGCGTCGCTGCCTTGCTGCTGTAACAAGTTCCCTGTCATCTGAAAGCTACCATGACGACATAGCATATACAGTAGCAGAGTAGAAATCGAGACCAAGTAAACAGAGGAAGAAAGTGCCTCAGCACAGTTTTTACATCAAGCACAAGTGCCTGTTACTTCTATCGTTTGCATCTCTGCCATCAAAAAGCATTCGCCATTTGTTACTAGGCGCGATGGGTTCTCGAGAACAAAGTACAATCTCTTCCATCAAATTCATCTTCACAAGCTAGAGGAAACAAGGCCCTTCTGTACTGTGGATCACCCCAACGCTGCCGTCTAGAGTAGGGCCCCTCTGCTATAAGCTTCAAATCTCTCCCCATAACCTGTAGTCTGTACTACGTACACGTACATGCCTGCCCCCGCCATTACGTCGCCCCTCTTGACCAAGCCAGGCTACCAAGGGAAAAAAGAGAGAGGCCAAAATCGCGGGCAGCGTCTACCCGGGAAATTTCCGCCCACGGCCGGCTGGCGCCTGAACCGAACTAAGAGCAGGCTGGAAGCTTTCTGGCCAGACCGACGCCCATTGACAAGAGCCTCACTTTTTCTCTTCCCCTACACATCTCGCCCATCTCGCGACCGCATCCCTACACTACGCATCTCCTGAAGTTTGAGCAACCTGTGGTTGCGACGAACTCATCAAAATGGTCGTCGATACCGCCTACTATGACACCTTGGGCGTCACGCCCACTGCTACCGAGCTGGAGATCAAGAAGGCCTATCGCAAGTTGGCTATTGTTCATCACCCGGGTTCGATAACCTTTCCCTGGCGCTCGTTGCATCGCAGAGAAGTTTCGTAACTAACTTTCTACCAGACAAGAACCCCAACGATCCTACTGCGCACGAAAAGTTCCAGGAGATCGGCGAGGCCTACCAGGTCTTGTCTGACAAAGATTTGCGGGCAGCCTACGATAAGTTCGGAAAGGACCATGCGAAACCCCAAGAAGGCTTTGCCGACCCGGCCGAGTTCTTTACCTCCATCTTCGGAGGTGAAGCGTTCGTTGATTGGATTGGTGAGATCAGCCTCATGAAGGACCTGACGGCTACCATGGACATTACGATGCAAGAAGAGGCCGAGGCTGCCGCCGCTGCCGCCGCTGTTGAGGAGGAAGAAGGCAATTTCCCCGGTACCGAGGATGCCAAGAAGGAGAGCATGAAGGAAAAAGAGCAAGAGGCCGGTGTCTCGCAACCGCCACCCCCAACGGTCAAGATCGACGACGAGACTACCACCGCGAAGCCTGCAGACACCACGAAAGGCGTCGCCGACGCTCCGGTACTACCACCCCGAACCTCGGATGCCTCTCCCGCCCCTTCCGCGAGCTCTCGAAGCCGAACCCAGATCCCGCTGCGTCCTGCACTTACCGATAAGCCGCACGATGAAACCGAGACTGAGACGGAAATGACTGAGGAGGCGCTCCGTAACAAGGAAAAGAAGAAAGGTGGTCTATCCAAGGAGCAACGAGAACAACTTGCCGAGTACGAAAAAGAGCGGGCCAAGATCCGCCAGGAGCGTGTCGACACGCTCTCTCGCAAGCTTCTTGATCGCCTCAGCGTTTGGACCGAGACGGATAAGGGCCAGGATGTGACAAGGGCATTCCAGGAGAAGATGCGACTGGAGGTCGAAAACCTCAAGATGGAATCTTTTGGTATCGATATCCTCCACGCGATTGGCCAGACGTATGTGTCTAAAGCATCGACACTGCTGCGTAGCCAGAAATTCCTCGGCATCGGCGGCTTTTTCAGCAAGCTCCGCGACAAGGGCACTTTGGTCAAGGAAACGTGGAACACCATTAGCAGTGCCATCGACGCGCAACAAACGATGGAAGACATGGCCAAGATGGAGGAGAAGGGTGGTGAGGACTGGACTGAGGAGAAGCGCGTCGAGTATGAGCGCCGTGTGACTGGCAAAATTCTCACAGCTGCATGGAGGGGAAGCAAGTTCGAGATTCAGTCTGTCCTGCGCGAGGTTTGCGATAACATTCTTTACGACAAGAAGATACCTCTTGCGAAGCGTCTAGAGCGCGCTCAGGCCATGGTTCTTGTTGGCGACATTTTCAACAAGGTAAGTTCTTCCATCACATTACTACACGTGGGCTTCCGACTGACGCTGTTTCCTAGGCCGCGCGATCCCCCGAGGAAGAGGGCGACTACCTTGTCTTCGAGCAGCTTGTTGCTGAGGCAGCCGTCAAGAAGGACAAGGAGACGCACAAGAAGAAGGAGAAGGAAGAACATAAGAAGCACAACCGCAAGAGCAAGGACTTCAAGAAGTCGACAGAGGACATTTCTTCAACCGCGGCTTAGTACGCTGGAGTCCTTCAAGAAGAACGGACTGGAACCGGACTATTGGACGAGGTCTCAGAGAGACGATGGTAACGACTCGAAGCGTTGATTCCCCTAAATATGGCCTTTTAATACGTGTTGAACTGGATATGGGCCTTGAAGCTAGTGATGGTGGACAGGCATTCACTACTTAGACTAGGAAGGGAGGATTTGGTGGAATAGAAATCTTGGAGACAGAGTATGGCTAGCAATGATTTTACTAGAGCTGATTCACGCGATGCTACCGTACTCTCTCCAGACCGGAGCTCGCTCTACAATTACACGCGTACTTTTATTCACAGCATGGGGGCTTGTCCTTGCAATCTACCAAAACCATTCATTGGCATCGTCTCACTCCAAGCGTATGTTCTATGCCATCACCAGTTTGTACTAACCACTCTTATCTAACACGATGCCTAGTCCTCGAGGACGGCCATCGCTTATCTATCAACTCAACACGCTAATAATGCGACATGGCTCTGTCTCGCCGGGGTATCTGTTATACAAATCCTGATCCTTGTAATAAGCAATCTAACAAAGAAGAAAATTCCCACTGCAATGCTAATGTTGAGTAAAAAAAAAGGTAAAAAAGAAAGAAAAAGTCGGTATGAAAAATAACAAGCAATGGTTCCAGTAAAAGAGGAAACAGCAAGATAGGTAAGATGGAAGAAGTAGTTGACATGCGCTCGCCACATTCGATCAGATGATGATATAGACATTAAGATGCAGGAGTCCGTCGCGGGTCATTAAAGTGGTGGTTGCAGCTGGTGGGCCAACCAGACCTTCGCTTCGGCAATTGTAGCATATGATAGTGTTCGTGGAGCAGATGAGAAGAATGCTAGTCTTCGCCATCTATGGTGCGTGTTCTTATCCACATTAGGTCGATGTGTTATGTTGGTGTGTGATGATCGTGCAGTCATCGTGTCTTGGGTTTAAGTCAGAGGGCGTGGTTGATGGTAGCGGCGGAGGTAAAGATGAAAGAAAAGAACGCTTAATGTTGTGTGAAGTGATGAGGTAGGGGGCGACTTTGAGATCATGTCAAATAATCGATGCAGCATCTTCAGCGGAAAAGAGGCGAGTTACATGCCCTCAGCGTGTAACTCAATGCCACTATCTCGGTCCTGCGGGCTTTTCTCCCACGTAGCAGGAGACTCCGAAACCTCGTCAGAGTTTGAAGCATCATCGGCAAATGTCCGATTCTCCTCGTCATCCTCATCAGGAGGAGCGAGCACGTGGCCACCAAAGTCGACTTCTGATACATGGACCTTGTACTCGAGTGCCTTCTGACCCTCCTTTATGAGGATGTCGGTCCAGTTGAGGCACCGCTTTAGACTCTGGTTTATCTTTTGGCTGTCCACGAGGAGTTCATGGTGCTTTGTGAGGTCAAGATGCAGTCGGCGTTCGTCGCGCTTTTGCCGAGCCTGTGACTTCTCGATTTCCTTCTCGTCTGGCGGATCGGCGGCTAACCCAGATCCGATACTTGAAACATCCGATTCTTCAAGCGAATCACCCTCCTCCTCCTCCTCCTCCTCTGTCAAGTCGAAATCTTCCTCCTCGCTCAGGTCAGTGAGACTTATAGGGGCGTCGGCTAGAGCCTGGGAAGGGACTCTACTAGAGGCTCCAGAAGCTAAAGCACCAGATCGAGACAAGCGACGGAATCTACGAAGTTCGGCCGTCTGTTTTCTCATTTGTCTCTCGAGTGTTCGGTTGATGGCTTCTAGGGAAGCGTTTCTAATTTCAAGGTCCTGGACCTTCCTTTCTCGGCGCGCATTGGCAACAAGCTCGCTGACTGGCTCAGCAGAGTGTGTCGATTTGGTTGGACTCGAGATTTCGGCCTGAGATCCATCGTCCTTTTCCATCTCTTCTTCCCCAACATCCTCGACAAATTGTAGAATTGAAGCCATCGTCATTGTGGGCTGAGCTAACCCAGGGCTAGCGGGAGGCGATGAAGGTTCGGAAGGTCGATGCGCTGGAGACATGGGTGCTTTCGGGGATTGTATTGAGTCCTGGCCTGGAATACTGTCTGTCCTAGAGTGTCCCTTGGACCCCCGAGGTGCCGATTCGATGGTCACTTTTCTCTTTGGAAGTGAAATCGCCGAAGACGCTAGTTGCGGAGGTGGTGCTAGTTGATTGCGATTAACATGATTTGATGAGGAGTCTCTCTTCAGGGCCGAGGGAAGTGATGGTCCCAGTTTGACCGGAGACAATGGCCGCGCGCTCCCAGTCGAGCTGCCCGTACTCGTTCGTGGTGCCGCCGACCTCGAGGTAGTGGAACCAGCCGAAGAGTGGAGGCTCGACTTTGAGCCAATTTCTGGGGTGCCACTGGCGTAGAAGAATTTATTAGAAGAAGCATCTTGTGAAGCACCAAGCATCGAGCCATAGGAAAGGTGTTGACCTGGTGGGCTTATTGTTCGTTTGGGTGTCGACGTGGCGCTCTTGGCGTAGAAAAACGTTGCTGGTTTTTGAAGTCCAGCAGGTCGTTGGGGAGCCGGAGGAGCTGCAGGTGATGTTCGAGCATCACTGGCATAGAAGAACTTGGAGTCTACGTCCCTGGAAGATTCGGGATGAGCGATTGATTGCCTGCTCGAATCAGTCGCCAGAGTAGCCCGTGGATCAAATCCATTATGGCTTCTTTCAAGATTCGGAGTTCCGCTCGGGGTGCTGCGGCCACTGCCACCCGAGCGACTGAAGGTTGACACATCGTCTCGATGCGGCTGTGCCAGACCTTGGCTATGTGCCGACCTTCGTACGACGGGGTTGATTGAAGGGGGAGGTTTGGTACTGGCGGCGATCTTGGGTGTCAACGGGGTGCGGCCAATGTTCTTCACAGCAGCGGCGCTCAGCTGGGGAGCCCGGTGCTTGCCATCGCCGGAAGGCATCCTCGGGGAAGCAAGGGCGGCGCTCGAGGAGGTGGATCGCGTGGTGGTTGTCAGCGCCAGGACATGTTGTTGACTTCGACCCTGGTCGCGGTAACCCAGCGGTGTAAGGGCCGAGTCAGAGGCGGAGGCCGAAGTAGCGGAGAGGATTCTCGGGCGTCCAGCGACGGGAGCCGGAGGCGTAACGGGGGTTCTAGGGAGCCGAGGGGAGATGGCAGGGGCGGTGGCTTTTTTGCCGGCAGAGATACCGGAGAGCGGCGTGGCGTTGCGCCGTCGAGATAGAGTAGATGAGGTGGACGAAGTTGAGGGTGGCGATTGGTGGCGAGCTGGAGGATTTAGGTTGTTGGAGTTGGAGTTGAGGGTGCGCATCGTGACAGCTCGAGCGAGTATAGAAACGCTTGCTTGAACTGCTTAGGCCGCAAACGGTAACAACAGGAGGGGTTCCCGAGTCGGAGGCCGTCTATTGGCTAGACTGCATAGCCCGCGCGGTGACTTCTCTCCCTCAGCTGTAATTAAGAAATGATATTATAGGGGAGTCCCCTGTGGGGGAGGGCAGCCACGGCGCTATGTGCACGGCAGAGTAGAATTGGGTAGTGGGGTTCGATAGTGCCGCTGGTTGCTATAGATATCGCTTGGGCTGGGCTTGGTTTGTTTCGAACGCATGGAAAGTGCGGCGTCCGTCAGGGGGTAAAGGATTGGCGCTGATCAGCCAAAGTTATTCGAGCTAACGTTAGTCGGTCGACAGAAGTCAATGCAAGTTCAGGAGTTAACCAAGGCTTCAAAAAGTCGGGAGATCGAGGGGAAAAGAGGAGAAATGCGAAGCGAAAGTGCGGCACGGGGTCGACGGGCAGAAAAAGTCGCGGTAAGAGAATAAAGGATGGATCCAGCGAGATTATCATGGCTGCATCTCCATTATCCAGGCCGTCGACCCTTGTCCGCTGGACCACGTAGTGTACTACGTCCAGCATCGTCGACCGGCAACCCGAGCGCTCCGCAGCTCGAGGCCAAGGACAGTAGAGCAGACTAAGCTTCTGCTCGCGAATGCGGTCCCCCCTCGAACTGGTCGATTCAGATCGTAGTTGGTCAATTACTTGAGTTGGAGATGACGGCTGTGGAGTGTCAGGACTAACTTGGCCTGAGAAGCAGCCAGCCTTTGCCAGCCGCGATGTCAGCGTCGAGATAGTCATGCCACGACAGCGGCGATCTACGGGCAGAAGTGGGCAGTTGAGGGAGGGACTCGCCGGAACACAACTGCCACCGCTGTATTAGACAGACTAACCAGGCCTACGGAAGAAGCAAGGAGCTGTGAAGACCGAGGCGCAGGCAAGGCAGCAGAACACCAGAACTGTTCCCTACAGGGGTGCGCCCGGGAATCCACATCGCACCTTGTGGCTGGATATAATTAGCAAAAGGAGCCATCAGGAGACATGACGATACGATGCGAACGGGTTGAGGTTTGTTATGCGCGCCTCTGTTCTTATTGAAGAATCAAGGGTCGATTCGTACAGTATGGAGGAGTCTCATCTTAGATGGTTGCATTGCACTGGGACGGACTGTCGTGAGCCAGGCAACGTTCGGCATCATAATTTGACTTATGGATCTTCCTCCAAACCACGCTGAGACCCTCAATGACAGTTTGCAAGATACCCGGGGGCGGCTTGCTCACAGAAACCCGACTCATGAGCCTGGTCTGCTCTAGTACCAAACCACCCACCGATTGATGACACCGAGAAACACCACTTCGATGATGGGGCAACATCAAGCTCGCCTCTTATGAATACCATATCCATACGGTTACATGTTAGATAACTTACAAGTTGAGATTGGTCGTTATGAGGTCAGGCTTCGGGGTACGTAGGTTCATGTCCCTCGCCTCCACCAAACTGAAATACGTGCCGACAACGTGGCAGTTGCTGACAAAATGCCCCAAAGTTTCAGGGCTCCTCCCCCAGCCTTATTTCCCATGAACGACTCCGACATGGCTCGATGGTTCTGCAAAAACCAGTCCACAACCCACTTCTTCCCATCACCATCGCCCTCGCCCTCGCCGCCCTGGGCCTCGAACTGTCGCTTCCCAAACTCCCGGCCTTGTCCATCCTTCCCTCCCCCCCCTTGTTCCGATACGATCTGCGGCACACCCCCTCGATCACCCTCCCCCGCAGTCGCGCGCCGCGTCGCATAATCTTTCATCTCCCGATCCCTGCGTGCGTCATCCTATGATAGAGACGATATGGCCGTCCTGGGTCTGTCGCTGATCTTCGCATCGGTCGTCTGGGTTCTCATATACCCGCCATCGTGGATTCCTACGCCCCTGCAGGTCCTTTTACGCTGGAGAGATGGCGCGGGGGCCATCGTGGACCCCAAGTCGAAGCCGAGCGTAGAAGTATCTACGCCAGGCGACGATGGGAATAGGGATAAAGCTGAGGCTGTTGGAAGTTGGGACGAGGCTTCAGATCATGCGGTGGATTCAAATCTACGGAAAGCGCCAAGGCTTGATGGTGAGCCTCGAGTTGAGTCCCGGGTCTTGCCGGCCTCGTCTGATCATGGCACACTGCGCCAACGGCCGCGCCAAGCTACGCAAGACGACGAGAGCGACTCGAAGCTGGATCGCGACGCTGCCGCTATGCCTCCGCCTCCACCGCCTACCATCAAGGCTCCGACCGTCTCTGGACCCGAGGAACAAACCACGCCGAAGGCCACCGCCGCCGTACCGCCCCCGTCTCTCTCCGTCCCCAGTTTCTCACTAGACGATGGCGCCGTATCAGACTCCGGCCCTCTTCCCGGTTCCACCCCGAAAACACCGAAATCTTCTACATCCATGATGCCGCCTCCCCCAATTCCGGGCCGTCTGCCTCCCTCCGGCCGCCTTCCTTCCCTCGCACAGTTCCCAGCCCCTAATTCGGCGCAACGCGCTCGCGGTCCCGCCCCGAACCGAGCCCCTCCTTCTGGCGGCTTATCCCCCGGTGGTCTCGCACCGCCGCCTACGCACTCTTCCAAGCCCTCCAAGCCTAATCGTAAGGTGCTCCTCACGCCGGGCCACTCCCCGATGGACTGGGCGCGTATTTCTGGTCCTAGCGCAGACCTCCGTGGAGTTTCCAGCTCGGCACCGTACCTTCGAGTGACGCCGTCTATGCTCAAGAAGCAGACGGGTCGCAAGGGCAAAGATGCCTGGATGGCGCTTAATGGCAAGGTATACAATATTACGCCTTATGCTGACTTTCATCCCGGTGGTATACCAGAGCTTATGCGCGGCGCGGCGCGGGATGCCACCAAGCTGTTTGGCGAAGTCCACCCCTGGGTTAATTATGAGTCGATGCTGGCGGCATGCCTGGTTGGTCTCCTTGTTGAGGAATCTGAGGGCACAGAGAATGTCATGGACCAGATGGACTAGAATCACAACACTAGATGTTGGTTTCACAGACAACTAGATTTCAGATTAGATGTGCGCATTGTCGCTCTACAGCACCGCATTCGTATACCATTTAGAGATACCCCTGAACACTAGAATATTTGACGTACAAATCACCGTCTTTTCCCAAATCTAAACTTGAGCTCATCATCGCTGTCATCATCATCCGCAACCTCCATCACCTTGCGCATCTGCCGCTGTCTCTTCACCGGCTGCTCTGCCCCCGAATCAGGCATCGTCCTCTTGCTTCCCTGGGTCGTGGTGCGCGAAGCCTGACTCCTCGCATGGGCCTGAGACCGAGATTGAGACTGCGCTGCTGCTGCTCCCCGCGTAGAACGGGTCCGTGTCGACGGTGCGGAAGCCTCGGGCGTTTCTGCAATTTCCTCATCGCTATCTGATACCACAACGCGTCTCTGCTGCGCCCGTGGTGTAGAGCTTGGCATGGAGGCAGTCGCTGGTGTTGGATTTGACGGGGGTTCGACGACCGGTGGCTGGCTTGTCTTCTTCCTACGCTCGCTGTCCTCGTCTTCGAGCCAGTAGTCGTCACCGACTCCGTACTCTTTGGTCTGTACCTGCGTGAGAGGTACGATGACCCTCGTGGGCGCCCGGCCTGCGACCTCGCCTCGTTGTCGGAACTTCTTGAAGTTCTTTATGCCGTTCCATTTAGGATTCCAGCGGCCATCGGCAATATCCTGCCCGCGCGACCTCCCTTGCACGTTGGGTTGTCGGACCTCCATCTCTTCTACTATATTCAGTCGACGAATTTCTGACAAGTCGACATCGTCTGCTAGATGAGCCAAGTCTTCTTTCTCCGCCCGAGCTCGATCTTCCTCTTCAGCTCGATTCTTTGCCGCCATTTCTAGAACGTCAATCTGTTTCTTGATTTTCTTCTTCGGTTCCGGCCGAGAGGTAGTCTTCTCGGCAGGCTCCTTCAGAAGCTCGCTTAGGTCCTCTCCTCCTTGAAGGCGCTGGCGCTTGAAACGTTCAGCAGCTGGGGCCATTCCGTCCATTAGATCGTCCTCCGGAAGAGGTGGTGCCCGTCTCTTTCTTTGTGGCTGTAGAGGCGCATTACCAACTGCATCCGTGTATGCTGGCGGAGCGTCAGGTTCCTGCGACACAAAAAGTCCCTCTTCCTCTTCCACAGGGGTATCAACCTGGGGCACGGGAGCTGGTGGAATGTCGTTCATATCGATATCTTCGTCGTCATCAAACCCCGCGAACCGTCGTTTGACCGGTCTTCTCGTTCCTCCTCGCCTAGGGGCAGGCTGCGACTCTCCGCCTACTCCAGGGGCCGAGATTTGCGAGGTGTCATTGCTTTCAGAGGTACGAGCATTCTGCTCTGGATTTGGCGCTGTTTGCGTATTTGGCGTCGACTCAACTTCGAGCGACCGCCGTAGAATGCTTGCATCCTTGATCAGAATGGCTTCGAGGAACTCGCTCTGCTCAATGGGCCGATGATCTAGACATAACGACACGGCGGTGATGAATTCCGCGTACCAATTAACCAGCGGTCCCTTTGATGGTAGATAACGAACCAAAACAACACCCTTCCCCTCACTTCCATCATCAAAAGCGCCCACGCCTTTCTCGCCTGCCACATTCTTAACATACTGGACAAAATCATCTACCGTCGTTTCCTGAGGAGTGACATCTCCCAGTAACGCCTTGCCGCCACCGCTGGTAATTGGAGCCAGCAGGTTATTGTACTGTGTTTGGTCGTAGAAAATGAAGGTGTATCCCTCGAAGACGTCTCTCCTTGCTGCGTCAGGGTCATATATCGAGTCGGGATGCTGTACAGGTTCCCCGCCGCGTGGTGGCAGATGCCGCAATGCATCTGGCCAATACCTGTCGAAATCCTGCTCCAGTAAACTCGACTCGGCCGCATCCCCATCGCTTGTCGAAACTGTCGCTTCTTCCACCGCTTCGAGAAAGCTCTCGTTGACAATGTACTTTCCATTTATAAGAGCTTGAAGTCCTTTTGCAGTATTCCTCTTCTTTGATACTACGTGTGTTGTCGCCTTGTCATAGTCCGTCACGATTTTGACGTCGAGCTGCTCAAAGCGTTCACGGAGCGTAGTTAGGGGATCTGTCTGGAGCTCCTTATTGGTGAATGAGAATGCAAACACAACGGGAACCCAGGATATGCTACAGGGAGTCAGTATGAGCCGCAAGGATTGCGAGACTGCATCACGCATACAGACGTACTGAAACTTGCTTGGGCATTTCCCCATAATCATCTCTGCAGTGTCACTCTCGAGCAAATACTGCTGACCTTTGATCTTCTGCCCATTGACAACCGTCCCTATCTTTGTCGCCAGGTCTCGGACCGTAAGGCTCGAGCGGCTCGAGACTCTGTGACACTTACCCTCCTCAACATTTCCGATGGTGATCGTCAAGTGTTTTCGGGATATTGTGTTGTGTGAGATTGCGAGTTGTCCAGCTGTGCATACTCATTAGAGAAATGCATGATAAGAATAATAAGAATAATAAGAAAAGTATAATAAAATGCTCCTGATCATGACATCTCTCAACTTACGTTCAGCTGCTGTTCTACCAAAGAGATACGTTTTGCCTGGTCGAAGCCATAACCGCCGGCCTATGCAGGTCACTTAGTAAGAGTGTTGATTAATATGAGATCGAATGAGTTCATACCCTCAAAAGCCTCCTCATTTTCCAATACCCACATTTTCAGGCTTAGGATATGACACGGCGGCTTGCAATAGCATGGCTAAAGGAAACATGAGCATGAGGTGAGAACGCGGTCTCGGTTCAAGATGGCCTTATGACGGCAGAACGCGTCGTAGCTCGCAACGCCAGGTCACGTGGATGGAAATTAAGACGTGTCGTTCCACGCGCTCGAAACGCCTTGGACATAAACCTCACATGAACCACTCGACTGGACAGAAGTGATTGGCTTGAGATGAACTACTGCTGCTCATTACTTCGGTGTTTCAACATTTCCTAGTCGATTGGTAAGGGAACCTTGCCATTTCAACCACACTCTAACTAGCTATGTACACCAAGCTGCTCCGCACTGCCCTCCCAACTTTCGAGATACTGGTTCCCTACAACCACGACGTGACAGGTTATAGAATGATAACGTTGCTTTTCTTGGGAACTACTCAGCAGGTGAAGAGAGCTGGTCCAGGAATCTTGTAGCTGGTGACTGGAGGATAGTAGACGTTGATGGTAACTCCAGGATCAGTACCCTACGGCACCTGTCAGTCTCACTCATTCAAGTACGTGACGAATCTGGTCATCGTCAGAACTCACCTTGTATGCCCCGGGGAAGCTGACCGTGCTAGGCTTCTTGGTACCCTCCGATCCAACAATCTCAATCTGCGCACACTCCATGTAGAACTGCGCGCCAGGGTACGACGACGCGGAGTGCAGCGCGATCAATTCAGCACGAAGAAGGTAGTGACCCGGCTCGATGCAGCTGGGGATCTTGATAGGATGAACCCCCTTGTTATCGATCAACTGAAGCGTGCTCCAGTTGCCGTTATTCCACCCATCCTCTTGAATCTTGAACCAGCCTCCACCAGCGCCCACGGCCGTAACGGCATTGCCGACTTTCTTGAGGTACGCCAGAGTGGGACCGACGTGGCTGCGGTCCAAGACGTCGTTGGGTCCGGACTCGAGCGTTTTCCGCCAGATGGCGTTGACGGTTGAGCCGGCCTGCACTTTGATGATCTTGTCGGTGCTCATCGTCGGGTTAGGAGGTCCGTTGCAAGCCATGGAGTCGGAGTCGAGGTTCTCGACGGGTCCGTCGTAGGTTGGGGTGCGGACGCCCTGGGATACGCCGAGGTTGGCACCGCCGGATTCGAGGGAAACGAAGATGGTGTGGGCGTTGACGAGCCCAGCTGCAGCGAGGAGGTAGCTTGCTCTCATCGTGGAAGTGGCTCGCGTCCTAGGCGTTGATATTGGCTAATGGATCTGGATACTTCAACCATGCCATGTGTTCGGAGAGCGCCTTTATATCTGCTTTTCTGAAGCTATCGTCGACTGCTCCGAGCAAGACCAGGCAGACGTCGGCCCGCGTTTCCCTGCGGAAGAACCACGTCCGTAACTCGATTCTTGTTCATGCACTTTATCTATCATCGATTGGAGCTCCAGGCTGCTCGCGATCTTGAAGCATCGACGCCAACGCTTGAATACTGCTAAGTAAACCTGCCCGAGGCATATTGCAGCAGGGTTTGACGCCCGACTTGGGCTCTCGTCCCGTCATCCCGAGACACGGTTTCCAGTGTGCTTCTAATAGTAAGCAATGCGAGGCTATAGAATGAGCTAAGCATATCATCTATCTTGTTCCTAGTGCGCATTCATCACTTACTCAAGACCACGTGAATGTCAATGGTATATCCAGACGAGCCGATACCGTGAAACCCCGAACGGAACTCTTCCTCCGTGACAACCAAAAAGGACAAGAGAAACACTGGAACAAGACTCGAAGTCATATGGCGGTTCTCTTGGCAAGCGTTCTCATGCACACCGGCTATGTGTTGAATCCAGTGCTCTGCGGTCATGTGCATCAATAGACGAATGCTGCAGACCAAGGGTGGCATCTGTCACCAGGTGAGCCTAGAGTAATCTTCGCTGAAGAAGGCCGCTCGAATGAAGACAGAAAGTACGAACATAACATCATAGGAGCCAGACAACTGGGTAGACTTGCACATCAGGATGGTACTATAACTGTAATTACGTACGCTGCTAATCAGAGTTGCGACAGAGTTATTTCCTAGGTCTGGCAACTAACCGTTCTCCGGGGTAGCCACTCTTAAGACGGTAGGATTTCACTTCTTCTTCTTAACTGAATTAGAAGGCGAGGCCGTCTTATTTGAGCCCTAAGATTAATAGCTGCGCTTCCTCGTTCAAGTAAAAGTATTAACCATTACTTGTGTCATCGAACTATCAATACATGCGCTTGACGCGCGCTTTTCGCTTCTTTCAAATCTACTTCCAAATTTTACAATCATATAAGAAAGCAAAAGAGCCCTTTACCCCCTTAGTTTCTGAATCGTACGTCGACTGCCCTAATCTCTACCTCAGTGGTGTGTGGACGGTCCTGCTGTCTAACTAGGGAATGCAAAAGTCGATCCAGCTCCCGAGGTAGTCGAGCCTGTTGCCCTGATACTCCTGGCTCTTGTGGATGGCCTCAAAGTCGTCGTAGCTGAGCTTGCCCCAGCCACCGCGCTTATCAGCCTCGGCCTCGGCTACATCGATGCGCTTCCAGCGCTGAAGAGTCTCCGGCGTGGGTTCATTTTCTGGTTCCTCTGCGGCCGTGGCATCTCCAACTTGGCTGGTCTGTGTGATGGGGTACCACACACATGAGACATCATCTTCGACCTTGTCTTGTGAGTTGGGTCGGAACTGGGGTAGGGTAGGGTCATGTTGCTCTGAGTCGTTCTCGGATGTGTGAGTCTCTTGTTTGGTCTTTTCGGTGGTGTTCGTGTCTTCAATAATTTCAACCGTTGTTTCAATCTCCACGGCATTACGACCCTCTGGCATCTCAATGGTGTAGCCAGTTTCGGAAAGCAAGTCCTCAAGTGACTTTGCCGCGTCACTCTGGACTCGATTCAAGGCGCCATTGCCCGCGGCGTTCTCTGTGCCTTCCGCAGGTTCTTCGACCAGCTCGATGGTGTTGAGAACGTCTCGGTACTTCTCTCGCTGATCCTTAGTCTCGGCGGCTTCCACGGCCATGTCTTCCGATGGTTTGAAAATGATGTCCAGAAGCTCATTAAAGGCTTGCTGAGTGACCTGGTATAAGATTTCTTTGCCAGCGTCACGTTCAGGTGCGGGTAATTGCCAGTTCGAGTGTTCACGTTGATCATTTGATGAGTTTGATGGGCCAGCATGATCCTCGGTTCCTTCGGCCTCTGAACCTTTGTCCATCTGACGAAGATCCTTCAAGATATCTTCAGCGTTATCCCAATCTTCCGGAGGGTTTCCACCCTCTTCTTCGTCAAGGTAGAATTGACGTCTCTTCCAACGCTCATGCAGCTGTTTTCGCGCCATATCCCTCCTACGCTTCTCAAGCTTGGGGGCTCGTCGGCGGGAGTCACTGATAGATTTCGCGAGGATCTCGCTCTCTCTAGGCTCGGCATCGCCGAAGTGGTCGTTTTGGTCTTGTGTATCGTTTGGAGCGTCCTGGTTCTCGTTGTTCTCATCATCGACGTCTGAAGGTTCATCAGGCTCCTCCGTATGAATACCCCAGACAACGCCGGGTATCTCGTTTACCGTGGCTGGGGGATCCAAGATCGTGACCCAATACGTTCGGTCAAGAGGCTCGCCAGCATTGAGTCGGCTCAAGGTTCTCCAATTTGTGTCTGTCTCGCTGCGCGCCAAGAAGCCCCTGCTGGAACTGTAATCGGTCTTGCACGCAAACAGACTCGTCAATATGTCATTGCGAGTGGAATCGTCGGCATGATTGGGAACTACCACATTTTCCGAGCCAGGGGTAATTTCCACGCTCCCATCACGCCGATACATCTTCCCCTCGTGCCGCATGGTACCATCGGCGGTCGGTATGTTGCCCTCGCGGCCAAAAAGACTACTAAGCGGCTGCCGACCTGTTATCAGCTGGTGAGTCTCGGTACTGGCGAGTAGCTGATCTTGAAGGCCATCCAATATGTCCTTGTGCATCTGCTTGTAGAGGACGTAGTAAGCGCGGAACATCCGTAGAAAGTCCTTTCTGTCAACGTAGCCGTCGCCGTCGATATCATAGCCTTCAAAAATCTTACGCAGCTTATCCTTGCGTTTTCTATACGAGAGGCCGTGCAGGAACTCGGTGAAGCCGATTAGATCGTCATTATTAGAATCATAGAACGAGAACATGCGTTCATGAATCAAATTGGGGGCGGCATGGCGAGAGCCTCCGGTAGGTACAAGGCATCGTTCGAACGTCTTCCGATCCATGGCTACACCGAGCTCGTCCGGGTCTTCTCTCCATTCTGAATTTGCCATGAACGTCCACTGCTCCCAAAAGGCCTCAAGCTCCGGTCTTTCAAAGCCTGTATCCCTCGACAGCTTCGGAAGCAGACTCTTAGGTAGGTTTCTTCGGCATGTGTCGGGATCACCGGTGTACCAGACGGGCTGCATCTGGCGTGGGCCAAACGGCGGCGCGGGTACTCGGATCTTGTAGAAGATATGCGTCTTGATATGAACACCCTGAGCTTCGCAACCCTCGCAGAGGTCAAAGTCGGCGCAGTTGGCACAGCGATAGCGGATTCCTCTGATCGGAACCATGCCGCAGGCATTGCACTGGCAACCTCTATGTACGCAGCCATTCCTGCGGGCATTATCTTCAGAAACACGGAACAGGAGGTTGACAATATTATGACCGGCTCGTGGGTTAGAAAAGCCGCTGGGATCACTCCACCATTCATCGTTGCCATCGACCAGGGTTTCACCATCGCCTACGGGCCGTACAGTATCGTGGTCGACATTCTCGTCCCCGGCGGCTTCGGAAGAGGAGCTCGAGGCTGGATCATTGCGTCGGTTGCGGCGCGGGCGGCGGATAGCGTCACTTCGGTGCAAGCCTGGGCCAGGCACGGATTCGACATAGTTTGAGCGGCTCTGGTAGACGTAATATCCAGCCGAGGCTGCTGCGAAGGCAGATATGAGAACCACGGCCAGCCGTGGCCGGGTTATACCTTCGACTGCGGGCGACGGCAGCCACATGGCTATCTACGCAGCATGGTGCTGGGAGAGCTGAGAGGGAGATGAGGCGGCGAGAGCGACCTAGATGACCTCTGGAGTGGCCGAAGAAGCTGTAGCGTCGGCTTTGGCAGCTGTGCGTGCGATGGAAAGTTGGTTGAAGGGCGTTTGCGGGTGGTTTTGATGCGATGGGAGGTTGGAGGCAAGCTGTAGCAAAATGCGCTGACGATCCCGGCTCTTGTCACGAGTGGTCCGTGCGTAGAATATGGTAGCGCGAGACGATTCCGTCATATCGAAGAGCTCTGATAGCTCTCTTCAGTGGGCTTGTCCCACTTTTCCAGCTGAACCTCCGCTAACGCTACCGGCGCCTCTCTCTACCAGCCAGCGCCCGCAACCCCAGCGATGATGCTTGTCATGGACTCATTCCTGCGGCGAATTCCTTCACCTCACCTCACCTTCGCTCAGCCCACTCTGAGCACTTCTCGTCCCATCGCATCACATCACAATCGAACCCCCCAACCCACCCGCGAGCAGCAACTTCAAAAATGGCTGACGGCCTACCACCAATGTCGGGGCCGATGCCCTCGTCCTTTGATGACCAGTACGCTTCTCTCTCTGGCTTTTAGTATCCCGCCCGATGCTCTCGGTTCTGCGCAATGTCAACGACCCACTCACGCGATACGCAGGGAATTTGCCAACGAACGACCACTAACCAAGGCCGTACGCAAGATCAAGGAAGAGCCGTTGATTCCCCTGGGTACGTCAATCCTACTCAACTATCCCGACTCGCTATAAGCTCTCGACGAGCACTCATGCCCCTCCAACCCGAGAGCAACACTCGCTTACACATCCACAGGAATCGGCCTGACATGCTTCGCCTTCGTCAACGCCTACCGAGCCCTTCGCCGGGGAGACTCCCAGCAAGCGAACCGCATGTTCCGAGCCCGAGTAGCAGCCCAGGGCTTCACAGTCTTCGCCATGCTGGCCGGCAGCATGTACTACAACAAGGACCGCCAGAAGACCAAGGAGCTGCGTCGCCTGCAGGAGCAGAAGGCCAGCGAGGAGAAGCGTCTCAAGTGGATCCGCGAGCTCGAAGTCCGCGACGAAGAAGAGAAGGCCATGCGCCAGCGTCTGCAGCGCAAGAAGGACGCTCTGGAGAAGTTGAGGGCGGAAGAGGAGGAGGAGCTGGCCAAGGAGAGGGCGAGCAGCGGCGAGGACAGCAGCAGCAGCAGCATCCTCGGGCGCATCGGCCGTTGGGGCCAGAACGAAAAGCAAGCTGCGGAGGAAGCTGTGGAGAAAATTGCAAGCGGCTCCGAGGAAAAGACGGAGCAGCGAAAGAAGAATCCCAAGAGCTCGCTTGGTGATCTGGGCCAGCTTATTTCGTCTCAAAGCAAGGACGGTTCCGACACTAAGCCCAAGGAATAACCAACTCACTCTTTCCGGGCATGAGATTTTAAATAAATAAAAAAGCAACACATATCGTGGGGAAGGAAAAACCAGATGTACAATATTGGTTGGGTTTCGGACTCGTCATGGGAGTTTATATGTCGTATTCATTTGTACATTATCATACCCAAGTCGGTGGCTTTGGAGCATTATGGCTCTCCTGGATTTATTGGCTTTTGGAATATTTGCATGTATTGAAAGTCTGGGAACCAAATATGCCGTGTCTTCTCTTGCTAATCAAAGAATGCCTCTCCTACCATACTTGAGTCAAGTTTCTGACACGAACGCCCCTGCGCCTTGAAGAAAAGTAGTTAACAGAAACCTCGTCAAGACATCGAACCGCCGCTCCGATTCTGCCCGATGAGCCCAGCCATCTCAAGCAACGCCCGATCAGCATCGACATCTCCCGTACCCAGGTTAACCTTGCGCCGCGCCTCAGCTTCCCTCTCCTCCCATGCCCACTTCTCCGCCTGCGCCTTCGCCTCGCTATCACCGCCGCAGCCCCAGACCTCGAGGCTCTCGATCTGGAAGCGATCCTGAAAATCATACTTCCTGACCTCGCTAGTATGAAATGCACCGCCGCGGGCCGTGTAGTCATGATTGAAGACGCCGAACTCGAATGAGTCGTCGAGGAGCAGTGAGACAGCGCCTAAGTGCAGAATTTCTGCCCGTCGGTGTGATTGCGTAGGCTTGGGATGTGGGCATCCGACGGCCAGCATCGCTTGGTTGCCTGGAGGCTTGGTGAACGTCACGTAGTCCTTGTTGATCGAAGAAGCAGGGAAGACGTCGTGGACAGGCTCTAGCTGGAACAGAACAGTATCTGTATCTCCAAAACAGGACCTGTGGGTATGCTTCCACGGTTCGCGGATGTAGACTCCAAAAGTAAGGCTATCGGACTTGCTGCCATGAGGAAACCTTCGTGTGGGCAAAGATGCCGCAAAAGCAGATTCCTGGCCCCCCTCAGGCGTATCGGCTAGTCGAGTGCCTTTGACTAATAATATCGTCGGTGCTTGCCAATTGAAGACTTTGGTCTGAAAGCTTCCCATAGAAAAGCCAGCCTCGTTACCTGAGTAGAGCAGTCTCACCTTGTGAAACAAATCGGACGCAGGGAGGAAGAGAGATATCTGGCACAACGTGTTATGGTTTAGGATCTCACCACGCTTGGGGAGTAAAGGTTGCGCCACACTCGGCGCGTCGACAGGCTCCTTGGGGATCTTGTGTTTTGCAAGGTCCAAGTTCTTCGAAAACAGGAAGTGTTCGAAGAGACCGTTAAAGCCGCTGAACAGGTGTGGGCAGATCGCCGGAATGATGGTCTTGAAGTGGTCGTACTTCACGCCAGGTGCCGTCTCGGCATTGACAAAAGATGCGAGGATGCACTCAGCCGTGTCACGGAGACTGTTCAGCTCTTCGCCAACGACTCTTGTCGAGTAGAGAGAAAGACTCTCTTGTGCATCGAGAGGTGCGGCTAGTAAGAGTAGCATCAGTAGCTTACGGAAATTATCTGTCGGTATTGTAGCGCCATGATGACTGGCAACATGCCCTTGCTTGGCCGCTTCTTTGACGTTGAGCAGCTCGAACGCTGTCAGGACAAGATCGTCGTCGTCGTCGTCCTCTTCATCGCCGGTTTCTTCTTCGACCGCCTCGTCTACCGCAAAACCAGCTTGGTGTGACTTAGAAGCAACTTTGCCTTCATCTTCCTCTTCCTCTTCTTTGTTGGCTGGACTTTCCAGCTTTTCAACATTCGGCTTAGTGTCAGCTTCAGAGAGCTTCCTGTCGAAAACAGCCAGGCTCTTGAATAACAGCTTGTTCCGGTCTGCAGACCCACCAGCCAACACCTTCTTGTACCTCTCAGTCATGAGCACGACCACCATGATGAGCTGGGGAAGCTGGAGTACCACGGGAGCTTCTTGGAGAAACGGAAATGCGCCGAGATACGACACCATCTGGAAGAGTACGGGTGATGCGCCGAGAATGTCCGGGATCTCGAGGTACCGGGCAACGGTGTCTTCCTTTAGGTAGCTGATGGAGTCTTGATGATCGGCAAGGCTCTTGAAGACATCTCGAAGGGAGTAAAACTCGAGCGAAGTAAAGCACTTGTCGCGAAACCTCGTGGCCTGTTTCGAACATGTCAGTTTACTCATATTCATACGTTGTGGTGGTTTGGCATCGCCGTACAAGCTCGTGGGTCAGGTCCTCGTGCGACCGATGCGCCGGGTTCTCGTCCGAAAGACCTTGGCCCATTCTCAAGATCCTCGGCTTCGATTCATGCCCTTTCAAACTCAGTAAGCCGCTTGGGTTGAGCGCTTGATGCCCCCTGATGGTTTGATAGTTTGGGTGATGGATGACGAGTTCATGACAGCGGAGAGTGGCGCGTGGACACCGGAGAGGTACGTACATATGGCTACAGTACTCTACTCTACAGTACAGCAGGTAGGCACTAACTTACAGAGCACTCACTGGCAGCTTTGGTGATGGACGCCACACCCGTCGAGCTTCATCATCATCGTTGCAATCAATGCCTTTCATTAACGACACTGAATTATGGTTATTACCTTCGTCACCGGAAATCATCTTGAACAAGTTAAACGGTTCATTAGTCAAGTCAATTTTCTCTCATCTTCAATTGATTTCTGACCATGCATGTTGTTGCATTTGTCTCCTTGTTTTGTTTTGGGATGGATAACATGATAACTTGCCTCATTGCTTCACCAGATGGTAAGATGCTGAAATGGTATAGGAGAGAGAGATGGCCAGGTCTCGCAGGTTGTTGTGCCATTTTCACCGATTGGAGGGCGAGAAAAAAATAAAGACAGCACAATACGTATCCAAACACATCGCCGAGGCTATTATTATTGCTCTATATCTAAGTATGTTTAAGTCTAGGTATCCATATCTCATAATTACTTCATCATCGCCTCGAAAGGGGCTTCATCAAGCATCATCGTCTACTCCTTCTTGACCTCCTTCTTTCTCTTTGGTACGCGTACCAACCAATAAATACCCATCGCCGCGAAGAAATTAAAGGCGCAATACACAAACATGAAACCAAAATCCCTCCAACGATTATCAAAGTCCACGCTCACTCCAGCCAGGAACTTGTTCGTATCGTCTAGCTTGCAGTATTGACACTCGGCACCGAAACCTGCGTTCTGGTCGATCAAGTAGCCTCCCACGTCGTCAAGGTATGACTGCATATAACTGATACAAGATGTGTCGTTGGGAGAGAGGAACGTGATTAGTTCGCTAGGCTCGCATCTAGCGGCGGCGTTGGCCAGGGTGCTGGTGAGGAGGCCTTCTACGATGTACGTGAAGGGGTTGACCCGGTACATGAAGATCCAGAAGCCCGGGAGCTCTTTTGGTGTTGCTAGTACTCTGTCCAAGATGTCAGAAAGAGCAATGATATGGCTGAAGGTAGGGATGGAGGAAAGAGTTTACTTACCCGTTGAAAGTGAACATGAGAATGAAGCCCACGTTGATGACGCCGCCGGCAACTCCTTCGCTCTCGAGTCCTGCAATGATTGCGTTGGCGAACGTGCTAGTGAAGAGGAAGAACATCCACACAAAGAGCATCGCAGCGGTCGCTCTCGAGTGAACTGCATCGGTCTGCTCGGCGTTTCTGTAGAAGCCGATCGGGTAATACCAGCAAACAAACGCAATGATTCCCATCAACTTTGGTAGGTTAGCATACAAGTCCTGGTACAGTTCTCGGAATGGGGACGGGGTTTCGTACCGAGTTCCACACAGCCTCTACGAGCAAGCTCGAAACCATGAATGCTTTCCACGAGTACGTTCTGGATGGACGTTCGCGGGCCTCGTACATTGTACGTTGAGAAACAAACATGGGCAAGATCTGCTGGACGATTTGGGTGAAAATACTCAAGAAGATCAGGACACCGAACATCTGGTTCTGAAGGCCACGCTCGGTGTTTTTACCATTCAAGAAGCATAATCCGATGAAGAGAGTCTAAAGGATGTCGGGTTAGCTAGGTTTCTTTGAGCCTGTGCCTCTATCCCTGATTGCATATAACTTACAGATCCAGCAGAGAGGATGAACTTTGAGAAGATGTAAGACGGATTGCGCCAGTACTGTTGGAACAGTCTCTTGACCACTACTACGTACTGCACCATGGCAGACGCGGCAAACTCTTGATGGCTTGTCGGATCTTCTGCCGTTCCTTGGCTCTGTGCCTGACCGTCAGCAACCAGCCTTTCCAGTTCCTTTTGCACATGGCTGCGCTCGGGTGAGTTCTGCCAAACATCTGGCCAGTCGATATCGGTGTGAGCGCCGGGCGCAACGCCGATGACCTCGAGCATATATTCCGCTGGATTCGCCTTACTAGGGCACTGAGGTGCGCCGTTCCTGACGAAGTAGTCAACGAGGACTTTGGAATTCTTGCCCACGTCGCCAAAGTAGATTGTCCTTCCGCGTGAGAGTAGGAGGAGCCGGTCAAAGCGCTGGAACAGAATAGCGGAAGGCTGGTGGATGGTGCAGAGAATGGCTTGCCCGTTCTTAGTCAACTTCTCCATCAAATTCACAATGGACCACGAAGTCTGACTGTCGAGGCCAGAAGTAGGCTCATCTAAAAATAGGAGAAGCTGCGGCCGTGCGGCGAGTTCGACACCAATAGTCAATCTCTTCCTCTGCTCAACGTTGAGGCCCTCACCAGGAACTCCGATTACGGCATCGGAATATTCCTCCATGTCGAGTAAGCTGATGACCGTGTCCACATAGGCGAGCTTTTCCTCGCGGGAGTAGCGAGCAGGCTGGCGGAGGAGAGCGCTAAAGTTGAGGGCTTCGCGAACAGTAGAAGTATGGACGTGAAGATCCTGCTGCTGTACATAACCTGTTTTTCGCTGAAAGGATTCGTCTCGCATCTTCCCGTCGACTAGCATCTCACCAGTAACAACACCCATGGTTACTCGGCTAGCAAGAACGTCGAGAAGTGTAGTCTTGCCGGCACCTGATGAGCCCTGAGAAGCATGTTAGCGAGGTCCCTTCAAGAGTTTAGTTTGTTGACTTACCATGAGAGCTGTGAGTGTCCCGGGCTTGACCCATCCGTCGACGTGGTCAAGAATCCTGCGTGGTTCTCCTTTGATAGTAACATCGTAGCACACATTTCTCCAGTGAAATACAGACTTCTGCTTCTCCACATCGCTGAGCTCTTCCATGCCAGTTTTCTCTGAACCAGAAGGCTGCGTGACCTGACCAGTCTCGCCGGCTTCCTCATCGCTGCTTAATTTGCCAAAGTGCTTTTTGAGAGCGGTGCGGGTGAAGACCAAGACTTCGCCTTTGGACCGTTGCGAAGTGACAAATTCAGCGGCAATCAGGTGAATGATCATGAATAAAATGGTGAAAGCGATAATCACTCCAAAGTTGCGCCACTTGTGGGATTCGACGTAGCCGTATTCGGAGGCTAGAAAATCCATGCCGCGAACGAAGTTCTGCCCAGGAACGGATCCCTTAGCCGAGCATGCTCTCGACAGACGGTCTATTGAGCCATATTCAGGACCTTGGGGCACGAAGTCTGCGCAGGGGAAGTCCCTTCCTGCAAACTCGCTGATGAAAGCACTCTCCTGACCGTAGTATGCTGGGTTGAGCCAGCGAAGCCACCCAATCCACTTGATCATGTACTTTGGGGGGATCACAAACCCACAGTTCAGCGCAATGACCAGTATAGCAATAGATGCTGGTGCTAGAGCTTGAGGAAGGGTCGTCGCGAGGGATGCGATGACGCGGAAGATCATAGACATGCTCATCGTCAGAGAGAAGATAATGAGAAGGAAGAAGAAGAAGTGGCCCGCAGTCTGGCGAAGCTGACACATGAAGTACATGGTAACGATCATCATAATAGCGTTGACAATCTTGTAAGGAAGATCAACAATGATGGAAGAAAGGGCCTCTGCACTAGAGTGGTAGAGCGCATATCGTGCGTGTTTCTCAACAATTCTCCGTTTCGAAAACAGCGTGATGATCTCAAGAACATTGTTGAAGACAGCCATGAGGACGATGTAGAAGATGAGCAGGCCACGCTTAGTGAACGTTGACGTATCGACCGGCAGCTTGTAGAAGATGCTGCCCACAATGAGGGATTCGATCATGTTGCAGATGAGCATCGTAAGCGGGATGCTAGGGTCTGCCTTGAGCATCACCCAGCTTCGGTCGAGAGTCAAGAGTATCTGCTCCGCATATGTAAGGGTGTAGGGAGACTTGGATCGTTGTCCCTTCGATTGATCCATCTTCCGAGATTGAGCGAACTTCTGGAAATTCTCGCCGCCTATGGGGTGGCGTTCGACGTAGTCATCTATCTCGGCCATGAGACGGGCTCGATGGGAACTCTCTTTCCAGGCTTTGGCGAAGTCGTCAGGGCCGCGCGGCGCTTTAGCCTCCCATCCGGGTCGAATGACACGCTCTTGAGGGCTTGTCATTGAGGTCAGGAAATCAGCTGTCGTTTGCTGGTCGGGACAGATGAAGCCGAGATTTTCGAAGTAAGCTTTAGCTTCGTCAGTCTTGCCGAAGAATATCTGTCGCCCTTGATACAGGACCAAGACCTTATCGAAGACCTACTCTCGTCAGCAAATCAATGTCATCGCTCTCCTTTTTAAAGTCGAGACTCACCTCGTAAGCGTCCTGTGAAGCTTGGTAGATTGCCACTGCAGAAGTGCAACCCATGACGTCCGCCTGAGTTCTCAGTGTACGGCAGAATTCAAGAGCATTGGCGCTATCAAGACCTCTCGTGCTGTTGTCCCAGCATTGTAGCGGCGAGTAGCTCAAGGCAACCTCGGCGATACTCACCCGCTTTCTCTCACCGCCACTTACACCTCTAACAAAGTCGTCGCCTACGCGAGTGTTCTTGGTGTGCGAGATGCCAAACATTGCCATGGTAACATCACGAAGGTGCTCGGCGTAAGCTTTGCGTGAGACGCCATCCGGAATGTTCCTGGGACAGCGAGCGCGAGCGGCATAGTAGAGCGTATCACCCACAGTGAGGTGAGGGAAGTGCTCATCTACTTCGGCAGTGTAGATTGCCTCGCCACGAAACGATGTCGTCATATCCTTGGGTGGAATCCCTGAGTAGTTTATTTCGGAGGTCTCGTCAACGTTGAAACCGTGAGTGTCGCCAGCAACGGTCTTGAGAAAGGTTGAGCATCCAGAGCCGGGCGGTCCTAACACGGCAAGCATCTCGCCATTATGCAGGACGCCTTCGAGATTGCGGAGGATATCGACACGCTTCTGCTTGTTGTTTTCCGGCCTTCTGAATATGTTGCCAGCTTCGAGGAAGACGTTACCCACACTCTTCTGAAATCCTGTATCGGAGCCGAATCCAAAGACGTTGAGGTTCTTGAACGCAACGCCGGTTGTTCGAGGCGGATTCCCTTCTGAGGTGTCCGTACGAAGCTGGTAGAATGCCTTGGCCCATTTTTGAGCATTGAAGCAAGGACTGCTGGGATCCAAAGATCCCTCCGGGTTGGGGAAGAGGGATCCTGGGGCTGCACGAGACTGAGTTGTCAAGCGACGGGCAAGCTCTAGTACCTCATCCTGGATGCGAGTTTCCTGGTCTTCGGCTTCATCGTAATCACGGGTCTTTTCGTCGTATCCTGCTATTGTCGAACTTGCAGTCGATTCAATAGGGTATGGCTGAAGTGAGGCTGGAGGAGGTAGTTGGCTTTCACCACTGGCTCGCGATGGGGCGACAAGGCCACCGACGGCCATCTTAAGATCTTTGATGAAGAATCTGACAAGGTTGACTAACAAGTAACTTGGTTTCTACGGAAAGGGGTCAATTATTTAAGCCATGATCATGGCCTTATATAGAGTATGAACGTCTACCTATGTGTGAGGCTCCAGAACATGTTGAATGTCCCACTTTGTTCTACCTTGACTAATGGAAATAGCCTTGGTGCCAATCCACTGCGTTGCAAGCCTTTCGAAAAAGTTCGCGTATGCAGGTAACTGGAGACTCGAGTCTAATATTTTGGATCTGAACGGCGGACGTTCGGCCGCTGAGCAACCGAGATGCCGTCAAGGTCCGAGTTGGTCTCGATAACCCTAACCCTTAGAAAAGGCGGGGGTTACTGTTTCGGACTTTGCCAAGGCCCGAATGTTGGTCCCAGCGCCATGTCGCCATGACGAACCGAGCTGGTGTCAGTTGACCTAAGCGCCTTATTGGACTCATGACTGATTGATAATTGAACGACATCTGAGCAGTCTGTGAGCAGCATCGTATTGAAAAGGTATAAGCTGTCTGGTTGGTTTGTGACACTGTAGCTGAAGAGTTTGATGTTGAGCAAGTTTGAGTTGATGGACAGGGACAAGGCTTGTTCGCAAGCAACCTATGGAGAGACCTACGGAGAGACCTACGGAGAATATGTCATGCCGAGACCCCGACGCCCTGCTAACTACCGTCGCTAACGACCGCTCGGTTCGTTATTTCATCCCATCCCTCCGACCGACACGAAAGACCGAAGCTCTGTACTCCTCTTTCCAGAACACCAGGAAGTCGGGCTCAATCGACGCGTCGAATCCATGGCTGGGGCCGAAATCCTCAACCGTTTGTCCGTGAGTTGACGAACCTGCCATCATTTGTAACAGGCCGAAACCTATGTCATCAACTAACCGGAATCTTCCTGTTTCAGTGCATAAGATGCAAAGAACGAAAGGTGAGAAGGTCTCAATGCGCGATTGCTCATCAAGCCTTTTACATGCCTTCAACAAATTGCTGACCTTGAATCAAAGGTTCGATGCAATCGGCTCATGCCAACTTGCACTCGATGTAAGGACCATGACGCCGAATGCATATTCCCATCCCGGACGAAACGTAGATCTATAAGAGCAGTGTCAGAAACATCAACGTGAGCTTCAGCTGCTTAGCGTGACTTTGGACAACGCATTGATTTAAATTCAGACCTCCTCCTGTTCTTGATGTTGCCCTGACGACGATTCTTGACCGTCTTCAGCGCCTAGAAGCCCAGTCGACCGTACCGATTGTTGTCTCGTCACCAGCCGCTGGGCAATCGGTCTTTCCACCCTCGCCAGCCACTTTCTCGGCTCATGAGACAGACTGTGCTACTCCAGAACATGAAATCGATGCCACTGCGGTACTAAACGATGCCGTGAAGCTAGTTCAGGAGTTGAAAGTGCAAAGCTTCTCTGTGGCTGTCATTACGGAGGCCATCGACATCCCTCCCGAGCTGGCCAGATCTCGCATAAGCAGTATGCAATCCAACCAGTATATCATATAGGTAATCCGTTAACGCGAGTAGGTTTTTTTGCACGCATGCCTGCTTGCTTGTTTATCAGTCTGATAGACAGGCGTCTCATCGAAAGCTTGCCCGACATTATCGGGCTTCCTTACATTCACATAGACCCAGTCATCCTCGTCATTTATTACTGCATCATTTCTCATGGATGCAATCTCACACCAACCACTGCATCTCTCAATGGAGGAGTCGAATATACGAGATTGGGCTACCTAGGCTGTCTACGAGCACTTTCCGGATGGCAAAGAGTGGCTACGGGCTCGCCACATGACCTCATTGCCGCCTTGTTCATGGTAATGGCACAAACCACTTATCCTGCTTCCTAACAATTAACTCCTGACTGACCTTGCTAGACACTAGTGGCGACCGAATCATTTGACTACGAGTTGGCGTGGAAGATGTTCAAGCTCGCTTGCATCTACTGCCAGGGTCTCAATCTTCACAACCTTGACGGCGAATCCCCTAACTTCATCAGCGACTCCGAGTGCGATGATGAACGAAAGGCCTTTTGGGAAATGATTCAGCTAGATCTATTTTTCAGGCTCATCTTGAACAAGCCCGCGGCCATAACGGGCAATGCGTGGAAGGTCAACCTCCCTTGGCTTGACGCCAACTCAGAACCTCCCCCACATGGCATACGGTCCGCAGCATTCTTAGCTGGTTCAAGAATCACCTTGCTTATTAGTCGGTTCTTTGTCCTCATCGAAGATTCCCAGGCAAGCGATAAGGCCGATGTGTTCCACAAAACTGAAGAACTTTGCCTCGAGATCCTGCAAATATACGATGATTGGCAATTGGTAAGTAGTATGCAACCATCTCATGCATGTCTCATGTAGCTAAGGTTTATACAGAATGACTGGGTAGACCAAGCTTTAGAAAATGGCCAAGATCCGTGGGCGGTCATCGACGTGATACTCACTGGCTACACCTCAATCATCTACATGTTCCGCAAGATCAACGTTCTCAACTCTGACTCTCCGGCCCCCATCACGACTGATTTGGACATCCCTCACTCTCCGATTGTCACCGACGCAGCACGCCGTACCGTGGACTTCCTGGGTCGACTGCTCGTTATCAACCCCTATGCAGAGGTTCTGGTTTCAGTGTTTGGCGCATACCGATGCTACGTCGCCTATGCCTATCTTGCCAGCTTTCTGCTTCGCAGTAATGTCAACGATCATATGAGTGATATTAGGTTGCTAGAGAGGCTGGCTGACCAGGCGGCGTACTTGACGCGGGGCCATTCGGAAATCAACCCGCTGATCCGGGCGATGCAGACCATCAACCAAGAGATTCGGCGTCGGATGAGTCAACAAGGGGCGTAACAGGCACAGAGAACTGGTTCATTGAGGCAAGGATACGAAACTTTGAGGCGCTATTCATCTTCTGAAGATCAGCTTGTCCTGCTACATCCTTGATGGCTAGTCTTATGACCTCGAGACTAACAGCGGCATTTCTCATCTAAGTCAACCACCGCGCTCTGCACCCTCACGAATAACTCGTATCTCCTCCTCACAATATCTACCCCAATGAGCCTTCGATTTGACTATATCGTACACCTGCTTTCGGAGATCATCCCACTTAATAGTCCGAACCCGGACATACTCACCCCTCTGTTGGCGAATTTCGCAGTTCGGGCAGATTCCATCAACATTATCGGTCCATGACCGGCGAACCTCGTGGTTCTCTATGCAGTGAGGGCCATGCTCACCTCGTGAGACATGGGCGGCGTCTCTCATCGTGACTCGGAAGCATCCGCAGTCCCAGACGTAAATGTGCCACTTACACATGTTTTGAAATCCGCTGAAGGTTTGACTGTTTCTTGCCGGACGCTTTGGGATCTCTCGCTGTTTGAGATTTTTTTTGATCTTTTTTGAAATATCACGTTGGTTATCTGGCGATAGACTGTTGGTAAAGTCTTTATACTCAGACCTTTTGCTCTATAATAATGATTCACAAAGCAAGCTTGTTTTATGTAGAACGGTCGATTGACAGCACGTCAAGGAGAGTAGATTGTTCATCATCAATTCACGGCGCCTGACAAGGCAGATTCTGCTCTGTTTCACAGAACACGTTTGACGTTTTATGGTGAATCACTGTGACTGGATGTTAGCACAAAAATGAGAAAACAAGGTACGGACATGCAGAAATTGAAATAGGTTTTGTTTGTCGTGCCCTCTCTTACACATTATTGTTCGTTCACCTTATTGTGTAAATCTGACAGCTATTGAAAGAAACCCAACGAGATAGGCGGCATCAAACTTTTGATTTTGAGCAAACCCCAGGGTAAGCTCGCCTCACATCGACTCTGGAACCAGCGAATGCCATGGCCCCTAATCCTGACCCTTCAGGGGCACCTCCGCCCCTGACATCCACTAACCATATCGAGCTTGAGACCCGCTAACCCGTACATCTGGAGACCCTGTCTTTGCGGCTCTACTGCTATAAACCTTCGCATCCTACGAGCTCCAAGGCCACGACATCATCTTGCAACATCCGCGGCTCAACGCTTGATCGCTCGTTCGTTTCTTGTTGCTCTCTTATTCTACCCTGTTATTCGTCGCGGCTCTTTTGTTTCACGATTGGGATTTTCTCTTCAACAGCACAATGTGCTAAACGTCCCCGATCAGACCCCGACAACCACCACCGCTGCCGTCATGGGTCTCCTGTCCTACTTTCGTGGTGTCTACGACGCCGATACACTCGACACGCGCTTCACCACCTCGTCATCCGTCCCTTACCAAACCGTAATCGATGCGCGCAGTGATCCTGTTACGAAGAAGGAGCCTGCCGATCAAATCCAAACTCGCACTCGCGCCAAACCTTCGAGATGGAGAACTCCTGAGTTCTACTTCTACTACCTCTTCTTTATCGTCGCGGTGCCGTACATGTTCTGGGTTCCTTACCGAATATCACAACGTATGTCGCCTTGGATTTTGGATACCAGTGTGATCTTCTGACCATGTGCTAGCGACTCATCCCCGTTATCGAGTGATTAAGAAACGCCTCTCTCCAGGCTGGATCCCCGGCCGCGATATTGACGTCTCCGATGCCCAGTATGGTGTCTTCCGAGGTAACCTCCCTTACCTAGCGGCGCTCCTCATCCTACACCCCCTATTACGAAAACTTTGGAATAGATTCCATCCGTCAGCTACGAAGCGAAACCTGAGCGGACCCAGCCGACTCGACCAGCGCGCTTCGTTCGACTATTTCTTTGCCATGATCTTCCTGGTAGCGCTGCATGGAATATCGTCTCTCAAAGTCCTCGCGATTCTTAGCATCAACTACAATTTGGCGAAGCGATTACCTCGAAAGTACATTCCTGCGGCAACGTGGATCTTCAACGTGTCTGTTCTCTTTGCCAATGAGTTAAGTGACGGCTACCGTTTTCGCAAGATGCTCAGCTACTACTCGCCGCCGATCATGGGAATTGTAGATGACAAGATTCAGCCAGTCGATTCTGAGCTCATGCGGCTTGGGGGCTGGTTGGATGGCTATGGAGGACTCATGGATCGGTGGGAGGTTCTCTTTAACATCACTATCTTGCGCTTGATCAGTTTCAACCTCGACTATTACTGGAGTGTTGACAAGACAAGCTCAAACGTGTTGGAGGTGAGTCTATTCTGAAGCGTATCGAAACTTACCCGTCTCAAGCTAATACCCCCAAGAAGAAACAGTTGGACCCAGCGAACCTCTCTGAGAGGGATCGCGTGTCCATTCCTGCTGAAGTCAGGGACTTCTCCTTCCGCAACTTCGTAGCATACGCCATCTACGCACCTCTGTACCTCGCTGGACCAATCATCACCTTTAATGATTACATTGCGCAAGCCAAGTATCGCCCTGCGAGCATCGAAAAGCCGCGCACGATTCGCTATGGTGTCCGTTTCCTCCTGGTCCTGCTGGCTATGGAGGTGATCCTGCACTTCAACTGGGTCGGCGCCATCAGCAAAGGGAAACCCAGATGGGAGACGTATACAGCTGCAGAACTCAGCCTCTTATCATTTATGAACCTTCACATCATCTGGTTGAAGCTTCTGCTACCCTGGCGACTTTTCCGTCTGTGGTCACTCGTCGACGGCGTGGATCCTCCCGAGAACATGGTGCGCTGCGTGAGCAACAATTACAGCACACAGCTCTTCTGGCGCGCTTGGCACCGCTCCTACAACCGCTGGTTGATCAGGTACATTTACATCCCTCTAGGTGGCACGTCGTTCCGTGACTGGCGGGCCACTGCCAGGTCAATCATCAACTTGCTGTTCGTCTTTACCTTTGTCGCATTGTGGCACGACATCAAACTACGCCTATTGATCTGGGGCTGGCTCATTGTCTTCTTCATGATGCCAGAGTGGACAGCGCAGTACATGTTCCCGGCACGCAAGTGGGAGAGTCGTCCTACGCAATATCGAATGCTCTGTGCTGCAGGAAGCGTGCTGAATGTGCTCATGATGATCACGGCCAACCTTGTGGGCTTCGCTTTCGGCCTAGACGGCATTCAAAGTCTTGTGCACAGCATCGTGTATGACTGGTCTGGTAAGAACCTGGATTATTCTTCGACATTGCCGAACTTGTCACTAATCGTATGCGTAGGCCGCATTTTCCTCGTTTCAGCTTGCGCGTGTCTGTTCGTCGGTGTTCAGGTTATGTTCGAAGTCCGCGAGTCGGAACGCAGACGCGGCATTTTACTCAGATGTTAACCACCAGCATGCCGAATGTACAGTTTAAGCGGTGTGCACTTGTAAGATTCAGTGCCTTGACGTGGGTGAGTGATCTAAAGCGAGCATCTCATAGAATATAGACTAGCACATGAGAGCGTTGAGAGAAGTACCGATATTGCGCCTGTTCTCGTGAAAGCTCATGTCTACTGCAGAGCCACCGCACATATCGTCCTATCGCTCGACGACGCATGTTCAAGGTGAGCACCAAGCATGATAGTTCACCACCGGGAGGGAAAGGAAAAACAAAACGATAAGGAACCGGAGATACGCCTTGCGAAAAGACTGGATGAACGATGAAGGTTGAATCAGTCAAAAGGTCCGTATTTGCTTGCTTTTTGTCGCCCCCGTGTCTCTTCACCGGCTGCACGTTTAACATTGATAACTTCCATCCATATCGTCATCCACTCAAGAGGCGGGTGTCCACCCGTTCAGACATGGCACATCGCAGCACTCGCCAAGAAAGGCAACACGACAATTAACGTGAGGCACCCGACGAAGCAGGATAACGAGGAGGCCTCTGTGCGCAAGGGGATCCGCTACAGCGGCCGGCAGAAAGAACCGTGCCATCCCTCTCCCGAATCCCGTATCCACTTCGGCCGTGACCTTTGCCAGGCTTGGTCCTCAGGCTACTTCTTGCCGTCCCTGCTTTAGTGGGTCAGGGCTGTGCAGCTCATCTCGCGTGTGTGCTGTCAGTTACTTTACGGCTTCACCAGGAAGAGTTTTCGGTAACGTATATCGAGCTCGATCTGGTCGATGGATATGCGAGGTGAGAATCGAGAGAGAGCAAGAGAGAGAGGGGGGGCGGTCAAGATTATACTATAAACTGTTGTAAAAGCGACATGAAAGCCGGCGTCCTGTGGTGCTGGTCGCGTGTCACCCGTTCGTCCATCTGCGGATGGGTAGACAATAAAGATACTGCAATGTACAACGTGTTGCCATCGCACTGGCTTCCGACCTCTAGTCTAGTCTAGTCTCGCCCAGCCTCGCCTAGCGTAGTCTCCTGGACCAGCACCCAAATTAGCAACGCGATAAAAACAGATGCGCTAGACTTGCAAGATGAGTTAAGTTAATAAGTTAAAGAAGTTAGAGAAAGTCATGCTGTACATACATTTTGTATTGCAGCAAAGGGGGGGGGAGCGGGCCCCGACTCTGGCGACTTTAGCCCTGGCTCGAGACTGAGCCAATGGCGGCGGCTGGCTGCTGGAGCGGGGCACTCCATCTAGCGGGTCCACTAACGGTCTGGAGCCACCCAGGCACAACGCCAGGCACGCCAGGGGAGAACAAGGTTTAAAGGTTCGATTGTGACAGGGGGACACAACAGCATTCGAGCTTCCCAGGAGAATGCGGTTCTTTCAGTTGAATACATAGTACAGGCTTCTTCTCATTCAGGATGAGGAACAGAGAAGGGAAGAGAAAAGAAAAGGGGGGGAAAGAGTTCGCTCTTGTCCAATGATGCGAGACATCAATCGTTTACTTGATACATCATTTGGTACATCATCGGCGCTGCCAGTCTCCGAATACGACCTTCAATGGCAGCTTGTGGGTTACGGTGAGGTCAAGCATGGCAGCTCAGGGGTGTGACTTGGCAGTCGTTACTCTGCAGTGGCTGCAGTAAGAAAGCAAACGTCAGGGGCCAGCCAGCAAGGGCTTCGTTCTTCTGGACCAGGGCACAAACTCTGGCGTCTCCCAGGCCTAGCTCGAATCCGTTCAGGTCGGAAATAACCAATAACCAATTGGCCACGCTGTAGCTCGCCATTTCAGGGCCAGGATCAGGACATGGTAAGGATTGGGACAAAGCATCGGGACGGACCTGTGCGTGGCCGAAGTGTGGGTTTCCTCGGGCCTGCAGCGGACCAGCAAAGCAGGGACGGAGGGCGATGGGGCCTTGAACCACCTCTTTCATCAAACCTGGATCCTGGCTGCGGGCGGGCACTTGTTTTGCACCGATATGAACGCTGAAGCATTTGCCATCGGTACCTGTCCTTGCCATAAGTGTAGTAAGGGAGGAGCTTCTTGTGCCCATCTCATCTCTGTCACAACGGCGTTGCTCTCTTAGCCCGTTGTTCTTCCAGGCCAGATTTCCAGCTTGCAACATCACCCTCTCTATTTACCAGCATCCTACTGACAGTCATTGTAGGCGATTGCCAAAAACTCGCTACTTCTTATCTTGCATCATTCCCCAGTATTCCTCGACATTAGTTACTAGTCTACTGTATACTATCCGTACAGCAATCTGTCCCTGCTCCGTCCTGCCCAGGCCAATCCCTTCCCGAAACCCCCTTGTGGCCCACGCCTACCCCGGATCAGGAACAGCCATCAACCGCCACTCCTGCGTTGAGACGCCTAAAAAAAGAACCAAGGTTCCAGATCAGCTGACGATCTTCTCAACCCCCTGGAGCTCTTTCGCGACCATCTTGCTCCGTAAAGCACTCCTCTTTGCTGCACAGACAGCGCGCTTCATTGAACTGGTGCCGATCTCTTCAACCTTCCAATCTAGTAAATCGTGCTGCCATACACCATCTGCGGCCATCTTCAACCTTTATCGACCATCACAAGCGCACGCAACACCATCACAGCTTCTCCCCATTTTCTTTCAAGTGAGCCCCTCGCGAGTATCATGGCGCTCGTTGTCGCCTGAATAAATGGGAAAGGCTCGCTCTGCCGGTGCAAACAAAGCTTGGAGCTTCATCCCCCCGACCACGTTCACTCCTTAGCCGCGACAGCCGGTTCATATACAGATCAAACCTTTTTCGGAACCATCACAACCACGCACGCCGCCATTGTATCGATCGACACATAGCTACACGTCGGCACGATACCGCATTTGCCTTTTAAACGATCCGGCCCGCATCAACTCATCAACCCCACCATCGGGTACGAGATCTTCCACTCGAACCGGCATCTCGACCACATGCGATGCAGTCCGTTACCGCTCGAACACCCATCGATCGTTCCTTCTCGGCTACTGGCACAGCTACCATGGTGCCAGACCTACTTCCTCCCATAGCCTACGATGGCGGCGGCGACTTGCGCATCGTTTTGGTCCCTAGCTCTGATGATGGCGATGGCACTGTCACCACATCGAGCCGCCCCTCATTGGAAATTGAATATCTGAACGATGCTACCTATAACGAGGAGAGCAAACCTTCCCCTTCTGATCAGGGCATCCCACGACATCCAATTCCATCAATGCAAGACGCTTTCGCCGAA
This sequence comes from Coccinonectria pachysandricola, assembly GCA_003693555.1. NCBI lineage: Eukaryota > Fungi > Ascomycota > Sordariomycetes > Hypocreales > Nectriaceae > Coccinonectria > Coccinonectria pachysandricola. The sequence continues at coordinate 864,380 of QUZF01000023.1, forward strand.
TCTCTGCATGAGGTAACGAGCGGTCTAGATGCACCTCGTAAGCCCAAGCTGAGGATCGCGGATGCCAAGGGCCGCAGAGAGGCGCTTCTTCAACAGCCGGCCGAGGCAGAACCGTTCGACGCTTTATGGCGCTACAGGCCTGGCCAGGAACAGCATGAGATGTACAAGCTCATTTCTCAAATCACATTCGGCGTCTATCTACTTCTGAACGGACTCGCTGCCGACAATTCTCAAGTAGTCACTATTCTCCAGGGCCATATAGACGATGTGGATGAATTCCTCGAGGTGATGATCGAGGACTTTGCAAAAGCTCACGAGGACCTTACCGAACGTATTGCCCATCTCCAGCTTCCCATGGCTAACCGACAAGCATTCGAAGGGATGCTCGAGGATCGACATTTTCGAGCAAAGATACTAGCCGGTAACGAGAGAATCGATCATATTCTAGCTCGGACCAATGCCGCAATGAAGCAGTGGGACGACGACATTGATGCTGGTCTTCGCTCTAGCGAGGCCTTCGTGGATTGGTTAAACGAGTACAAAGATGTTGACTGGCCAGAAACAAACTCCGACCTAGGCAAGATATTCCAGGCTATGAAGGGTAACGCGGATGGCTGGCTCAATGCCTTTGACGATTTGAATAATCAAGCTCAAGATCTTAACGGCCTTGTTATCAAGCTCATGACTATAGTTGCTGAGATGGAAAAGACAGCCGGCGAAATTAGTCGCAAGACCTGGGTTAGTGTTCGGCGTGGACAAGGCGTCGATTCATTCATTAACATCAGTAGGCTGCCATTACCCCCTTCACCATTCCTCTGCAGACCTTGCACGACGACGAGGACGACCATGACGGCGAATCCATCATCTCGCCATCCTTAATGTCAGCCGACCAGTCAATCACCCCTCGCGCCAGCATTATGAGTGGCTACTCTGCCAATACGCTTCAGCCATCCATCGCTGGGACGGACTTCGAGGTTAACACGTTGAGCGATTTTCCCTTGCCCGGGGGAACTCCGTTGTTACCTCCGCCTCGCGCCAGCCCTCGGATTCCCTCCATTGCGGCATCGCTCTCTCCTCCTTCTACCTGGAAGTTACCTAGGCCAGCTTCAAGAGATAGTGCAGACGATTCTAGTTCGCCACAAGACCAACCAGGCACAAACGATGGCGCTTTGTTTATCTTACAACCCAGCGTTTACACACCTACATACTCCGAATCTCATCCCTCACCTACGGCTAGGAGTGCTTCGCCTGACCAAGACGATGATCACAGTCATGCCCCCTTCGAACAGCCAGATACAAGGCCCATGAGTATAGAGCAGCTGGGGGCGAGGGAGATGGAACAGAAACCAGCTTTTGCACCGAAGAGAACCTCATTGCGTCAACGTGTCTCACAGAAAATCAAACCACCATCATCAATTCGTATTCCACCGACGCACGCAGAGGCCAGACTAAGCCGCCCGACTACAAGCAATGAGGCCCCTCACACGGGAAATATCTATATCAGAGAGTCTGCTTACGGCTCTGACCTGGACGTCATTCCTGCCCATCGACTTCCTCGCGCTAGCTCTTATGCCGACTTCTCTGCTCCTGTGCAACCGCCTACGATGGCCTCACCCCGCTCTGAACAGCAGCAGTATTATCATCCAGTTCGAGCATCGCCACACTCGCCTCTCCAGCAAAGACCACACACAGCTGGCCACGGTGACGCGGACCGTCACCCCTCTGTGTACTTTCCTGGTCATCAGCGCGACCTACCCTCCCGCATGGGTGGAGCAAGCACGCTTAGCAGCGTGACAACGGCAACGTATGAAGATGGCGCGACAATTAAATCGAGCGCTACAACACAAGCAGGCGGAAAGCGCGCCAAGAAGAAGAAGAGCGCCTTTGGGTGGTTGAAAAAGGCATTCAGCATGGACGAGAACGAGAGGGCCGAGTTCGAAGCTCGAAGGGCCATGCAACATCATGACCCATATTACCATGAGCACAGCCCCAAGTTCCTGGACGGAAAGCGACTGAGATAGGGCTATAGTCGTTCCGCGCCATTGCCAACGAAGGGACTCTTTCAAGCCCTCTTATCCATATGCGCGCGCATCGCGATACATTAGCGAAATGATACCCAGTAACTGTTTTTAGTCGATTTGAAAATCACATATCTTACCTTCGTGGCTAGTGTTTGGCCGCCTCGCTTTACATGTACGCAGCATCATGGTAGTATAGAGACTGCATTTCGGATGCTATAGCCGGCGTCTGTCCGAAATGGCAGGCCGTGGCGGCTATTCCTTACTTAAACTATATATTTCATCATCCTAGCATTTTATTTGACAATGGACACTTGACGGAGGAAGCACCCGAGCGTGTAACTGGAGTCCGATCAAGATTTAATTGGTATATAGGAAGAGCTTCCGGCCTGCTTGCGAGAAATACAATTCAATGTAAAAGCTTCAAGTGATTGATAACCATGTATACCGAATAACACCTTAAAGTGCGAGAGCATATTCGCCTGACCTCAGCGCAATCAGATCGACGAGAGTACCTCCTTGTATCCAAGAGATGTACTTTGCATTCTGTTCGAGGATATATCTCGCGTTCTACTATATACTTTACTCGCCTCTTCCATAGCTCTTGACGCGGCTAAAGAAGTAGGGTTTATCGTTTCGCAAGCCAAATTCGCCCCAATCGTCGGTGAGCTTATTGTAGCTGTAGAATCCGCGCCAGACGAGCTTATTGTTACGAGCGCCTTTTCCGGCGCTGCGTAGGCTGAGGTCCATACGGTACAGGTACTTTGACCCCACGCCCTCGGTCTCGACGAAGAGGTCGCCCTCGCCTTGGGCCGTGGGGGCTTCGGAGGCGCGGACCTGGCGGGGATGGTCGCCGCCCGCGGCTGCGAGGGGTACGGAGGGGGATGTGGTCGAGGCGTCCGGGTCTTGGAGATCTTCGGCGGAGGATAGGCGCCATCGACCGCGCAGGGCATTGGCCATGACGGCTGAAGGAAGGTGTGGATGCGCTGCATGTCGGTGGAGGTTGAGGTCGTCGCGAGTGAGGTGGTGCACTACGTCTGCCGGTTCGGCGACTGTGAGAAGGCTGATGAGGGAACCGTCGCGGAAGAAGCGTAGGTAGCGATAGTAGGTGACGATGAGGATGGGACTGCCGCCCCACGTGGACTGGGTCGTGGCAGCGGCTCCCGTGCGGACGTAGTTGACCGTGCTGATGTAGCAGCCGTTGAAGCGGATGCGAGGACGGTTGCGGAGGAGTGTCTTCCAGGTTGGGTAGACGGACGGGGTGAGTGACTCTGTCAGGGCGAGTTGTTCGGCATGGCGGCGGCGAGCTAACTCGGCTAGGGAGACGACCTGGCCGTCGACGACGGAAGGGCCTTCTTCTTCGTCGTCCTTGAGGGGTCCCCACTCGATGGCAGTCTGAAACCGGTACAGCATGGCGCCGAAGCCGATCTCGTCACCTAGGGCTACGCGGCGCCAGATGCGCTGCTCGGTTGCAACGAGGAAAGCGAGGCGTTTGCAGACAGAGGAAAGACGAGCGAAGTCACCGACATCGTCGACAGCCACGTCTCGGAGGATATGGATCAGGATCTCATCTGGCAGGTCGGCAAAAGGACAAGGGGGAGGCGGGGCGCCCTCGACTTCAGGGGGGGTTGGTTCGATTTTGAGGCCGGCGAAGCTGGCGATGAGTTCACCGATGGGGAGGATAACGGGTTCAGAGGCGGCAGTGGATCCTGGCTCTTGGGGTTCCGACGCTGCCGATTTAGAGGATGAAGCTGCGGCGGGGTCCTCTGTAGCTGTCGAGGCAGCGGCGGCAGCGGACTTGACGGGTGGTTTCGAGGCAAAGGGAAGATACTTTTCGCGATACCTCCGGTCCACGGCGCTATCGAGCTATGACACGGTCAACACATTGGTCCTTGGCCGCGGAGGGAAGAAGGGACACATACCCGATATGCGCTTCGGTAGAGCTTCAGACTGTCGCCCATGTTACCCTGAGCCTCCTTCTCCATCGCTTCCTCATAGTGATCCAGAGCAGATACGAGTTTCTTGTTCGTGCGCGTACCATGCTCGTGATGCACAGGAGCAGAAGGGGGGCCAGGCTCATCGAAGGTGCGGCCCTGAACGTAGCCGTCATCTTCGACATCACCTTCGGCAGACGCTGGCACGGCTGCTAGCGAGGTGCTGGGTGGTGCGTGTCGTAGTGACGGACCAATAGATGAGTATGCGTTGGGTGCTTGATGAGATGAAGGGCGACGCTCACGTTGGCGTTGGCGTTGAGGTTGAGGTTGAGGTTGATGCTCGTGCTCATTCCTGGTACGGAGGTCGGAGAGCCATTGTTGCCGGAAAGTTTCGAGGTCCGGGTTATCATGCTCAAGCTTTGCGTCGGATGAAGATGACATTGTGGAGATGAGATGAGACGATGTTATGTTTTTGTTTTATCTCTGTTCGGTTTCTGTTGAAGAATGCGACAATACGGCGAGCTTCTACAGCAGCTTCATGATCATTTGGATATAGATCTATGGTTGTTACCCGCAGCAGAATAAAGCGAGAGAGAGAGAGAGAGAGAGAGAGAGTCCCGGGATCAAACAGGTTCTCAGGTTGATGTACGTTGAAGCTGATATAAAAAAGAGTAGAGTACACTACAGAGCAGATAGCAAGGAGTGGTGATAACGATGCTGGTTTGGATGAGCGGTTGACTAGACTAGGATGCCACTGTGTGCAGCATGCCAGACCAGGATTCGCCGGAGGAGTCAGACCCATGATCAGATTGGCCGAGAGCTCGCTCCGTTCCAAACGCTAGCTGACGTAACGGACCATCTAATTCAACCGTTCTGTCGACCTCTCCGATTACGGAATAGCGTTACCTTTGAGCGTTTGCTCTTCCGAACCCCGGGACGGTCTGTCGGTCTTCTATCCCCCAGATTCCTTTTCTTCTTCTTCTTCTTCTTTCTTGATAAGAACGGCTGTAGTGGCGGCGAACTCTGGACCCGCATTGGTACGGATTATCGCCTTTCATCTTCCGGTGACTTGAATGCCAGACGCTGGCTTATCTGGGTTCTTGTTTGGGTGAGACCAGCTACTCTAGAGACGATCCTTAGCCGACCGGACTTACAATACAGTACAGTACAGTACAGTACAGTACCAGTGTCAGTACCAGTGTCAGTACCAGTACCAGCTGCTAAAAAAAAGTGCGCTTGCGATCGGCAGCCATCGCCACTGTAGTCACCGGCCTGTATCAGCGTCATCGGGCCATCGCAAGCACCAAGCTCGCTATCTATCTAATCAATCTTTTTTTCTCCCACCCTCATCTGCTCTGATTTTCCCCAAACACTACACCACCAGCCGGTCCGACATCGCGACCAGCTTCACGATCACATCTCGGAATAACATGCCCTGACCGACACATCGAGCTCCCTTCTCGTCGTTTCACCATGGCCCCCGTCGCGTCTCGCGCCGGAGGTTACGACCCCAGCCATCATGACCATCGCCACCACCATAACCCCTTGGAAGCCCACGACGAATTTTCTCTCGCCCACATTACCGATACGGAACCGGAACGAAGCAATGGCACGCTGGGTGGAAGCTCAACCGGGGGCAGCAACAATGTGGTCGAGATCACGGCGACCCAGAAGATGATTTCGGCCACGTCGGGGAGTTTGTTCACATCATTACTTGGTCGGTCTTGCTCTCATATCCTGCGATTCCCTACGTCGCAGCATCCGCCCGTCTAACACATGATGCTATTAGTGACACCTCTCGACGTCGTTCGGGTGCGATTGCAATCCCAGAAGCCACCGAAACCCGCCGTCGACTTTTCGAGACTTGCCATCACCCCTACATCTCTGACGCCCGCACAAACCGCAAACCTCGGTGTCACGTCCTGCTGTCGCGAAGTCTTCTTCGCCGGCGGCAGTGCCGATTTCTGCTTCGCAGCCCCGCGCATCGAGGGGATTGTTGGTCAGCCTCCACCCGCCGAATGCGCCGTCGAGGAGGTGCAGCGCCGGACTTTCAGCACCACCATGGATGGCTTGCGCAAGATTGCACGGAACGAGGGCATCACCACTCTGTGGAGGGGCCTCTCGCCAACTCTGGTCATGGCCATTCCCGCCAACATCATCTACTTTACCGGCTACGACTGGCTTCGGTACAACCACAACAGCCCTCTATCAAACTTGTCCGATAATGCAGCACCTCTCGTGTCCGGTTCGGCGGCCCGCATGTTAGCTGCTACGGCCGTGAGTCCCATCGAGCTGATTCGGACGCGCATGCAGGCCGCGCAAGCTAGCTCGAGCAAGAATCACTTGAGCGAAGCATTCAGGGGGATTCGGGATATGGTTGGCATTCATGGATATACTGCGCTCTGGAGGGGCTTGACGTTGACCCTGTGGAGAGACGTGCCTTTTTCGGGCCTTTACTGGTGGGGTTACGAATCGATCCGTGCCAAGATCACCGACTTTCGACAGCTTCATCGGGAGAATTCGATCGGCCTGGGTGAGGATCCCGCAGAGGCAAGGCTGAGGCTTCAGACGCAGGAGAATCACGCCGAGACATTCTTGGACAGCTTCGCAGCCGGCGCTTCGTCTGGAGCACTTGCCTCGTTCATCACCACACCCTTTGACGTTGGCAAGACGAGGACGCAGATTTACAACGAGGCATGCAAGGGACACTCAACAGAGCTCGCTCCAGAACAGCGTTCCATGGTACGACTGCTGGCCAACATCTTCAAGACGGAAGGCCTCGCGGGCCTGTGGAGGGGATGGATCCCGCGAACGCTCAAGGTGGCGCCAGCGTGTGCCATCATGATCAGCAGCTACGAGGTGGGCAAGCGAGCGTTTCGAGGCGTCAATGAGCGGACGCAGTCTCGGAGGCAGCTCTCTTAGAGGCATACCGCGGGAGCGAGAATGAAGAGGAGAGAAACGAACTATCCAACCGAACTGAGAAGAAGCAAAGTCTAGAACGAAGCGAGCAGACAAAAGACTTGCATGCATGGTACTGGCGTTTTGAGGAGCGAGGACTACTCTAGGCTTTGGCATTGAGTCTACTTTTGTTATTCATATTCTGAACATGGCGCAGCAGCTGGACCTTATAGACACTCGCAAATACCACTGTAACACTACGTAAATAATCAGAAACAAGGCCATTCCAATGTATTTCTATCTTCCATCGTCTTCCGCGTACTCGTCAGGCTTGTTGTTTGAGCAGTAGCAGATAAAATACGTGGTAGCAATGACCCTCGAAGTGTGAGGGGCATGGCGGGGTAATTTACTTATCGAGGGGCAGAAGAACGTCACTCCCAAAAGTTTTGAACGGACTGCGACAGTGAGAGACGTGATAATTTCTAATCTAATGGCTAAGAAAGACATTCTTCTGTGGTAAAGTGGAAAATCAGAATAATACGGCGCAGTGTAAGTCTAATGCTTCAATTGCAAGAATTATCACCTGCCCATGTTCAAATTCCAACGTGTCGAAGAAGAGCAAAAAAAAAATGCAACACCAAAAAACTCATCTCAGACTATCACTCACACTGACATTGGTCGACACTGACATTGGTCGACACTGACACTCCCTCCTCAGACACAGCCCACCCTCTATCGCCCATCATCATGTACACCCTCACCTGCACCGACGGCACCCGCCTCGGCCGCGACGTATACGTCACCGACATCCACCGCACATCATCAGGTCTCGCAGCCGCATCATCAGATCAGTACCTCTCCATACTCGACCCGGCCCGTCTCGCCCCCGGGCCCGTACACCGCGCAGCGACGAACCACGGCAACCTATCCACCCTGGAGGTGTTCGACGGCCAGGCTGGGATCGTGTGTACGGCGGGAGAGAACGGCACCGTGGGAGTTTGGGACATGAGACAGGGGGCCGCGAGTGTTGCGCAGTTTCAGGGTGAGTGAGCCGAGTTTGCTGTTGCCCTGGCCGCGTCCGAGTGCGGCTACGCTGCTGGCGTGCGATGACGATGGCCGTGTTGGCGAGGTCGAGCTGACCGTCTCGGATCGATGGTATAGCTAGCCAGGCGCCCATCTTGTCTATGGCGTGTAGTTCGGACGCGCAGACGATTGCCATCGGCACCGAGCTGCAGAACCACGCCGCGTCCATCTTCCTCTGGTACGTCGACGCAGTCCGAGACCCCTTCTCGCGGCATCGGCACATCAGCTCACGCAAGCAGGGACGTACGCTCCACGCCCACGGCCAAGGCCCACTACCAAGAGGTGCACTCCGACGACGTGACAGACCTATCCTTCAACCCCTCCAACCCATCCCTCCTGCTCTCCGGCTCCACCGACGGTCTCGTCAACGTGTACGACACGCGCATCGCCGACGAGGACGAGCTCACCCTCCAGACGTGCAACCACGACGCGTCCATCCACCACGCGGCTTGGTTGACGCCCACGGAGATCGCGGCGCTCTCGCACGATGAGCGCTGCGCGCTGTACGACGTGGCCGAGGAGAGGACCAACGGCGATGCCGCGCAGGATTTCGGGGATCTGAGGAGCGTGCTGGGCTGTCAGTATGTCGCAGATGTCACACCCAAGCTTGACGGGAGCGGAGCCATCATCGGCGCAGGATCTCAGGAGTAAGTCGTGCCCCTTCGCCCCCCCCGCCGCCGCCGCACAAGCAGGCGGCAACCTTCGCTTCTAGAGATGCGATGGTAGTCTTCCCGGAGGAAGAGGAGAGCGTGAGCTGATTACTGGTGTAGCCGGCAGATGTTCGAGCTCGTGTTCCTGGCCCGAAACCCCAACGGTCAGGGTTGGGCGCTGGATCGGGAGAATAGCGTTGGCCTGCCTGGTGCTCACGGCGAAGAGATTGTGCGCTCCTTCTGCTTCTTCGACGAGCTGAATGCTGTCTTCACGGCGGGCGAGGACGGATTTGTTAGAGCTTGGCAGCCTGGTAACTAACTAGTCGTGGTGGTGGGTTGTGGTATTAGAACGGTATTGAGCCTTTGCTAGATGGATATGATTCTTACCATTATGATGACTACTTGGCAAGTCGGTAGCTCGATGCATGGTTCTTTTGTGATCTCTCACACTTCCGAACAGGCTGCTCCAGCTTGACTCAGAAGAGCTTCAACGAGTACCTTTCCAAATTCCTGGTATACGCCTCTATGTGCCTAGTTTCAAACTTGAAGGCTTCTCCCCATTGACCTTTTCCCTTTGCGTTTTCCACCATTATGTCTTACCCATTGGCTCTGCCCTTAGCCATACTTGTCATGCTTCCCCTTCACCTTCAGCTCCAACAACTTCTCATGATAATCCCCTTCCTTCCTCGCCCTCTTCAACTTCCTGACCTCGTCCTCCTCCAACCTCCTCCCCACCGCCTCCTCCAGCTCGCGCCGACTGATCTTCGCCTGCGCCTTCTCCTCCTTGTTCGCGCGAAGTCGAGGCTTGAAGCGCGCTTGCATCCGTATTCGTAGCGTCGTGTTGAAGCTTATGACGTCGGCGTCGCCGCGGATCTCAGCTGCGGCGGAGGAAGACGAGGATTTGCTCTTGGGTGGTTGGATGCCGAGGAACGTGTCGCGGAGGGTTTGCATCTGGAAGGTTCCCGGGGTGTCGGCCGTGGGTATGATGTTGAAGGACTCGAGCGGTGATACAGCTTCCGTAGTGGCGGATAACATGCCGATCTTGTCGCACGATAGGTATCTGAGAGCGGGTAAGCATTATTATCGTCATCTTCTTCATCAACCAGAACCTTCCAACCGATGGCGGGCTTGGATAGATCTCACCTCCCATGATGCCCCTTCAACCTAAAACTCTCCGTGCCAGAAACCCGGTTCGCAACCCAGACCTGCCTCACATCATGCGGCTCCGCCGTCGCCGGATTGCCCTCGACGATGTTCTCAATCGCCAGCGCAAACACTTTCCCGCTCGGATCGCAAGCCAGCGCCGTGGGCTTCTCCGTCGGCAGCACGATCATGACGGGGCCGATGACATCTGATGTGGCCTCGGCGGAGACCCAGCTATCGTCGCCTTCTGCCTCTTCGCCGTCGCTGTCTCGTTTCTGGACTCGCGCGGCGGATGGTCCGTCATTGTCGTCGTCGTCGTTATTGGGGTTGGAGCCGGGACGCGGCTTGTCGGTGTCGGTGCGCTTTCTCTTCTTGGGCTTCTTGTCACCCTTGAACGTGAGCGGTTTAACCATGTTGCCGATTCCTTGCGAGGAATGGACGCTTCGGTTCGAGGGTGATTGAACCGTCGCCTTGAACCGTCGCCTTGTCAAGGGCTATCTTTTTCTCGCGACCGGGTTGGTGTCGGTGATGTCAGTGCTGGGACGTTGAAGCTTCAGAGAGCTTTTAGCGGGATGCGGCGAGCTCCACCCCCGATAGAGATAGAAACAGCGCCTGGTTTACAGCGCCCGGGGGAGGACGAAGACGAAGAAGACCGTATGGGGAAGCTGCTAACGTTGATTAAAAAAAAAGCATCAAGTATATAATCTGTCCATCCGTGAATCTGTAAACCTCTCTGAATACTTGCTCCTCCCAGGCTCAGTAACCAACGCCTTCACGATGACGGCCCAAGCTCAGCCAGTTACTGTATCTCTCCGTGATCTTGAAGCTGGTGAGTGACACTGCAGTTCGTACCCTCACACAGCAAACGCATGGCATGACCCTTCTCCGTGACAAGACAGACGGACAGACATCGGCTCACACTCATCATCTTCTTCTTCTTCACCAGGAACGATCCCCTTCGAAAGCCTCCAGCAAGCCTTCGGTCCCGATTCGCTCGGCATCCTCGTAGTCAAGGATGTGGCCCAAGAGTTTCCCCAGCTGAGGCACATGGCCTTGTCCTACGCCTCTTACCTGGGTAACCTCCCCAAGGAAGAGCTCGGTGAGTCGACTTACCCTTACCCTGGGCAGCCATCCATGACACGCACTGAAACGTCCAAACAGAAAAGCTCGAGGACGCCCGCGCCAAATACCTGACCGGCTGGTCCCTCGGCAAGGAGACGCTCAAGAACGGCCAGGTAGACACCCACAAAGGCTCATACTACGCCAACTGCGCCTTCTACATCGACCCGACGCTCGAGTGCGCAGCTCCCACCGCAGACTTCTCACCGGCCGCATTCCCGGAGTATCTCTCCCCCAACGTCTGGCCCCCGGAGCCCGTTCTCCCCGGCTTCAAGCCCGCCGTCACGGGCCTGTGCCGTCTGATCATCGACGTCGCCGTGCTCGTAGCTCGCGCCTGCGATCGCTTCGCCGAGACGGACATCCCTGGTTATCCGAGGGGATATCTCGAGCACGTCGTCAGCACGTCCAGCACTACCAAGGCGAGGTTGCTGCACTACTACCCCCAGGGCGCTGATCAGGAGGGCAGCGAGGATGACTGGTGCGCTACGCATCTCGACCACGGATGCCTGACCGGCCTCACGTCCGCCATGTTCATCGACGAGCAGGCCACCAGCCCGGCCGTCCCAGAAGTGACTTCTCTGAACGGCGCGTCCCTCCCGCCTCTGGACGAGCTCTCCGCATCGCCGGATCCCGAAGCGGGGCTTTACATCAGGTCCCGCACGGGAGAGACTGTGCAGGTCAAGATCCCGCGAGACTGCATAGCGTTCCAGACGGGCGAGGCGCTCGAGCGCATCACGTCGGGGAGGTTCAAGGCTGTGCCGCATTTTGTGAGGGGTGTCAGGGCGAAGGTGAGTGATGGGAAAGTGGCGAGGAATACGCTGGCCGTGTTTACGCAGCCGAACTTGGGCGAGGAGGTGGACATTGAGCAGCATCTCACGTTTGGCGAGTTTGCGAGGGGGGTCGTGAGTAAGAATACCGTTTCGTAAGATGATGTGAGACGATGGGATGCGGAATTATCACCCTGATCTTGAATAGCAGCCTTGCTAGCTATGCTAGTCTAGAGAATCCCACCCCAAAGTATGTTGAATACTTTGAACAATTCACCCGCTGTGAACGTGTACCACCTTCTCCCAAAGCCAGTTTACACCTTCTACGTCCTGGTTCCCCCTCTTCCGCCGCCTCTGGAGCATCGAGCATCACATCACCTTATCTCCAACCAAGTGCTGTCCACCCCCCTTACTCTCTCCTCAAACGTCTCTTTCTGCGTGGCCGAACCTCACCTTCAGCCCCGCTTAAGCCCACGCACCAACGAGGCTCATGAAAAAGGCCCCGAAGAAGACCAGAACACAGGCACAGACGCGCTTCTTTCCCCGAAGGTATCGCCAGCTCTCGTCGCTGAGAAAGTCCTCCGAGAGCAGCTCAACGAGGGAGGCAAATGTGAGAAGACCTGCCGAGATGGCGTTCATCACTCCAACCACGATAAGGCCAACCTCCGAATCGGGGCTGTAGAGCGTGTGAGTGGCGAGACCAATGGCTTGGCCGAGGGGCGTACTAAAGATACATTGTGAGTTATTGATCATCTTAGGTCAGGAGTCGAAGTGGAACATACGTGCATCCGTAGGCAAGTGCCATAAACCAGGGCTGTAATTTGCCTTTGGGCCATTTGACGGCAGCGATACGAGATCCCAGTGCGAGACCCTCAAACGTCTCTGTACACAAAAAGAAGTGGGTTAGTAGAATGTGCAGCCAGACGTTTGTGTTGATCCACTTACGGTGAAAGACAATGGCAATGAGAAGAATGATGAATTCGTTCCCGATCGATACACTAAGTGACATTCCGATGAAGACACTGTGAAAGAGGATGCCGAGTTCGAGTAGAACACACTGAAGCAGCTCCTTGCGCTGCTGTTGCTCTGGGCTGAGTACCTGTACCTGCTGATTCTCTACACTCCCGTCTTCGAAGCTCTCCTTGGGCTCCATAGAAGTGTCTTCCACTCTGCGATTCGTCTCGTCGACGTCCGTGTCGTCCCGGGTATCGAGGTTGGTCAGCCCCTGACCGATGCTCGTCGACCTCCCGTGCAGAGGACCTAGCTCTCGAACGGTGAACATGTCCATGCTTCCCATGCATCCGCTGTGAGTCGAGGGACCCTTTGTATCCGACCCATGGTTGTGATTGCTGGGGGCGTTTAGCTGAGCTGGAGGGATCTGACGGGAAGGATGAAAGACCATCTCGATGATGGTGACGAAGAAGACGGCTGCCAGGGCGATTGCACCTGGAATAGCGGGATAGTCCTTGACCCAAAAGCTGCTCAAGCATCGGTTACCGAGCGAGATGAATGCAGTAGGTAACAAGTGAACGAAGGAGGTCGCGATGAGGACGCCAGTACCGAAATGGCGGACGGCGAAGAAGAAACGCTTGGGGATCCTCAACTTGGGAAACTTGGCTGCCATGATGGGAAACGCGCAGGCCATTCCCGAGACGGTCAAGATGAGGAACAGAGCCATGACATGAAGGCCAAGATTGTAGTCCTTACCGGCACCGCCAGTAGCACACTGATCCCGCTTGCGCAGAGTCGGCTCCTTGACAGCATCTTCGGCCAGGACTTGAGGCTGAGCAGCGAGAGTGGTCGAGACGGCTGCGGTAGGCGTGTTCCAGTGAGAGAGAAGCGAAGAGAAGATTAGTACAGAGAGAAGCCAGGTAGCCCAGCTCCAGGCGCGCTCAAGGCACGTTGAGGAAGTGCCTCGAGAAGATCGGTCGTGGCCATCACCACCGTCGACCGGCATGTGACGCGAGGAGAGTCCTGGAGTAGGGAGTTAGCGAGGTTTACTTCTGAATAACATTTCCCAAGAGTCCAAGCCTTACCCGACAGACGGGACAGTCGTCCCGCATCGGCCATGGAGCCAGGTACAGGTCCAGGCGGCTGATTTTCCAGCTGTCTCTTTTCGTCAGAAGTGCCGAGTGCTCCTCCTCCTCCTCCGCTGCCGTCGTCCTGGTCTGCGTCCACGTGCTCACGAAGGTTGGAGATGCCGTTAAGATCCTGGCGCGTAGTGTGAGCTGCGGCCAAGGGCGAGGGGCTCTGGTTCCATGAGAGGTGACGGGAGGTGTACTCGTCGGCTTTGGAAAGACAGATCATGATTGCGGTGGTGAGATGCCCGATTGAAGGTTATGCGGCTTTGTGTTTCTGCGTGGATCTCTTATTCTTCTTCTGTTGGCGATTGAGTTTTACAGCTGATCGTTGTCGCAGGGGAGGTTGCTGTCGATGGTGGCTGGTTGCGATGAATAAGTCGTCGTCGATTACGCTGAATAGTAGACAAGTACGTTCACGACGGCGCCTCGTAACTCAGGTATTTGCTGACGCGTCGGGACAAGAGGATTGAGTAAAGCAATGGCACAGCAACAGCTGAACGGCGAAGTGTCTCTCTCTTTCTTCTCCTTCCCTTTCCTTCTCCTATTCCGCTCTTTTTCTTTCTTTCTTTCTTTTTTTCTGACTTAGTATATCTAGATCTCGCGAGATCAGATCACAATGCGTATCGTACTTGTAAACTTGTAGATATGGGTAGGCGTTGAAGGATGGAAAATCCGGGGAGCCCGGAGCTTTTGTCTGATCCGCTTCGCAGCGCTGGTCAGGCCGAGGAGTGCACTACAAGGTACGCTAACGTTGAACTTGGCCATGTTTATTAGTGGCTCAGAGTACTGTGGTCTAGTGGGCGGCTCGGACAAGAGCCGGTAGGACGCCCCACCAAATCGGGTAAGACTTCTCACGGTGAGCCTTGGAGGACTTGTTTCTGGACCCCGGTTTTGCCCGCTCTCCCGCTACCGCATGACGAGAAAGTCGAGAACCCGTGTGGCATTCCCTCGCCGGACCGAATGTTCTCACGGCTTCCGGAGGCGGGGTACCTGATCTAGATCGATCGGCATCAGACGACTAGCAGCTCCGAGTCTGACCGGCACCACCTCGAACTCGACTCGTCCTGGCTATCGACGTTGTAAAGTTGACATTATCGTTGCAAAGTGTGCAAGAGTGCAATACAAAGATAGGCAAGTCGCTGTGGCGAAGGAGTTGTCGCAGAAACCGCAACGAGTGGCTGGGCGAGGTGCCCCTCAGGCTTACATCATCATAACCGGTATTTCATCATCGGGGTCATGTCACCAGCTGTCTACTTTAGGTATCAGATAACTTATCCTCCCCCAGTTTATATACATCATTCCAGGTGTTCGTAATTCTTCAGCTTAAATAAACGTGAAGTCCGGAGTAGACGTCCTTGCCATCTTCAGCCATACCCGTATAAGACGAAGCAACATCCTCTCTCATTCACACATTTCATCTCAACTCACCATCTTCTCAACCACCTAAACTTGTACATCTCAAGAAATATCACACAGGATTCGGCATCATCGCCACCACCATCAACAGCAATGGCTCTCCCTCCCAAGTTCGCCGGTCAGAAGCTCGCCTTCGCCGCTCCCCCCACCACCACCAACACCTCCTCCGTTCCTCACACCACCCACACCCTCGAGTTCTACCTCGACTACGTCTGCCCCTTCTCCGCCAAGCTCTTCAACACCTTCTACAACGACGTCGTCCCCGCCGTCAGAGCCGACGAGAAGCTGTCGAAGAAGCTCGTCGTCATCTTCCGCCAGCAGGTCCAGCCCTGGCACCCTTCTTCTACGCTCGTCCACGAGGCCGGCCTCGCCGTCCTCCGCATGGCCCCCGAGAAGTTCTGGGAATTCAGCCGCCAGCTCTTCGCCGAGCAGAAGGGATTCTTCGATGTCAACGTCGTCAACGAGACGCGGAATCAGACGTATCGTCGTCTGGCGGACGTCGCTGCCAAGGTTGGCGTCGATGGAGACGAGGTCTACCGTCTGCTCGAGATTGCGGATAAGCCGGGTCAGGATGGCTCGCTTAACTCGGGTAACCAGGTCACCGACGATCTCAAGGTCGTCACTAAGATGAACCGTCTCGTCGGTATCCACGTTACACCTACGGCTGTTCTCGACGGAGTTGTTCAGGATACCAGCTCCGGTTGGAGCGTTGACCAGTGGAAGGAGTGGCTCAACAAGAACGTTACCTAAACATCGCTTGCTGAGGCTGGCAATCGCTTGCGAGCAAAGTAATATCAATATCAAGTAATATTTGAAATAGAAATACATTTACGTTTTGATGACGATTGTATGCTTTACTCGGTTTAACTATGTCACCTCAACCAAGATACGCAGCCATGATTAACCCTCCCCCAGCTTACAGGCAGCTCCCCACTGTAGCCCCCCCAGCTCTCCAGCTCGCCAGCTCCCCTAACAAGCAGCTGATCCACGACACTTTCAACCTCTCCCCATCACGGCTCCATGCCCACCACCAGCAACATCCAGCTCCCACAATGCTCCTACTCCGAACCGCACTGACGCGGCTAAAGCCGTTCCAGCTCAACTCGCTACACTCCCGCGCCCAGCCCTCGCCCACCGTCATCCGCACCCTGCGCCGTAACCTGCAGAATTCTCTCCAACGACGATGCTACGCGCAACCCGCGTCACCCAAGCAGCCTGCTGCCTCCCGCGTGGAGGAGGAGCTCAAGCGACGAGCTAGGCTGGCTTCAAAGGATGGGCAGAAGTATGGTACGTGCGACGCCGGCCAATGGCTGCAGTCGAGACTTGTCGCAGCCTGGGATATGGCCGTGCTGACGTTACGTGGGAATAGAGCTTCCTGAGCGATTGATCATCTACCATGCTGGTACCGGACGGACTACATTTCTCGCCATGGTCAAGCTCACGACTCTCATTCTCGGCGTATTCTTCATCTTTGTCGTCACGCCAAGCTACATCAAAGCTGAGAAGCCCGCGTGGGAAGTCGTCGGAGGTTCGTCAACCCATCGTATTTCCTCTCTCCGCACCCCAATCCCCGAAACATGTTGATATGCCGAGATTCGAGCTGACCATCCATAGTAACTCTATGTGGCTTCATCCCCGTCCTCTTCGTCGCCTACATCACCGCTCCATTCGTAACGCACATCCACGTCCACCTGCCAGACTACGTCCGCACCTCGCGTCCCATCCTCGAGCGCTTCGTGCGCACCCTGCCACCCAACACCCAGCTCACGTTCACCACCATGAGCTTCATCGCCAAGCCGCGCTACAGCAGTCTCCAGGCCGGCGACCTTGTCCCTGCCAGACGACGCTTCGGACTCGTCAACTACGTTCGTGATACGGCTCAAGAGAACGAGCGTCGAAAATGGTACATGTTTCGCGCTGTGGGCAAGTTCTACGTGCAGGATAAGGCGCCGGCTGCCCATGTACGGTATCAGGAGAAGACGAACGTAGTGGATGATTGGATCTGGGCGGCTATCAAAGATAGGGTGCTGAAGAAGGGCCAAGCCGTCAAGGACGTTTCATGAGCATCCGGAGCTTGAATTCGACGGCGCTCCATGGGTCCCGACATTCCTGAATTGAGGCCTGACGAGCAAGCTAAGAGACTTCTCGGTATGGCTAATCTCAGAGAGGCGTTGCATCATGAAGAATCATTTTCTGAGATTGGTGTTGGGCCAACCTTTCTCATAGGACCGACCCTTCAAGGAGACGTTCGCACAGGCTTAGTAGCACCTTCACTCGAAGTCAGTAACGTGCTTATGCAACTGGACTTGAGGAAGTTCCGCTTTGGAGGCCGATTGACTCTCTTGACCTGGAAAATGTCAACATTGACGTCACAACGATTCCCCCATCCAAGGCCCCTCGAGTACCGCTCCAGAACGACATCACACACATCTTACAGGACCTTCAGCCATGATCCCGGGTTTACATCAGCTTTAACGACCTTCGCAGCGCATCAAGGACAGCGATCCCTGCCACGTCACTAATCTCACAGGGATATGATATCGCTCTTTGGGTAGCAGTCACCCCTGGGCAGGAATGAGATCGCAATAAGATACTACGGAGTTTATTTGGACCTTGATCACCTACTTTGTAATGGGCATGGGGTAGCAAGAAGAGTCCCTGAAGGCACAGCAAAAGTAGACTAGGAAATCATATATGGTATATTTTGGAAACTCAAAATTTCAAATGTTTGGATACTAGCAATTTCCTTGGCATTGGAGTGCCATCCATGATGAGGAGAAAAGAAAAACATACTTCTTAATACTTGAGCAAAATCGGTGACATTTTCGACGCCTCAACGCCTTCATGAATTTACATCGCCAATACACTAGGCGTCATAGTCGACGGTTTGCCCAAAAGGAAACCTCATATTTTCCTCCCTGAACCAACCTACCAACCAACCAACCTCTACCGTTTTGCCCACTGCACGACTGCCTAACAGCAGCGGTAAAAAAAAAAGAAGAGGATGCCTTCCGGGTTAGGGACCTAGCGTATACCCTGAATGTGAGGTACCGGCAGCCGCCCAGGCCCCTGCACTTTCATACGAGAACGCTCGAGTCATTTATCTCAACATCTTCCAGAGATCTGCCTTCACCTGCGCTAGCTGCTGCCAGTCACGGGTTCGATGCGCCTATCTGGTCGGCGCAAGGTCGTTGTCGTTTCCGGCAAATCGCATCTTCAACCTCCTTAAACATATCGCCTAGGCCAATTGAAGGGCAGGTTGAATTTTGTGCTGAAATCCCAAATTTGATACTGGCAACTGGGGAATCCTGGATATCGTCGCAGGTGGTTCTCTTAAACCCAGAGAAGCGGCGTCTGAAGATGCAGAAATGTTCCCAGAACTTGAGGATTGCCCCGTTTCAACGTCCATCTTTGGTAAAAAAGACAGTTGGAAATCTTGGAAGTGGAATGGGGAGGTGCGTGAAACGCCATGAGTGACGCTTCAATGGCCAGTTTATCCTTAGGATCCCCAAGCTCGCTTGAGACCGCCCTCGTACACGCTTGCAACTGATTCCTGCCACATTGCAGGCGTTACAAAGCTAGAGACAGGTACAGCTGAGTAGTGTGAGGGCGAAATCTGTTGTGTGCCAGCCGGCATCGAAGCGTGGACAGCCTGCACATCCTGTAGACTGGAGACTTCAGGGGCACCTGGGGACGAGGCAATGTTAAGTGAGCTGGCCTGAGGAGGGGTGGAGCTATGCTGAGAGTGAGCAGGCGTACCGAATGTCGTGTTCCATTGTCTAGGGACAGGTTAGTAAGAGCAGTCTTGTCAAACCTCTCGGTTGTCATGGACGAGGGGAGTCCAGAACTGCGTGTACTTACTCAAAGATCCTCGTAGGGTCCCACCCAGAATGATTTGACACTGATATATTCTGCGGCATACCGGAGCCTTGATTGCCTTGCGACATCATAACAAGTGACTGTACAGCTGGGGAGTCACTTTTACAGTCCATGGGTCCTGCCGAGATAGGCGGCGTGATAGGGTGGCTGGTATAACTGACTTGTTGGGCACCTTGTGTATCCAAGTGTTGATCCAAAGACCCAGATCGATTGACGGCGGGTCTGTATCCTTGAGTGCGCTGGGGTGGGCTCGAGTGATTAGATGGATGAGGGCTTCCGTAGGGAAAACTTGGCTTCAGCACGAATGGCTTCCGGATATCAGCAGAAAATGCCTCACGAAGAGCGTTGATTTGCTTCTCCAGCTCTGGCATGGACCAGGCATCCATAATCTTTTCGAGGATCCGCATGTGTCGCGTGAAATACTCCCGAGCGTCGGTGTTGAAGTCAGGGTCGGGCGAGACAATTGCCACCTAGAACGAGGGTTAGGAGAAGAATGCCACAGCGCGATCGGATGTGTGTTTCACTTACCAGGTGGATGACGATGCAGGAAAGTCCAGCATACAAGGTGAAGCTGAAGCCCCGTTGCATGGATTGAATGCCGGTCAGGCCAAATGTGTTGAGCGTCGCTTCCTGCAGACGGCACAGCGCCTTGGCAGCGTTATACGATATCATCATCTGGCGCTTCCATCTCCCGTCCGGTGCATTAGGATCCATGAACGATAGCTGTGGTCTATGAAAGAGAATGAGACTGAGGTAATAATAAGCATGCATGTTGCCGAGGAAGTGTGAAGGAATCCACGGAGGCGATCCATCGGGAGGGAAGGAAATGGCCAGGTCGGCTGGGAGCTCCGTCAGCCACGAGTTAAAGGACTGGTCCAGCTGCTGGAGTTCGGGCTCAAGCCCCCAATCCTTCCGTCTCCTGAGTCGCAGGTAAGCTTTACTAAGCCTGCTAATGTTGCGCACGACGCGAGTAAAGTAGGTAAAGTTACGCGATACCTGGTTTTCGTATTCGTCGCTGCCAGTAATGAGTCTTGGAAAGTCGAGGTCTACTGTTTCTGAATTAACAGACAGATCGTGGCGTCCTAACATATATCAGCATGATATCATCGTGAGAGTGATCCATCGCGAGAGGACGCACCTTGTGGCGTGCCAACCATGACTTCGCAAGCATAGATAACCTGCCAAACACGGGTCCGTAGCAGACATTCTACGCCAGCGAACTCACAGCTCCGGCCTGCTTGGTGATCCTCGTAGTGCTCGTCCAGTCCCAGGTCCTTGCCCATTTGAACACAGTGAACAACTGTCATCCAGGAACGATAGTAATAACCTCTCTTAGGAGCCGCCTCTCTAGCTTTCAGGATAATCAACAAAGCTTGTAGTGTGCTCAGTCTTGGGATGTCCATGAACGAATCTGCGTGCCCTGAAGTATTGCGTTAGCACTGCAACTACTCCAGTGATGATAAGGTGACCCAAAGGGGCGTACTTACTTGAAGCAAGAGCAAGCCATTGCTGGCCATCAGTTGGGTCTTCGGCCAGCTTGCCACCAACCGCAAAGATCGCTTCAAGGATCAGGGGTGACAGCGAGTCTCGGTCGTTATGCCATTGGTGATAGAAGGTTGGCTTGCAAATTACGGGTACGTATGGATGAACATGGGTAAAGTAGAGGTCGAAATAATGAAGTGCAGCGTTTTCATCTGGCATAAGCTCAGGTGGTATCCGAATTTTCAAACCAGGAACTGGTATCAGGGGTGGCAGTGCGTTGGTATAGGCTTCGGTTTCGTCAATCGCTGGCTCTTCTTCTCGTCGAAAAGAGGCCTTGTTTCTCAGATAAGGCGCTATTAAGGGGATGTTAGCCAGGTGCCCAACTTCTATCCTAATGAAAGCTCGGTGAATCCTACCTGTTCCAGCTTCGTTGACCTTTAATGTTCCTAGTAAGTCGGCGAGATCCTGGGGTTTGTAATCGCTGGACGCATAAGTCTCGGGCGAGGAATCGGCACAAGTTGGCTGCTGGTGCATCGTCTGGGTCGGAAAGACGTGATGCGACGAATAGCCCTGATCAATCATGGATACTGGAGGGATGCCACCGTAGGACATGTGCTGCTGCTGCTGCTGCTGCGCAGCGTCGTAGGCCGCAGCTTGGTACTGCGCGTTTGGGTCGGCGTAAGGCGGTTGGGCGGCGTACATGGCATGGCCGTGAGGTTTGGGCGCGGCGTGGAGGACCGGTTGCTGCATGGTCATTTGCTGAAACGGATCGGGAGCGTTGAGCTGGCTTTGGTCGTAACCTGTCGAGTCGGGAGCTCCGTCGTATCCATTTGGGCGCACGCAGTGTAGCTTGAGCCTCACGCAAGCGGAGCATGGCCATGTGTTCGTCGTTGCTGCGTCGCATTTAATCTTCCTCCTTCGACAGCCTTCGCAGGCTCGCATGACTGTTTTGTCGGTTAGTCAGGTTCGCATCGGGATAGAGCAGTAGTCCACGTCAATTCGCACCCTTTAGCCTCTTATGGCGGTTATGCTCGTCGACGAAGACATAATCTGTAACGAATGATTAGAGATTGAAACGTGCACAGGCAGGGTGCTTCTAAGCTATTGCTCGGGGCGCACTTTTCTGGGTTTCCCGCTGCGCATACTGCTGCGGCGCAAAGGAGAAGGAATTCATCTGCGAGTTCTGGGGAACATTGCGGCGGGCAGAGCTGTCGTCAGACATGGTGGGCGAGTTGGTTTGAGGTCACGACCTCTCTTAATGTCAGATATCTAAGAAGCCAGCCGCCCTCATGGAAATCGGCGCGTGCGGTGCGAGCAGACCGGGGAGTGGCGCGGTCACAAGACCGTGAACGGGCGATAATATCTGAGCTCTGGGGTCGCGTTCTAGGCGGCAGCGCCGACAGATGTCGTGGAAGCTTCGGAGCTTACTGGTGGGTGGGCGGATGGTGGTGCGGCGGCAGCGGTAGGAAGCGACTCGGGAGTTGTAGGGCGGGGAAGCAGAGACAACCGTCAAGTGTAGAGTTGGATGCCGATAGACGCCAGAACGATGCGCGTGGGGTATTCCCGCTCGTTGCAATGAGCTGCAGGAATGTACCAAGGCGAGTTGTGACGAATGGCAAAAGTAAAAGGTTTCAATGTTGATTGATGAAAGGTGCAAAGATCTCGGGAGCTTCGTGCTTGGGGTTTGCGGATCCAGTATACCTGAGGTACCATCTTCCACGAGTTGAGGTTAGCAGAGCAGTTGGCAGCAAGAAAACAAGCAGGCAGGGGGGCAATCCAGCACTCACTCTAGTGCTAACCCTGGATCTTGGGCCTAGCCTTGACCCTGTCGCTTGACCTGGTCCGGGGCTACAGTTTCGGCTTGGACTCGCTGGGGCAGTCTGGTTCAGTTGGAAGGGGTCTAGAAAGTGCAAAGCACCTCGTACTCTGTACTGACTGGCTGGGCTGGTGGACTGTGCTGTAGCCAGGAATATCGAGACACAACTGGGGCCTGCTCGAGCACAGGCAAGGCGGGGAACAGAGCGTTATCGACAGGGGTAGGCGCAGAATTCCAGGCCAGACGAAAGTGAAGGGAAGGCGGCGTGCGGGACAAGTGGGAAGATGGAACGTGGTTTGAGTGGGATGTTGACGGGGTGGTCCCAGAAATGCCAGCCTGAACTGAGGCTAATCTCCAGTACCTAACTTACAGTAGTTCTTAGTGGGAGCCCAAGTCTACGGTAGGCCAAACCTGTCGAGCCTCGAAGCACAAGGAGACTCCGGCAGGTCTGTTAGCGAACAACAAGCCGCACGACGGTATGTGGGAATGTCCTAATGAAAGCCGATGCCCACCGCCATCACAATAGGTGGATCAGGAGAGCTTGGGTCTGCGGGGCGATTATCAAACATACAGTACAGTAATTATTACTGTACCTCTACTAGTATATAGTACACGTACATTGTACAGTAGTAATATCCTTTATGGGGTTTGGGCTGGCTTAGCACCTCGGCAGATATCTGCACAGTACAACGTACTAGAGCAGACGTCTGTGGTGGTGGCACTTCTCTAGGTTCGACAGCGCGCAGAATGACGCTTCGTGTTGATCGAGACTCTGGGAAGCCTGGCGCCATGTGGGACGACGGCAGCGCAAGGATGCTGGTGTCATAGAAACTTTATTTGCGCACCGCGAGCAGCCTACGATAACGCAGTATACAGTACGCCATCGGGGGACATTAGATATGCGGTAGCACCACTGATCTGGCCGGCGAAGCAGGAATCCATTGTGCGTACTGCAATGGTGCGATGCAAAAAGTGCCGAGGGATTCGTATTATTTTATATTTATATATATTTAGCTTGCAAGTGTGTGATGCTTCCTCCACTGCATTTGCCAACCCCCAGTTCGACATGTCCCTCGTCCAAGGTCATTGGAGGCGCTGCACAGATATCCCTGGCTAGGATGATTAATCTCGGGAACATATTTGCAAGAAGCAACGATTGAAGAATTCACACTTGGAAGCGAATGGCAAACAAACGCGTAAGTATGACGGACAGTGACAATGGAAAGATGGCCATGCATACTCGTAGGGATAGATGTGCTTCCTAGTCTTGCGATCCACCGATCACTGTCCCTGCAATAATCAGTTTATCCACCTTTATCAGCATTTCGATCCTGTAGGGCAGAGCATCATCATTTCTTCATCTTCTCGGCGTATTCATCACAATTGCCAACGAAGCTGTGTTCATGCGTTGAACCGGGTTCAGCATCTATTCTGGATTAAAGTAGTAGCCGATGGCCTCTCGAACCTGTCTTAACTAGATATCCACCAAAACACGTGGATGCCAAGATTTTCTCTATAGATCATTGATAGCCGAAGTGGAAAACGCGACCTCTCTCTCGTTACCAAACTCACGTTGAACGGGGAGACGCGGGAAGTTCCATGCCACCCACGCCATAGTCCCTGTCACTGCTGCCAAGATATTTAGCGTCTTCGCCCCCAGTACGTACTGTACTCTGTATGAGAAAGCATACACTGTAGCACTGTACATGCTTCGTAGGAGCCAGTGTACTACGATCCCACACAATTTCTGGCTTAAAAAGGAAGGAATTGATCCCTGGAAAGCGACACCGAGTCTACCGTAGACGTGAGATCTCGACTCCTACTCTAGTGGTACAGGTTCTAGTACATCAATTGATTCGTTTCATTCCTTCCACAAACCCGTTAAAAATTGTACTTTTCAAATGACAGCCGTCGTGATGGCGAGAATGACTGAAAGGAAACTGTCGCTTCATCCCTACACTGCCAGCTTATCCTTCTTCTGAACTCATGGTACACAATGGCCTGCCGCAACGCTGCATCAGGTTCCAAACTAACGACTTTCAGCAACGGCTGTAGTGTCGCTTCTCGAGGCGATGCCGCAGTCTTGGCGAAGGATGAAATAAGCCTTCTCTCTAGCAGCTACTAGTCTGCTGTCACGAAACGCTATAATCTAGCAACGAAAGCTTCCTGGAAGTTCTATCATGAATCTAGCTTGAAATCAAACGGATGATTACAGTAGCTTGCCGTCCTCGGCGCTCTCCAGCAGCACCCATCAACACCCCCTGAAGGTGCGCGCAAGGGCCACTTATTCCCCGCTGTCTGCAGTCGGCTGACGAGGCGCCTCCACCAAGTATCAACCTTTCGATTTGTGGCTGTCAGGCACAGCAGAATCATTGGCTCTTCAGGGCCCAAAGTCTGTATCTCGCCGTGCTCGTCTGCCATCCTAGCAAGCCTTGGATCTCTTCTCATCACTGTCAAAACACATCCAAGCGTGGTTCAAGGCCATTGTCAAGGTAGAAACGCGTACCAATCACTTACTTGATGACATGTCGGATCTCAGAGTCTCCTGTATAGTATCTAGATCCAACATGCGACACTATGGCGCTGCTTATTCCAAACGAGTTGCAGATTATGAGCCTGACCAAGTGCTAATTATCGAGGAACCTCGACCCGGCCTCCTTGACTAGCTTTCGGCCGGTACCAAGCCGTCGGCAATATGGTGAATCCCAAAATCGGGATGTCAGGAGGCAGTTGCTTGACTAGGCCAATAACAGCTTAGTCCTGGACATCCCCTCCGTCGAGCTTTCAGGGCCGAGCTTGGTTCACTATTACACTCATAATATCAGTATTACGCGAGTATTGTTCCAGGAAGTATCAAACAAAGGAGCTTTGCGCCACGCCACCGTGCTTCTTTCGCCAGGAGAGGAGTTGCACCCAGGGGCAAGCAGTCGCGGATTTGCAGTACAAGCCAAGACAAGACGTTGTCGACCCAAGTTTCCTGGCGCCTCCTGGGTTGTTCGCGTGATATATCCACTTGCTACTTCCAAGCTACGACCTTTTATGCATCCACTAAACCTGCTGATGGTCTCCAGCTTACAGCACATCCAGTTGCTGTTTAGAGTGACCGACCGACCGACCGAAATAAGGTAGGGCAAGTCTGGTCTCGGACGAGAAATCGGATTGCGCTTTCCTCGCGGTCGGCCCGTCAATGCTCAAGATGATGGTCAATCAGAGATGGCTTCATGCAATGGCTTGGCTGTGCGCATGCGAAACTCCTGCCTGATTGCAGCGCTTTCATTTTGCTACCAGATGCACGACGGCTTGTGTGATTACGGGACTTCGGCAGGCTGATAACCTAGCAGGCTGGGCACCACAGTATCTTCCTTTTCATTTGAGCCCTGGCTTGCGCTCCCTGTTGCCCCGAAACAGGCATAGGAGCATGGATGTGTCAAATGGAGCAAGGTGTATCAAGCACGACAGATCTCTTTTTACTGGTCTAGTACCGAGGAACGTCACATGTCGCTTCTTTTCCGCTGTCGAATGCGCCAAGGACGTACCTTGCTTGCCGAGGCCCCTCCTGGGAAAGAGCACTAGAGAGGGTGGACGCTGTTTCCTGGGTGTCTGCAGACCTGCATATGCTTGAATGGATGAGCAAACCTCCAAAGTCTCAGCAGATGCAAGTCTCGCACTCTCACTCACTTTACGCACTCTCACACAACGGTGGTTTCAAGTGCCACGACATGGCCAGTGAGGCAGCTCGCTTCGATGGCCACTAAGCAGCTGCATCCTCATGTTGATGTACACATGTGTATATATAAAAGTGACGCGCTCTCTAATAGCCTTCATTCTTAGTTGTGCGTCAAGACGAGATACTTTTCCGTACTAGTATTATTTACCGACACGTCAACATATGCTCAGCTACATTGCACATCTACTCTATTAGCTAGGATCTCCTTAATGTAACCCGGTTTGGGTCCCTCAGTAACCACCACAACCCAACCCAACAGTGGTTGTTAGGGCGGTGCTGTTCGACCTCTAGGGCTCTTACTCCTGGACCACCGTACATCCTCCTCCTATGACGCAGGATGCGTCCCAGCCCAATGAACAGTCAGACTCTTCGCTCGATCCAAACATGCAAGCATGATGTTACTAGCCGTAACGGTCACACAGCCCACATAATATTGTCTGTATAAGGCACTAATTTCATTAGTCCCCTGAGATATTCGGCCGGGATCGTGTCCAGACCCGAGCAGGGAACTGGAGCCACTCGATGACAAAGAATATTATGATGAGGAACGCGCTACGTCTGATTGAGATCCATATTCTACTGATATATCCTTGAATACTCACGTAGTACCTATTCAAGTCGCGGGTCGTACTATCGTTACGCACAGTATGCAGAGAAGTTGCCCATTACTGCGTGATGCGGTACAGAGCAATATCTGGCACTCTGGGGTTTTTGCAGTCAAGCGATAGTTGGTACGCGCCTCGGCAAAGCCTAATCCGTCTAAGCTGTCGCCTATCCGCCACTACTGAGTTATAAGCGCCGTTCGGTCGACAACTGTGTACTCTACGACGGCGTGCGCCGTAGAGCCAACGGAGGTTTCCGCCACGCTTCTTGAATTGTTCTCATCTCCCCGGTGGGCTCGGCATATGAACGTCCGAAATGCCGACGCGATACAACCGCGTTGAGAAAGCTAGCATGTCACGATTGAATCTGCAAACCTTTCGAAATATTCATATCGTCAAATACCTCAATTATAGGCGAGGCCAGGTCAACCCAGACCATAGCGGGAAGGGCTCAGTAAACTGCAGCCCAGTCTTGGCACCGCTAAGTTAGAAGACATCATGCACATCTGTACATCTGTACGTATGTATACAAAGACACATGCACTGAGCTCCAGAATCCGTGCCCTTGGGATAGCTTCTTTCCCCACCTCACGCAAGTCCCATTGTGCTAGTACTGTACTAGCACTATACGCAGTACATATGTACTGTACTCTAACGTAACGCTGACCAACTGTGGCGTCGCAAGCCCAAAAGATTATCCCGAATTTTGCCCCTCCACTTCTTCCATCTTCAACCTCACGATCCTTGACGCAACACGAGCCCCTCATCTACCAGCATCAAAAACCGCCCGCTAACCACCCTAACGTCCTGCCCATTGTTTGCTGTCTCTCCACCTCCCAAGGACACTATCTATACCGGTATTATCTGCTTTCATTTCGAGATAACCACTCTGGCCCCTGCGGGCTGCATTTTGAGCTCACCTTCAAATCCCATCCAATCCCTCATACATCCCATACCCTCACCAAGCCTGCCAGAGCATCTTGGATTCTCGGAAATCACTCCCCCCCAACCTCAACATGGCTACCTTGGACAACGCCAACCCGACTGTGCTGCAGGCATCCCAGCTCCCCACACGGCAGAGGAAGAATCTAATCCGCAAGGGTCCCGAGTCCAAGTATAACGATGTTGTCTTCGCCAAGCCATCTTACCTGGCTAGGCCATTTTGTGGTCAAGGCTCTATTACCTGGCCTCGAGCTAACGAATGGCACGCTGAGTTCACCGACGAAGCGATTGATGAGCAAGAGATTTATGGTATGTGATTCTCCCGTTCCTGTTTACTCGGTACTCGGACCACATCCCCTCCACCCGGTTTTCGTGGTAGGCTGTCGCCCGACCAGTCTCAAAGCACGTTTAACCGTACCATCATGACCCCGGTGAACTTTGTCACATGACTAACATGTAACAAGACCTGATCTCAACTATATCTGATCCAGAACATCCCGTCTCTCTTGGCCAGCTATCAGTCATCAACCTGAGCGACATTCACATCTCGCCTTCTCCGGCGCTGGGTATGCCAGATCCCAACACCATAGTACAGGTGTCCGTGGAGATTACCCCAACAATCACGCATTGCTCACTTGCCACCGTTATTGGTCTTGGTGTCCGAGTAAGGCTGGAGCAGGCTCTGCCGCCTAACTACAGGATCGATGTCACCTGCAAGGAGAACAGCCATAACCAGGATGACCAAGTAAACAAGCAACTTGGAGACAAGGAACGCGTGGCCGCTGCGCTAGAGAACGATACGCTCAAGGGAGTTCTTGACAAGATGATGGAAACATGCGCGTGAGCCTTTCGAGCTTGTCATCAAATGTGCATTTGAGTCAGTCCAGAACTTGGGGTCCAGAAATTGGGCTCAACCCAAGTTCAGCTCAACAGTTGTCTTACCCGTCTAAGTAATCGCTATTTATATGAAACGAACTCTTAGCTTGGCATCCGTTGGTTCAATTTCTTACCCGAAACTCTCACCGGTCTTTCACCCTAGGTCTGTTTCCCAGACATAACCGACAGTAGCACAGTTGAGCCAATCCTGTTCGCTTGGAATCTATCAGCAAGCACACGACAAGTACCCAACCGCGGCCGATTAAGCGCAGAGCTCCTTTGATGCACAATCTGAATGTCTTGGATGCCGTGTGTCGGTCGAAGATTTGTGCGCAATGTCGTGTTGCGTTATCAAATAAGAAGTTGCAACTTATGAGCACTAGAACAAGTCTACAGCTGAGCTATTCTCGAGAACATTGGTTCCCCTGCAACGAATGCATACTCTTTAAGGTCAACTCCCAAGCCTGACCTTGGTCCATCAGGTCAATCTTCAACTTGTCGCTAGGCATATTTCATGTCCAAGCCCAAGACGTGCAACATATGTCTCGATACTACGTTTCATTTCTTTGTGCCCCGGTCTTTGACCCTACTATGTACGATGAGTTTTCCGAATTCGGACCCCTGTAAGGCTGTACCTGGCAATCCTTCAGCCCCTCTCCCCACCTTCATGAACCAGGAAAGCTCGAGAAGCAGCAACTTGACTGGCTAGGTCAAAATCTAGTTCCCAAATCGTCCTAAGCACATCCATGTACCCTGGTCCTGCGCACTTGAAAGCCGGGTCGAACAACGGACCTTACCGCCCACCGCTCCATACCCGAAGCTGATCTTGAGTTGGGATGTGTCTACAGACAGGCTCCTACGCTTCCTGATGTTCGACTAGTCAAGCTACCGTTTGACTAAGTCCTGGCTAGAGCGAAACTGTTTTCCAAGGAGAAGACAGACCTAGTTGTGGATTTCGAAGCTGGTGTCTGGAGACAATGCTATGGCAGACGCACACTTTGAGGGCTGTCGAGCTGTCACTACTACAAGCTATTCATCTACACGCCCTTACGGATAATACCCCGTACATGAAACTTTATCGCCCCCACAGCG
Source organism: Coccinonectria pachysandricola (assembly GCA_003693555.1). Taxonomy (NCBI): domain Eukaryota; kingdom Fungi; phylum Ascomycota; class Sordariomycetes; order Hypocreales; family Nectriaceae; genus Coccinonectria; species Coccinonectria pachysandricola. The sequence goes on from QUZF01000023.1 coordinate 893,905, forward strand.
CAGTTTCGGGAACCTGCCACAGCTGCAGATCACTTGCACAACCCTCTAGCTTCACGACGTTGTTGGCTTGCAGCTTGTACCATGGTTGGTTGGGTTATCATGAAGTATAGTGAAGATGCGGGAACGAGCCCCATTGAGTCAAAAAGTCCCGAACCCCTGTGCTACAACTTGGACAAAGCAATGAAGCAAAATCAGGCTCGACCCGCACCATCAAGCTGCCACTTCGTAGTCAATTCAGTAATAACGAGGGCGCGGATCTTTTCCCGTGGGTATGAATATCTCACTGATCGACGATTCGAATCGGTCCTGCTCATGAAAATCAAACCCCCTGGCTTGGTCAAGCGAGGCGGAATTACTACCGCGGCAGTGGTGAAAAGGATACAACGCTGCAGGAAGGCAAAGCGCACAGCCATACCATACGGAGGAAGCATGCAGGATACAAAGCTATCAACAAAGACCGTCGACTTGCAGTAACGTAAGATGCAATGCGCCAACCAATGGCCATGTTCTACTTGGCCTTCCCACAGCAGCGGATCGTGATATTTGTCATATGGCGCCAATACTGATTCAGATGAAACACACGAGCTCAAAAGCCGAACTAGGTCCTAACCTGACCGGAAAATGACAGTCCCAGAGAACGGAATCCACCCTGGTCGAGGCGTTGCTTCCCCTCGTTTTGAACCTTGCTGGGGAGCCGGGTGGCCGGCCTTTAGCAAATGAACACCCGCAAACGGATGTACAAAGTCCCTGTTCGGCGAGCAATTGGGCCAGTCTCCACCTAGATCACTCCTTGGTCTCCTTGCGGATGTTTCGTCTCCTTTCAGGAGGGTCTAGGTATCGTTATTTCCGAGTTTGCGGGCGAAGCTGATGTCGAAGATGATGATCTGGCTTCAGCAATCTTGAGCGTCCAACAAACCTGGCCTGCGTTCGCTAAACAAGTTGGTTGTTTCTGTCAAGCTACTAATTACGTCGCTGGCATCCCTATCGACATGACTTTTCGCTTCTCTTGAAGAGGACGGACTCCTCGCATCGTCATCTTCCACGCTGGTCGTGTAACTCTGCGGCAGTTGAACAAAACAACATATCTCTCGGAAATACCAACAACAACGTTATAATACCGTAGCATATCCCCGAATGCTGCCGCAGGCACCAGCTGGGCCAAGTCAGACTGTCGTGGTGTCAAATAGCCGGGATGAACCCCTGGGTGCCCATCCTTCGCCCCTGTGGAGTATCCAAAAACCTCAGCATTTGCTAGGATGTCAGGGACTAAAAAGTAAACGAGCTTTCCCAGTGCAGTCCGAAGGTAAAAACTTGATGGGGCTGTTTGGTCAAGGAAAAAGGGAACCCGAAGAGAGACGGAGCCTGCCCGTTACGGTCATATGAAACACGGACGCTCTTCGAGCCAGATTACAATTGCTACCTTCTCTCTTTTTCTATAAGTTACAGCCGGCTCTTGATCCGATCATGCACATGCGGCTTGGCGATACATGCCCTCCCTTGTTCATTCGGTGTTTATTCGCTCGTAGATCGGCCTCTTACATCTCCCCCAACATTCCACTCTCCATCAAACTCTGATAGAAGTCAGGCTCAAGGAACGTCTTGACGCTGACGTCCTCGCTAAGTCCCTTGCGCCGACGCGTCTTCAGTACAAAGTCGCGTGCGGTAGCCTGCGCCGTAGCTGGTTGCAGTGGGCGGATGACCTGCTCTCGATCGAGGGGGTCGCCAGGCACGATGCTCCAGCTGTCGAAGACCAGGCTCACCATGGAACTGCCCTGCGTCTTGATGCGCAGGTCCGTCTCGAAGCCAAAGCTGTCAATGACGGGCAGCAGTCCATTGACTCGATAGAGGGGCGTGCCGGCTACGGGACCGTCCGACAGCACGTGGCCACGTCGTCGCGAAAGCACATTGTAGACCTCCATGTACGAGTCCTCGGGTCCCGTGACCGAGACTGCGTAGACTGGTTCCATAAGACGAGGGCTGGCCATTAGGAATGACGAGTAGCAAGCGCGTCGCGACGTGGGAATTATCTGCCCACCTCCTCGGAAGATTGCCTCGTTAGCGAGCAGCACATCTGTCACCTTGAATTTGGTGTTTCGAATTGCTGTGAGAGTTATGTTAGCTTCAGTTTCATCATCCGGTCGCTGCAGCTCAGAAAACACTCGGAGTCTGGGAGAACCAAAAACAGAACAAGAGAAGAAAAGACAAAAAGCGCAGTCGACTTTGGTGATCGGCATAGCTTCAGCCCGACCCCTCTCTCAAATTGGGGGTGACGCCTCGACGTGGAACTCCAACCCGTTGGCTTGAGCCAGTGAAAAGCTTCCCAGTGGTGGATGGTGTCGCTATCATCAGCACCCGATGATGCTCTCCAATCTCCCTATCTAGGGATCGCACCAGGGCAGATTTGGTGGTGCAGTCCAGGATGCCAGGGGCTTCTGTATGATCATTCCCCACAACTTCATGAGGATCCCTGCCGACTCAAAAGTACACAACTGAAAGAGGAAGTCGAAGTGGGCTCACTTGAGCAGCTAGATGATGCGAGCACGCTTCTGTTGAAGGGAAGCGTCAAACAAATAGGAGCGGGGAAGTGACAGGAAGACTATGTCCAGCACCAACTCACGTTCTTCGCACAGGGGTCCCTCTCTGGTGGCCCAACTAAAACCTTGTCGAATGGACTCCTTGATAGTGCCCAGGAGTTTCTTATCCACCTAGAAACCGAAATGCGTTAGTAGAGTTGCGATGAAGTCGCTGGCGAGACTGAACCAGCAGGCTACCAGTACGACAGTTCAAAAATGCACTCGAGATCCAATAAAAATCACCTCGTCGGGCAAGCGAATTCGAACTCGGAAGGTGACTCTTACCTCGGTGGGGAGAGTATCATCCTGTAGGATGTTTGGACCCGTCTCTTCGGGACCAAATGCCCATATACTGCGCGCGGCAAGCTTATCCCAGCCATGCTTCTCTTCAAAAAACTTGGCCGTTTTCCGGATAGGATCTCTGATGCGGACGGCGCCGCTTTCGATATCTGTCGAGATTCCCTTTTCGAGCTGTTCGGCAACCATTGTGATCTTGTTCTTCTTGTTCGGTGTGATAGCATAGCATTTTGTCGCCGATGTTTCAACGACAGTCTCGCAGAACCGGGTGACAGGGTCAGAAACCTTGATATCCATATCAGCGTAGAGGCGCCGTAGGTCGTGAAGTACACAGTCCATGTAGAGTTCGCCAGTGCCGATAACAATATGCTCGCCAGATTCCTCAACCTTTGTCGTAATAAGGGGATATGATTTTTGGATCCTCCGTAGACCGTCCAACATCTTGGGTAGTTCGGAGGGGTTGATGGGTTCGACAGCTACCTTTAGTACTGGCTCGGTAAAGTGTGTCACTGGTCGGAAGATGTAGGCATGTTCGTCATCCGGTAGCTTGGGTGGGAAAATGGTCGCTGACTTCACGATCGAGTTGTCTACACCACTCAAGAGGACCAGATTACCGGCAGGGACACCGTCTGTGGGAATGTTGTATCTTGACTCGCCGATGAAGACTTCTGAGATCGAAGCTACTGCCATGTCCTCCTCGTCGTCAAGAGAGTACCCCTCGCCGAGTACACGGACTTGCTGACCTGGCCGAACTGTTCCACTAAGAACTCGGCCAAAGGAATAAAAGCTCTTTGCGTCCGAAGTGTTTAAGAGCTTGGTAATTTGTATCACCAATGGCCCATTCTGGTCGCAAGCTTTCATTGAAGCTGCAACCTTGGAATCCAGAGGACCCGTGTAGTACTTCTCGAGAAGCCTCTCCGCAGTCTCGATTGGTGAAGGAACGTGTCGAACAACCATGTCGACGAATGCTGTTGAAGGACCAAAGAACTGCTCGCAAACCACTTTCAATAGCACCTTCGCATCTGCCTTGTACTGCGATGGCTTGAGCTCGATACCTAGCGACGCCAAAACTGGCCGCAGTTGCTCAGGGCTGTCACTGATGGTGTGTGTGAAGATCTTGTAGATCGGTTCAAGAATGAAATGTACGAAGGACCTTGCAGCTCGCTCTTCAATTGGCTTTCGTGAAAACGTGCGCTTCTTGGGATTATAGAAGACGTCTCCCCACAGCCGACGCGCAAACTCTTCGGCGTTGATGTCACCAAACGTGTCCGTGTACATTTTGGCGAAAGACGGTAACGTAAAACACCAACCCATATCCGTACAGGCGAAGAGAACGTTGCCCTTCTCGGGGCTAATGCGCTTCGCAGCCGCGGTGGAGGGAGTTGTATTTGCAATGACGGTGTTGACTTCCTCAACAACGTGCTTCAGCTTGAAGTATGCGTCCTTTGGAGGAAGCTTGAGCTCGAGGATGAGGCGATCCATCTTGTTGATGACGAGCGTCAAGGGGATGTCTTCGAGAACGGCGTGCTTGATAATCTGCTCGGTGTTGACCTGAACACCTTCAACAACATCAACGACGAGACAGACACCGTCAACTAATCGGAAAGCCGTCGCGACTTCGTCGACAAAGTTGACGTGGCCAGGCGTATCAATCAGGTTGATCAGATGCGACTTGCCCTTGGTACTCGGTAATACCAGGCTCATCGGTGCCGATTTGATTGACAACCCACGCTCCCTTTCCAGAATATGCACATCGGTATATCTCAGCTGCTCGTCTCTGTTCTTTCCTACTCTTTGGTCCAGTCGGTCTGTGATATCGTGGGTCTCGAGGACAAGCATGTCCATGAAAGCTGTCTTGCCATGGTGCAGATGACCGGCCAGAGCGATATTGCGCGTTTGTTCGGGAAAGTTCATCAAGTCCGCCATGAACTCGCGGTCGTAGAATACAGGAGGAAGATCGGCCTCCTCGATGTTGAACTTCTTCTGCTCGACGGGTGCGATGATCGGCTGGGTAAGAGGCTGCGCATCTTCCTCCTCAACTCTAGTCTCGACGTCGGCGCCATATACTTGCTCTGCCGTTGGATAGTACTGTTTATCCTCGTGAAGAATTATTGCATTTGACGGTCCATCTGCTCCCCCAAAAAGAGAAGACGTTAGCGCTTCATGGCCTACTGGCACCTGGCAGTCTGCGCTTCACGCGATACATACCATCAATCTCCATGAGCTCCTGGCCTGTCACTCCGGGCTCCTCGTCAGGCACATCATCGTAAACGTAGTCGCCTGCATCGACACCGACTTCAGATGCTTCCTCGGACTCGGCTTCCTCTCCAATGAAGTTGCCGAACCTGCAGCGAGTGTTAGTAGAGATGCGGCGCCATAGTTTAGGTGGGATAGCGCATACTCGTCATAAAGATCATCCATACTGCCAGTATAGATATGCGCAAAGACTACAGAGTGGTATGTCTGCTGCTGGGGCGGAGAGTTGCTGATTGATCGTTGCCGTCGCCCGCTGAAGAGCTCTCTCAAGACTCTCGATTCCTTAGACTACGGCCTTGCGCGCGCGCGCTGGCGTCGCCAACTTTTTCGTCAGAGCTGGACAAGGCTGCGTCACGTGCCGAAGGAACTCTAGCGGGAAGTATAATGGGTCCTTCTTATCTGATCTTCCAAGTGCACGTAGTACAGCCTGTATTGGCTGAGAAAAAGTACAAGGGCAGGCACCGGTGGATCTCGAACAGGGGTCTATCCTATCCAAATGGGAACGAGGTGCGAGTATCGGACGAGGAAGGAGGGGCAGGGACGAAATAGCAGTACGTAAACGCCGAATGGCCCTTTCTCTTTATTGCCTCAGCTCCATCATCGTAGGTAGTACTGTACCGTAAGGTACGTTAGTAGAAGTAGTAGGTAAGGAGTAAGGTTAGGTAGCGAGCAGCTTAGAGTGGAGGGTAGCTGCGCTACTCAACAAAATTTCCCCTTAATGTGTGCAACTTCTTGCTTGATTCCTCCTTCCACCATCTTCATCATCCTCTGATTTACTCCACGAACGCCTCACCACCACCAACATGTCTGGTCTCCCTACCGTCTACATCGTTTCGGCCGCCCGCACGCCTGTGGGTTCGTTCCTTGGGTATGTGCCGATCTGCGAATGCGGCCATTTTCCCTCCGACCCCTCCTGCGATAACTCGCCTGTGATCAACCAGAAGCTAATTGTAGTAGCTCTTTGTCGAGCCTGAACGCGCCTCAGCTGGGATCGGCTGCCATTAAGGGTACGATTTTGAATATTGCTCCTGTCCAGAACCGTGTTGGTCAGCTGACACTGTTATAAGGTGCTGTCGAGCGAGCTGGTATCAAGCCTGAGGATGTCGACGAGGTTTTCTTTGGTAACGTCCTCTCCGCTGGGTATGTTCTCAATGCGATACAAATTCCCCTTCCTTGTCGGACATCTTTTGCTCATGATCAACTCAGTGTTGGACAGGGTCCTGCCCGCCAGGCCGCCATTGGCGCTGGTCTTCCTCAGACCGTCATTTCCACCTCAGTCAACAAGGTCTGCGCCTCCGCGTTGAAGGCTATCATTCTCGGTGCTCAGAACATCATGCTTGGCACCTCAGACATTGTTGTAGCCGGTGGCGCCGAGTCCATGTCCAACGTTCCCCACTACCTCCCGAACCTGCGAAACGGTGCCAAGTACGGAGACCAGACTCTTGTCGATGGTGTTCTCAAGGACGGTCTCACCGACTCTTACAACAAGGAGCACATGGGTCTAGCTGCCGAGCTCTGCGCCAAGGAGTACGAACTCACCCGTGAGGCTCAGGATGAGTACGCGATCAACTCGTACAAAAAGGCACAGGCTGCCACCGAGGCTGGTCTCTTCACCGAGATTGTCCCTGTCGAGGTTAGCGGTGGCCGTGGCAAGCCCAACGTCAAGGTTGATCGGGATGATGAGGTCAAGAACCTGAACGAGGCCAAGCTCAAGGCTATGCGCCCCGCCTTCAAGTCTGACGGTACCGTTACTGCCCCCAACGCTGCTCCCCTCAATGACGGCGCTGCCGCTGTTGTCCTTGCCTCCGAGGCTAAGGTTAAGGAGCTTGGTCTTAAGCCCATCGCTAAGATCCTCGGCTGGGGTGACGCCGAGCGCGAGCCTGAGCGATTCACCGTTGCTCCCGCCCTGGCCATTCCCAAAGCCATCAAGCACGCCGGCTTGACTGCCGACCAAATCGACTACTACGAGATCAACGAGGCCTTTTCCGTTGTTGCTCTTGCCAACCAGAAGATTCTTAACCTTGACCCCGAGAAGGTCAACGTCTACGGTGGCTCCGTTGCTATTGGACACCCTCTTGGCTGCTCTGGTGCACGAATCGTTACCACTCTTACCACTGTTCTCAAGGAGAAGAAGGCTAAGATCGGCGCTGTCGGTATCTGCAACGGCGGTGGTGGCGCTTCTGCTATGGTCATCGAGAACCTGCAGTAAACAGCCATGACGAGAACATATAATGATGACCTGGATGAAATGAAAAAATGAGTGGCATCAGTCACTGGTATACATGGGCGAAAGTCGGAGCTCTTGAAATTTCGTCATGAGATGTGATACATTTGATATACAATGAGCCAAGCTACAAAATACCTGATAGATCTTGCAATTAAATACTTTTACGCGGTATTCCACGATGTAACGTAGCCACAACCTCTTCATCGGATCAAAATGATAAAACTGTCGGCCTATATATGCTAGAGTACAAGTATGAGAGATATCTCCTTTCGTTTTGCTCTTACCTAGGCTTTCGATATCCAGGGATCTGTCTACTCGGCCACATATATAGCCTTGTGCAGGAGGAAATGAGCCTAAGCAAATCGTGAGAAATAATGGCTTCGCCTTCTGCCAGAAGACAGTCGAGATCACTACGAACCCTTGTAACTTATAAAAAAAAAGACGAGAGTTTAGGAAAGGCAATGAGTGATAATCGTAACGCTGATGACATCCTCCAACCTTGTTCGGTCCCGCGGCCTTTGAAACAAGAACCTGGAATAAAAATGAAGAACAGACTGTACCAAGTTGTCCTCTTTCCTACAAGACGTCGTTCCCATGTCTGGTCGTAGCCATGACGCCTTGAAGCATCCCGCTACCCATGCGCCGGAGCCTTCTACTACATCTCCACATCCTCGGTATTACTGGGTGGCGGGATGCCCTCGTCCAACCATCGGCGGAAATTCTTATTCTGCTCCTGTACCTCTTCGGGGCTTAGGTCCTTTGTCCACGCGGGGTTGTGCACCATCTTTTCAAGCAGCTTGCTCTCCCGGTACGAGCTTAAAGCGCGGGTAAATTTCTCCTTGCGCTCTCGCTGCTCCTTCGTCTTAGGAGTCCGGTCGTAGACCACGTACTCGGATGTGCCGGGCGCCCAGACCATCTTGGAGCTCTTGAGGCAAATGCTAATGGTGAGGTTTTCCTCGTAGGCGACGGGCTTGGGGATGATGTCGTCTTCCGGGTCGCCCTCGCCTGAGGGGAGGTTGCGTGTGAGGACAACTTTCTGGAGCTTAGAGCGAGGAACGCCTTCAGTAGGGTCGACACGAATGAAGGAAGAGATGTAGTACTGCCAACGCTCGCGTAGTTGCATCTCGTCCATGTAAAAGGTAGTTTCTTCGCGCTGGAGCCATCGCACCGTAGCCTCGGATTTGGCGGGGAACTTTGAAAGTTAGTCAATGTTACGACACCAGGAGAGGAACAAGCATACCCAACAAATCACAAAGACATCGCCGTCTTTCACGCACTTCTCCGCAAACTTTCTGGCACTAATCTCCGTCTGATAGCTCGTCTGCTCCTTTTCGCGGCTGGAGAGATATTGCTGGATTAGATCAGGCGTCTTTTCCTTGGCATCAGTGCTACTGCAAGTGAGTGCGACTCGACACAACGTCTTGAGTAGGTCCTGAATGGTGTAGAGCTTCCAGCCAGTCTTGAGGTAGTAGTGACGCATTATGTCTTGATACTTATTCTCGTCGTAGTCGCCAGAAATGTACCCTTCGAGTAGCTCCATAGTCTTCGGCCAGTACGTGTCCGGTTCGTCGTTGGGGTCGAAGTATTTCATGTGGTTTTCTGTAAAACCGATGTCGCGAGCAGGCTTGGGCTTGTGAAGGCGGTCAACTTCCTTAGCCACGGTCTCCTTGGCTTCCTTGAGATCTTGCAATCTTCTGTACAAGGTCTGAAGAATGCTGAAGAAGACAAACATGGTCTGGTTACAGAAGAAGTTGTACCACGGCCGGGTAAAGAATCCATCCGCCTTCAAGTCGCCGTCCGCGCTCAACAGACCATCGCTTTGCCCTACTACAACCGCCTTAGGAATGCTGGGCATCCAATGCTGATTTGAAAGATCAGGGACAGCAGAATCCTCAGAAGCATCAGGCATCTCCTCTTCATTCGCCGAGCTGACTTCAGGAGTTGTCTCCTTGCTCCCGGATGCCGCACTATCTTCCTTCTGTCCTCTGGACTTGCTGCCGTTGCGACCGGGGTCGAGCACCCCTCTAAGAAGATCTCCCTTCTTCCCGCGTCGGGTTCGTCCATTTGTCAGCTCCAATGGCGTTTGATCTTCAATTTCTTCCTCGCCAGAGTCCGGTGGCATCTTGGGCAGTTTATCTTGGAAACTCTCCTCGGGGATATCAAAGAAAGCGGGAATGAACATCTCGAAAAACTCCATAATTCGCTCTTTTTCCTGTGTGCTGTGTTGACCGTTGTGCATGCTGTAGAGCATTGAAAGACGGAGTAGGTCAACGATCGTGTCTTTATCAGAGAAATCCCAAGCAAATTGATGCCGGGGTGCCTTGCCCTTCAAGATCCGCTCGCGGCGCTGTTCTTCGTGCTTCGTCTTGATAACATCGACAAGGTGCTTGGCTGTCAAGTTTCTCTTATCATTTTGTTTGACAAGAATACCCATATGATCTAAGCTCTTGAGATGCATGTTCTCGGTCTGAGCATGCCAAACCTTCTCCCACTCACGCTGTGAGAATCGCCATTCCTCGTCCTTTTGTTTCATTCTAGCCAGAAGGACTGGTACGACGTCAAACGGGTGGGTGTACATGTCGTTCACAACATCGATGCCACGGTCGCCATATATCTTCTTGCAAATACGCTTGAAGATTGAGGTGCTCTGGCCTGCGAGCGCGGCAGGCATCTGGAATGCCTCCCTCTCAGCAGATGACATGGCAAGCATCTGCTGAGCAATAGGTTCGAGAAGCTGGATGCACTTGAGGTTGGCCTCGATATTGAAGTCGTAGTCGTGTCGCTCCTCTTCGATACGGTGCAGTCCTTCCTCAAATTGGTTTTTCCTGTGGGCGACAAAGCCGGAGTCCTCTGACGCCCAAGTAGGATGAGATGCCCACTCGTCATTCAAAACAGAGTTACATAACTCGTCACGACCGCTGCATGGCTTGAGACGCTCCTAAAGGGTATGTGTTAGTCAAGTCAGTAGAAGCAGGCATCAAGGGAGGGCATACCCTCTTGGGGAGAAGCCTATAACTAGGGCCATATCCACGGCAATTGCTAAGTGAGACTTTTTCTATCGGAGGTGCAGGGCGATTGTTAATAACAACATCTTGGGTATCGACGCCAACAAAGATCCTCCAGAAGTTCAGCAAATCGGCGTTGGCGCCAATAAAGACTGCACCTTTGTGGAACAGGGTATTCCGGTCAATAATATTTTGACTGAAGAGATTGCACAACTTCAGAAATTCGTTCATGGATGACCGGTTGCCGAGGAACTTCTTCACGCGCTCAAAGAAGGCAATCTCCTCCTGGTTTGAAGTTGATGATGTCCGTGGCGGATAGGGTTCAGGCATTACAGGCGTAAGCGTCGGCTCAACAGAAGCGTTATCGCCAGCGGCTCTAGCATGATTGAGTTTCGGCCGCTTGTTCCCGTTGACGGCTGCTTGAGCCAGGCGAGCAGACGATGCTGCCTCCGCCAGCAGGGCCCCAGCATTACTAATAGCCTGCTTGTCCGGACGGGGCCGCTTCTTGGGGTCCTTACTCGCACTCGCAGGAGGGGCAAAGCTTCCTAGCGGAGGCATCTTCTGCCCATCCCTCAGAGGCTGGGGAGTTTGGCTAGGTCCCGTTGGTGTACCTTCCTCCGTGCGTCCTGGGGTGGCCTTGGCCTGACCAGCAGACTCTGGCAGAAATTGCTTGAAGTCCTCCAAAAGATCCGGAGCAGAGTTGAACAGCGTCGTAACCTGTGCGTAAACTTCTTGGATGGGTTTGGATTCCCGTTGGTATGTCTGGAGAATTTCAAGGAATTGTTTGTAAATCTCAGGTTTATCCTGGAAGCGGTTCTGGCACGCGTGGTTAGCCGGCATGAGCTGCTTGCTGCTCTGGGCTCAGTGTTAACACGTACCTTTATCTTATTCACATAACTTATAGCGTGATTAAACTCCACAGGTCCGCGCCGTTCCATATTGGCCTGGTTACCAGCACTATCGTGGATTCCAGCTTGCCCGGGTGTCGGGGTCAGGGCGGCACGCGTGTTTGCCGCATCAGCGGATCCGCCCACACCCTGGCCCACACCACGACCTGATCCAGCAACACCATATCCGGCATTTTGTGCTGCAGCCTGGACAAAGAGGCTCGCGCCGTTCTGCACGGGAGTACTGTACGTCGCTTCCGGGCTCTCGATGCTGTGCTGCGGTCGTTGCTGCCACTGACTAGCACGCTCTTGGAAGAGGGGCTGACTGGCAGCGCTGGGATTTTGAGCATCGCCCTGGGCTCCGCGACCAGTAATGGACTGAACTGTAGTGCCCATAGGTGTCGTAACTCGAATTGTGTTAGGGTCGTTACCAGCACCACATTCGATACGATAACCCGGAGGCAAAAACGTGTTGAATCCTTGTATGAGGTTTGGGTGTCCAGCAAAGAGCTCCGAGACACGGTTGATAACGCCGGGAGTGTCAATTCTGTGCTGGTCAGCAAAGAAGTTGCAAGCGTAGTCTGGGTATACGTACGCTTGACTTTTGAAGTCCTTCATGATATCGAGGAAGCGGTTGTAGACGTCGGGCTGGTCGTGAAACTGAACTTTGACTTGGTCGAGATACGTGAGAGCATCCTATAACAGAGTTAGCAACTGACTTTTCGAGCTGTTGGACCATGCTAAGCTAAGAGAGCACTACAGGAAAAACACTATGAGGGCAGTAATTGTCGACAATCTCGCCAGAATGAAGACCTGAATCTTCATTCATCGGCACATCTAGCAGCGTGTCGGAAGACATTGTAGTTGATGGAGTGCAAGCGAAGGGGATATAAAGTCAAACCGCTATGGCTCTCCCCAATAAGCTTTCTAGGAATGCAACGAATATGCTCTCATGATACCGCAACCTTGGCAAAAGGCAAACGGACACGGGACGAGGTGAATCGGTGTTAGCTCCAAGAGCAATACACCTTATCACCGTTCATGGCTATAAGAACGCCCATGACAGCATTCGCCTCAAAGTTGATCCGGCGCAAGAACCATCGAAATAGATACACTACTTACGTTTAGAATAGGTTGTTGGCCCTGCGTAATTCCGCCTGGGATCTGGTGCGCACCGGCGCTCACACCGGGGAATGGCGTAGCCTGTTGACCAGGCCGTTGCCCATCCTGCTGCTGCAGGGGCCCACCAAAGACAGCGGCGGCACCGCTCGTGACAGGCTGCGACGACACTGAAGGAGCGGCAGTATGCGGCATCGGTGCGAACATCTGGTGCTGCACATTTGCGCCGCCCTGTCCGCTGTGCTGGATCGGGCGCCCGTGTTCACTCTGAAGGGATCCGCCGAAGCTGGACAGGTGGCCACCCGATCCAGCACCGAGGGACATCGGGGGCGCGTTGCCGTTGTGATTTGCGAGGAGACCCCCAGGGCTATGGATTGCGCCTGGAATGCGCGAGGCTACCGGCTGATGAATGGGGATGGAGCCAGCACTGCTGTGGTGAGGTGTAGACTGGTAGCGCTCGTTAGATTCGCGATCCCGTTCGCGTTCGCGTTCTCGTTCTTGGTCTCGACGTGCCATCTCCTCGTGCTGCTGGATGGCTCGGTGGCGTTCGTCCATTTCGCGATCCCGATCGTAACCCGGAGGGCCGCCGCCGCCATGTAAATTCTGGCTGTTCATGCTGATCTGGTGGAGGGGTAGAGAGGGTTAGCCACCGTCTTATCAATGCAATACAGCGCAAGTCGAACAATATTCCACAAGCACAATTTAACATCGCAATGATCCGTAAGGAATACGGCATTCGCAACGTTAAAGATACCGAAGACTAGCGACGAGCGGCAAGGGCAAGCCTCAGGAGAAATTGCCCGGTCGCGGCGCAGGAGAAGGACTTACACCGGATGGAAAACACGCCTGCGCTGGTGGGACTCTACATGGAGCCGAGTTATCTCAGTATGTAAGAATTGGAGATATCAGATGCTAAGAGTCGTTGGGGAGAGCAGAGAAGAGCGGAAAGGGTGAAGAGGCACTCAAAGTCTCTCGGCAAAGTTGCGTAGAGCTTCCTCCGGGCTGAGGTGACGAGATTGGAACGAAGATCACTGAGTGATAAGGTATCACGTGGAGATAGGATCAGTTCAGCCTTGCGTGGCTGGGCTCCTAGAAGCAATCACTTAACCAATCACAAGCGAATAGCCAGCCACCTACCAGGGGCCTGTAACTTGGTGCTAGCCCTACTTGTCTCCACTGTTATTTCCAGCGCCTCTACAGTAGTCTGGTTCAGTCTGTTAACTTTGTTTACATCACCAGTCCTGACTTTGAACTGTGAGTTTTATCAATCAGTTCTGAGGTAATAAGGGACTGAGATTTTAAGGACAAGATCCAATTTCACTACAAATTCACGGAAGCGTTATGTAGAACGACATCAAAATAGCTCGTAAGCATCAATATTTAACTTGTCTTGAGACGACAGTTATCGGATATTGTACAACCATTACCGCAATCCTTCATGCTCCAAATCCACCCTCCATCCTTTTAGTTGCTTCGTAGCTACCTCAAACGCCTTACGCAATGCGCGCACCATGACACATAATTCGAAGCTGAAAACAAGTAGAAAGAGAAATAAAGGCTTTCATCCCTGGCTTTTCTAGCTGGCGACTTCCTCCTCACCACAGCGTCCAAAGCCAACCCTTGCTGCCCCTGCACCCTTCAACGCTCAGTCCCACCACGAGTGACTCAGAACCTACGGAGCGGGCGGTGGAGGCGACGCTTGAGACTTGATCTTGATCTTGATCTTAGGCCGCACTGATGCCGCACCACCAGGAGTAGCGCTGGCAGGAGTAATAGGCGGCTGGGGGTTGGCGGCCGCGGGCTTCGGCGTTCCAGTAGAGTTTATATGTGATGGAATTTTGAGGCTCGGCGTAGATGGGGGCGGAGGCAGAGGAGGCAGCGGTGAAGTGGCTGGGCCTCCAGGCAGAGGCTTTCTAATTGAAGCCTCGCCGTTGCCGGGTAATGGTTTTCGCGCAGGTTTGGCAGTGATGGAGTCTCTGACACCAGGCGAAGAGTCCTTATGAGGCCCAGACGGAAGAGATGTTCTGCCATTCGTGCTAGGTCTGGGTGTCTGGCCCAGAATCAAGGCGAGACGCTTTGGGTTCTTTGTCCTAAGCGTAACCATGCAACGCTTCTTTTTGATGGTTCCGATTTCCGTACTGGAGATCTTCTCCACCTTGGGTCGCTTGGGCGCTGGTGTTTGATTCTCTTCCTTGTCCGGTCGAGGTCTCTTAATGTTGGCAAGCGAAGGCGGCTCTGAGGGTCGAGTAGGCTTGGCAGATGATGACGATGACACACTGGATTGACGGGGCATAACAGGTGTCGCCACAATAGTGTCCATATCTCTTGCCGTATGAGATGGTGGCCGAGGGGTAGTAGCCATTCTGTTCGTGTTGATTTTGATGGAACCAGTCCGTGGTAGAACAACAGGACGCTTCGCCTCTGCATCTGGGAGTGAAACGGGGATTGGAGCTGGTACAGGTGGGGTAATAGTCTGTTTCGGCTTTGTCTTGTAGTGTGATTTGAACAATACAGTCAACTGTCTGGGGTCAGTTATAAGTTTCCCAATAGTGTCGGAAGAAAACCTTACCTTGTTGGCGAGCTGCTGAGCCGGCCGCTCAACTTTCCAACCCTTAGGCAAATTGAGCGTAATAATCCAGTCGTTCGCTTCTTCGAACATCAAAGCTGCCAGATCAAGTATGCTATCAAGTTCGGTTCGACCAAGGCTGGGGTGGTCGAGAGCCTTGCGCATTGCTGTACTGTAGTGGCGTTCATCTCCACCATACGTTTCCTCCATCTCCTTCCTCAAAGCCTTAAGAGCTGCATCGAGATTCTCCTTTCGTGCAAACATTTCCTTGCGAGCCTCAATCTCCTGGGCACTGTCCTGAACAAGCAGTAGTGCATCGGCATCATCTGCGGTAGGTTCACTCTTAACAGCCTTGGCATGCTCTCCGAATGCAATGGCTGCAAGTCCCGAAGCAGTCGCATCAATGAGCTTGGAGCGCACGTACGGTGACGGGTCAGTCGTGAGCGAGTAGATCAAGAAGCTAAAAACCGTGGCGTCCATCATGGCGCCAAGATCGATGAGAGCCTCAAAAGCCTTGATGCGGATAAGGTCTCTAGTACCATCTAGCAAATACTGCCCAAAGTCAAGGTAGTTCTTCTCGATCACTTCAGCCTTCATGAGCATCTGCTTTGCGCTCAATCCAGCTATCGTCCAAACATTTTGATATGAATTGGTCCATTCGTCGCGACGTAGTACTCGCTCAATTTGCTCGAGTGCTCTATCGAGAAATTGTCGCTCATCATCATTTAGATTCTTGTTCTGCCGAGCGTACCACTCGTCTCTCTTGGAGGGGACAAGTGACGTTGCCAGAGCTTCAACGAGCATTGCGATATAGAAATGGTCCGAGTAAGGGTTATCCTCGTTGTTGTTGAAGAGGAGTTGATCGAGAATGAACTGACGGGCTTCCAACGGACACTTGTACGTGTTGACATCGCGTACTTGGGCGATGGCCTTGATAATGGCACGTTGTACGTTGTACTGCTTCTTATCAGAGAAATCGTTAGGTTTGGGCTGACTAGTCCCTTTGTGGCAGAACATCTCGCGGAAAGCCATCATTAGCTGTCGCAGACCAAGCATGGAGAGATCCTTGATGTTCGCTTGTCGGGGTAAGGCCTCGGCAGCCATTGTTCGAATTCCGTGAAAATACCGTCGGTCCACCAGCGTTCGGGTAAGAAAGCCAGATGCAATAGGATGTAGCGGGCCGTGAGTGAGGTACAGCATGGCATCCTGCTGAGCTACAACATCTCTGTCCTGCTGAAGCTGGGACACGTACATGTATGGCTCGAGGGTTCGCTTCATATCACAAGCCCATTCGAAGTCTGCATCGACGCGGATCCACTCATATGATTCTTGATCCATCTTTCTCTCGGTTTCTGGATCCCAGTCAATCAATTCCCATTTCTCCAAGTCGTCTGGAGTCTGTAGAACGTCACCGAGACAATACAGAAGGGTGTCATCAGTGTTTTCTCCATCTAAACTGACACCAACGTTCTGCTTCTCTTTCATGCGGCGAGTCCTCTTTAGTCTCTTGTACTTGGTGTTGTAAGGGATCTCAAACTTGGTGGAGCGCGTTGCATCTTCACGGATTTCCAAGATATGTTCGTAGGGCGTCCCGTCTGCCTCATGGATGCGAACTGTCATGGGTCCAGTGAAAAGCGGCTGGACCTCCCCCGTCTGGACGCCAGCACGTCGCTCCTTGATCAGCCGTAAAAAATCAGACTTGTCCAGTTCGGGCCTTTTAACCATCTGATACTGGACTTGATTCAGAGTCAATTCGACGCATAACCTCTTCTTATTAAATTTGGCCTTGACATCGAATCGAGGACATCCTGCACCATAGACCCACTGGTTCCAAAAGGTTTCGAGTCGGTATCTCGCACCCTTTTCACAAGTTGCCCGAAACTTTTCAGTTTCGAGTAAGGTC
This sequence comes from Coccinonectria pachysandricola, assembly GCA_003693555.1. NCBI lineage: Eukaryota > Fungi > Ascomycota > Sordariomycetes > Hypocreales > Nectriaceae > Coccinonectria > Coccinonectria pachysandricola. Next base: position 910,738 of record QUZF01000023.1, read on the forward strand.
GACTTATCAGAGCTCTCAATCTGTACTTTTGTGAGAAGCTTCTGTAGTATGCGCGTGAGGCCATGTCCACCCGAGGCCTTTATAAGCCGCTTGTCCAGGATGAAGAATATTACGGGGGCTTTGAGAATCATAAAGTCCATCTCAAACTCTCCCAGATGTAAGCTAGGGCCCAGATCAAATAGGCTCGGCCGTTCAACGTCGACCTCAACGAGCTTGTCCGACATGGTTTTCATCCGAAACCTGTACTCGTTGTTTCCGCACAGCCGCTTCATAAACAGATCCGTCATATAGTAAGCAATGCCGATTGAAAGCCACAGGTCGTTTCTTGTATTGGGGATCATGTTGATACCGATCCATTGGTTTGCGAGGGTGTAGATGATTTTCCTCGTAACGTCAATTTCGGTGTCGATAATGTCTTCCGGAAATAGTAGCCTGTTGCTTGCAAAGGCCATCGAGTACAGCGACACTGTATCTGGCACAAGGTCATCCAGAAAGCAGATTTTGAAGTTGCCAAACGGGTACCGAGCGAAGGTATAGGTGAAGAAGTCGGCCGCCATGGTGAGAGCGGCGGATGTGTTACGCACCCAATCACCGCGGTTTGGTAAACAATAAGCGTGCACTTTAAGCGCATTCATACCGAGCTTCACCTCGTCTTCCTCTGTTCGAAACTCGGATGAGAGATCGATATGCTCAAATGGGCCGACAGCAAACCCAAGCTTCTGTACCGAAGTCTTCTTCTCAGGCTCAAACGTCATGATCTTCTTGTGGTCGTCTTTGGGGTCAACCATTTCTTGCATGAGAAAGCCTGAGCAGACAACCGACATTTCCCGGAGTTTGTCTTCCTCAGCCAAGTTCAACGTACGGTCTTGGCCGTCTATTTGCATCTTGTCAGAGCTAGACCCATTCTGTTGCGTAGCAAGCGCCTGCTGCAGGGCGTCGCCCAAAGTCCTAGGATACTTGATGGATATCCTCCAGTCGCATCGCGAACCGTGATCGTCGACGCAGGGGAAAATGCAAGACGCTGTACCAGGCTGGATAGAGCTCCTCGTGTACATATGGGTGAAACGATTATCGAGAGGGTCAACACCGACAAACTGAACACCGTCTCGGGTGCTCGTCTTCTTGAAAGGTATCGTAATTTTGTACTGTTTGTTAGCTCTCTCGCTATCGAGGCCGGTCTTTCTAATGATCAACCTTGGCCGGTCCTGATCTGCCTTTCCTCGAAGCTTTACTCTGAGAGAACCGTACACCGGCGTGCAGCCCTCGAACTCTCTATTCTCGGCGGGTACATCGGTCTTGCGGCTGTGAAAAACTGAACGTGCGCGCATACGACGTAAGTCATGATGTTCAGCCCTCCAATTCCAGCCAGGAGGGTGTGTGAGTTTTGCGTATGGGTCGCTGTAGGAGGCGGTAGTTTTTCGTTTCTGGCCTTCGATGATCTCGCCGTTGACTTCGCGCAATTCAGTAACGCAGACATTCTCGGTATCAACATCGCAGTCAGCGGCATCGAAAGCGACCTCTTCGAACTTATCGTTGAACGTGGCGAGGAATATATCGGTCGTTCCATCTATCCGCTTGTCGCGAAAATTGATATCTAGATGCACCTCCTGCTTGATGACGAAATATTCAAGGACCGGAGTTTCTTCGACGGGCGGAAGATCGCCCTCGGCGTCCCGATACGAACGTTTCTCGCCTCCTATGCCGTGAGCCATGGCGATTATCGTGAGGGACTCTTTGGGAGCTTTGTGAGAACGAAAACAAAGGCCAGATGGCCCCCGCAAGTTCAACGGTTATGATATCCGCATGGATGAAAAGTGACCCCTCGTTGGCGAAAGCGCGGTATCCGTCGCGCGTCTATAAGGTTATGGCGAGGCTTAATCAGAAAGACGTGCACTCATAGCCTTCGTGCCGGCAGTTGCGCCGCCTGAAAGTTGTTGTAGGCGTGCGTTCGTGCTTCGAGAGTTAGAGCTTCTTGTATATCGCAGTGGTGTTGTGGTCGATAAGCTGACTAGTGAGTCACGCGTAATCGAGCGAAACGAGAAGAGACCGCGGCGGGAAACGAATGATGTGCGCGTGCAGCGATCGTTACTGAAGCGCAAGCCGATAAAGCTGCTGCACCTTGATGGAAGGAAGAGATGGAAGCTTGCCGCAGAGGCGCGTTTACTCACGTACCAGCCACATGACGTTGAGCCACACAGCCACGTTGGAGGTGAAGCACGGGCCGCCTAAGGCTCTGGCGCCAGAACGGCTTTTGTCTACAACAGCACTACGCCTTACACACAAGCATCATCCAGACTCGTGGACTGACAGTTATCTCGCTCAGTTGCAGATCCCCACTGCAAAGAACGTTGCAGACCACTACTATAAGTCATGTACTATCCAAGGTTGGTAATGTAATCTCAATCATTAATCGAACGTGTTTCTCAACCTTAATGGTCTGAACGTAAGATAGCACATCAGTCCTAAACTCGCAGAGCCCTCAACCCTCCATCATGGGGTGTTCAGTTCACCTCGTCACTATCTGAGCTACAACGGCTGATAATTGCCGGTATCGCAACAGGTCCCAAGGGATTACATGTTGACTGTTCTCAATTACACACGACACGACTAAGTAGTACGGTAAGTGATACAGATGCCTGCCCAGACATTCCTTGTCCCATAACGCCCCATACCGAAAACAGTCGAATCTTCCTTTCCTCCAAATCTTCTGGAGTGATATTACAGACAAGAATCGCTTCACTTATCGAGAAATTAGTGTCTGCTGCCTCGCTTATCTCGGCGCTTCTTCCGTGCCCGAGCCTTCATGGTATCTTCATCACGGTATTCTTCTGGCAAATCGAAATCAATCTCGGGTATCTCAGGAATCGGGTGACCCCATGCCAGAACTTTGCGCCCGGCACGCCTATTAGGATTCAACATGGCGTCCCGCTCCCATCTCTTGTTGAAAAAGGTCTTGAATTCTCTAGGCGGCTCCGGGAGCCTTGGGAGCCTGGGCGGTCTTGCGGATGGCGCTTTCACCGTCGAGGATTGAGGCGTTGGCCGTCGCCTCTTGGAGCTCTTTGCTGCCGCCTTAGATCTAGCCAAGGCTTCTTCGCGAAGCTGCTTGGCAGGTGATGCAGAATCACTAGTATCATCTTTGGGTGCCTCCTCCTCGTCGGCCTCGTCACCAGCCATCGCAGAGTCTTCTCTCTCTCCTTCGTCGGCACGTTCTGCTTGGGATTTATCTTTCTTCTGCTTCCTCCGCCTCTCCTCTAGTATCCAATTTCGGAACTTGGCAAGGATTGCCTCGCACCCTTTGATGAAGTGGTTCCTGGCAGGTTCGAAGGCCTTCTTCTTGGTCTCGGTTATGCCACTCACGCCCATCACCCGCAGCCAGTCATGGCCTTGGAGGCCCTCCAGTAACCGGATGATCTGATCCTTTTCATGCTGAGCACGACCCTTTTCAGTGTTGCGAATGGACCGCTCCAACCGCTCGGCCCGCCGATGCACTGTCTGGAAGGCCTTGTCAGGTAAGGGATCCTCGAGCACTTTGTTCTTGAATTGTGCTTCTAGGAAATTGAAATCGATACGTTGCGCATCAAATACGTCGTTGAACAGGGCATCACCATATCCTCGCACGGGATAATGGTTAAGATGATAGTGGGTTTGCTGTGCCGTTGTACGCGGGCCTTCTGCAATGGCGCGTCGAGGATTGGAGTCGATGATAACCATCGGCGTATCGATGTTTAGGGTGTCTGGGAACAGTCAGTAATCAAGGATGAAGGAAAGGGGAAATACGTCGAAACGCCATTCCGGAGGTACGTACGCTGCTCTTTGGGTTCATTCCCTATCACCTCATCATATTCCGGGAAGTACGCCGATAGCTCGCTCTTGAAGCGGGTCGCCTCTTGCGAACGCAATTTGCGGCCCTGCTCGCGGCTGTCCCTGTCTTGAGGCTGAGGCTGTAGCCGGTCCAGCTCATGTCTGATGCCATTTATCACCTTGGCCTGGTGCTTTGTGATATTCGCATCGTCATGTTTTACGGCAGTCGCCGTCGTGTTCGTGTTCGCTGTCGTCGTGTTTGTCTTCGTCGCCGAAGCAGGTGGGCTTGTCACGGTCGCCACATTCGGTCGCGGGGGCGGCGCAGTCGGCACCTTCAGGGCGGCAGGGTTAGAGTCACCAGCACGATGTTGTGAGCCTCTGGCGAAGATCTCAACGGCGATCCGACTTCTCTTTGGCTTGATAGCATCAAAGTCGCGATCAACCGCGTCCAGCGCCCTCTTGTTCCCGCGCCCGCCTCCTCCTATTCCTCCTCCGCCCGGGTGCAACAGGTGGTGGGCGCTGGCGTGGTGGTGCGGGTGAGGACCCTCAGCGCGCCGTGAGGAGCGGGTGACGGAGGCCATTGACAGACGTGAGGAAGCCTGGCATGGTTCTTCGGGGGGAGCGGATGGCCGGGCTTTCGATGACCGTGTTCTCCAATCGCGATGGCACTGTCCGTTGCTGTTGATGGGTTTTCTCGACTTATTGAGGGTTTTTCCGATGGATTCGTCCTGGCGTCGGGTCCTTTTCGCGACCGGTCGCGTTGACGCTGCGAACGATTTTTATGAAGTCCGCGTGTCATTTCCCAAGCTCTGGGCGACGCCCGCGCTAAACCTGGGGGTCAGCTCGCTATCCAGGCACCAGTAGGTGCTGAAAACTCGGGCAGCTACAGTGGACATTGTAGGGCACTTGCCTTGTACGAGATCGGACCCCCTTGCCGTAAAGCTCAGCTGGGTCGCTGAGTTGAGTCAAGGTTCTCATTCCAAAACATACTTCATGATGTCACACGAACTGGAAGCAAGGGCGCATCGTAATCCGAAACGTACCCTAACCCTGGGCATGCAACTCGTGAACTCTTGGGTAGTAGTTGGTAAACAAGCACACGCCATTGTTACATGCGGAAGATTGTGTTGACTTGACAGCGGGTAAGTATTTGAAAGGACAAAGTCTTCAGCTTCCTCTTTAGCAGAAAATGCTTGGTCTACTTTACAAATCCCCGACGTTGCTGTATGGCGAACTTACCCACGCTTGGGACGCCGGCGTGTCTTTCTGATAAAGTCTCTACAAACACCGTCGTAGAATAGTTCCTTTTAAGCGTCAAATTTCTTGTTCCATCTAACCTAAGAATCAAACTCATGTTGTATAAAGTAAAGATAATACAACAGTACTCGAGGGGGGGTATCTTCGCGTACCCGCGCCATTTTGTCGTCAATCACGCTCATTCTCCAGCGCCATTCCTCTTCCCACTGCTAGCATCGCCTTCAGGCGTCGACATTTTCAGCTTTTGGATTACTTTCGAGCCCCTCCGTGATCGCGCTCTCCCAGCCTCCTCCCGCTCCAGAACTCGCCGCTCCAGAGCTGCGCTCTCGCTGTGGTCCTTTTGCGCCTCTTCTCGCCGCTTCACCTCCTCGGGCGCAACAATCTTGTCTTTCTCGTGTGCTAGTCGTTCAACGACTCCTCTCCCCTTGCGCTTCGTCCGTACGTAGGCTTCTAGCCCTATCAGAACAGCATAGGACTTGGTGGTATTCACGTGGGTCATGTCGACACCCGCCTCTCGGAGGCTGTGCACGAAAGCATGAAAGTTGGATACGCGAGGCCGGTAGTGTCCGCTGAGTGGCGATAGCGACGCCAGCTGCCCATCCTTGATCTTGATTAATCCAGCTGCCGCGATGCGACTACCTTGGAGGAACGATGAATGCTGAAAGATGCCCGAGTCCTTGATACCCACGTATAGACGAAAGGACATGTCAGCGACGAAGATCCATTTTTTGCTCTTGGCCGACCTCCGTAACAGCTTGTTCATTATGGCTGAAGCTGATAGATGCGTAACCTTGCTTATGCCGGTCTTCTCTTCAAGCTCCGGCACGGCGTACTTGGCCGCTCGATCAGCCTCCTGGTTGAACTGCGCACTCGAACCAGAAGAGGGTTCAATGCTAGGGCTCTGCGAGTGCTCCAATCCTCCCTTTGGAACATAAACCGGCGTAGAATCGCTGGACGGTACGATGCCGTGAATACTGTCTCTGAAGTTTCCGGTGGTGTCGATGCGCTCGCCGTTCTTTGCCCAAAGTAACCTACCATCAGCAGCTACTTGTACCAGATAGTATTGTCGCTCTTCCCTGGAGAGGTAACGAACCTGCTCCCGCTCGAGCCGTTCTCGTGGGCAGATCTCCAGGTCGACATTGCGTCCTTCCCCATGGTCCAGCCAGTAAAAGAAGTTCTCCTTAGTATCAGACCGCTTCCACTCCTCGTGATATTTACCCAGGTTGCTGCCATGGCGGTGCTTGTGGTCCACCATCTCGAGAAAGTACCGAAGGCCCATCTGACGGGCTTCATGCTTGCGCCGCTTGGCGCTGGCCTCGTGGCGTTTTGATATCGCCGCAGCTTGTTCTCCCTCTGACGCCTCTGTAGCATTTGGTGCACACGAGGACGATTCGGAAGGAGAGTCGTCGTGGTAGCCTATTCGTCGTGCAACCGTGCCGACCGTCTTCCACCGCTGCCGAGCCGTAGGCGAAGACGGCTGCGCCTTCTCTGCATCCGTACCTTGGCTAGTAGAGCCCTCCCCATCTGCCGTTATCCTTGCGCGTGGCCGAGTTTTTGCGAGAAGCTGCGCATCGCGAAGCGCTGACATCCATCGTGTACTCGCGTCCAAGCCAAAACCATCCAGCTCCCTACGCACACGATACCCTCGAAAGTTCCTCTGGATCATCTGTGCCGCCTCCTCTCTCTCGTGCCGGTTGGCTTCCAGGTCCTCGCCATTGCGCGATGGATGCGCCTCGAGCGACTGTTGCTTGAACTGCCGTGCCTTGCGCCTACTCGCCTCCTCGCGCTCCTTCTGCACCGATGCAATTTTTTGAAAGTCCTCTTGTGTCGGCGAGACCTGAGAATCCATGTAATGCTGCGACTTAATAGTTTACGCAAATAGACCTGTTCGTTTAGCGGAAGAATCGCAAGCAGAAGCTGGAGATGAAGTCGGAGACATGCCCGCGCCGAGGTCTGTTTGGGGGCCCTGTCTGCCCCCCGCGGCGCGATTCATTAAAGCTTAGCGGGGAACGGGAAGCTTGATTTTGGTCTTTGCCGTTGCGTCATGGCCTCATGGGTTAATGTGTCTGGGAGAACAATATTGTCGCGTAAGTGCTAGAGTAGCGAGTATCGCAATCAGTGCAAAGCCTTGCAATGGAGAATATGATCGAGAACGAGTGCTAGTGCTATGAGTTAAGCATCTACCCCGTTGTGTTTTATTGCTCTGTTCCACAAGCTGCTTAAATCGAGCCCCTAGCGAGCAGTCGGATGCGAACGATCAGCGCCCCTTTGCGCTGGAAAATGAAGATGAACCTTTGTGGCCAGCACATAATGACCGGGAAGGTTATGACAGAAGTACATATACTAATCATTCAGGCCTTTATTCCATCTTCACAACTCGCGAGTGAGACCGAGCCTGATCTCTCCAGAACAGCTTATTGTTAGTTATAAACTGGCGAAATACAGTCTAGTAGTGATGAAATAGGGTAGAAACAACCGCCGCTATGCAAAAAGAAACTCTTTCAGCACCGGCGAGCCGCAAAATTCCGGGTTTAAAAGTATGCAGCTGCAGCTGAGGTTAGATACGGGGCCAATGCAAAGACGGTTGGGAAATGGCTTAGTACTTGAGGAAGAATTGGAGGCCAGCCCGCCTCTTCTCCAAGAAACGAGGTCGAAATTTGGATATGACGCTCTTGGGAGGTAATGCTGGGACCGCGGCTTCCGAGTTGGGAAAAGTCTTGATGAGGTTGCTTCGGAACTCGTCAAATTCAGAGTAGCGTTTTCGAATGTTCATGTAGCTTCCCTGCGGAAGTGTCAGCCGTAAACACGGTCAACTCGAGCGCCATCTAGCACCCACGTTCAGCGTTTCCACTTTGATGTTCCAAACAACAAAAGCCCCGATATTCGTGGCACTGCCGTTGACAACGACAGCTTCCACGACCTCGACACTTTTGGCCCAGCAGGCGTTGCTACGATCGTCATGCTCGCTCGCCTCGTTGTCACGTAGGGTGATGGCACCGGAGGGGAGGTCGGACTCGACAGAGTAGTTCGAGACAGAGCGCTGGTGGCCATGCCAGTAGGGTGGGCTGGTCACGGTGCTCGCAGAGATGATCGAGGTCAGCGTCTCATCAGAGACATCATCGTCGTCAGGCGTGTTGCGTTTCTGTGCCTGATGTTCGAGCGACGTGCGCGGCGTCTCGAATGCGTCTGTGTCTTCGGAGCGCCTCGGAGGCGACAGGTCGGCGCCGCCTAAGCGGCCATGGACGCGCTCTCGTCCTATCTCGGATTCCATCCAGCCATACGAGTCTCGAGAGATGGGTGCGCTATGCGCGGCTAGAGGGGCGATCACGAATTGGAGTTTGGAGCTGGTCGCAGTCGCTAGGAGACCATCAAGAATCAAAGGTGATTGGTGCGATATCGATTGTCAAAGGTTATGCTAGCAAGTCGACGAAGAAAACACCAGTGTATAAGTGAGCTGATAATGCAAGTGTTGTAAGTAGCAGGATCTGTTTTGCGCGATCAAGTATTATAGTCGTAGTCGCAGTTGAGACCGCAGCTCCTTATGCGTTGTTCTTTCACCACTAGACCAGCAGGTTTCGCGCAGAACGGGTGGCCGAAAGGACTAGGGTATACGTGATATATACGCCGTGCGCGAAGCTTGAATGTTGTTGAGGGGGGTTTGAGAGCAAAACGGTGAGTCAAGACACAATCGTGAGTAGCAGCTGTCTTTATGAGGGTGTTCTTGGTTAAGCTACGATGACGAAGTTGACAAATTTCGAAAGAGGCTGCGGAGGGCAATTTGTCGGCATCATCGTTGCTATCGGAGCGGGAGGGAGGGGCTCCGGGCTCATACCACCATGCTTGATTCAGTTGGCGCCTTCGACCACCGGACTTTTTCTTTTGTACTTCGATTGCCATGGAGTGATTCCTTTCTTGATGACCTCGCGAACTAACTTACTCCCCATCAGATATGGCGCGACTAATAAGCTTGTCGACAAGTCATTGCTGTATGTCAATAAGCTGTCACGACTTTGCACTCCGTGTGCTTGAGGGGAGCGTCCAGCGCGGTCTCATTCATACCTCAGCAAATTGGGTACAGACTAGACTATCTACGCTATTACTCTAATACCATGTTGAGCAGTGGAGATTAGTCTACCAACACGTATCTCACGTCTCATCCGGCTCCGTCTCGGTGCGTCGCACCGGCACCGGCACCCAGCTCCGACCCGGCCTGAGATCCGCACCGTTCCGTTCCGCTTCGGTCTTCTTCTTCCACGACTCGGATGGCGGTGAGTTTTGCCTTTTCATGGTATGCTTCCCCCAATCTCCCTGCATGGGTTGCACAGACAAGATGGCGAACTTCACTTTGACGGGGAAAACCCCCCAGTCATAGCATCCCGAACCTGGCCTCAAGTGTGCAAGGTGGCAAGCTAAACAACCTTGCTTGCCTTGCCATCCATTCGATTGCCCCCGCCTCGCTAACTTCTACAGTACAGTACAGCGGGAGTGCGGCTTGGCCGAAATGTGAGTTGTGAGCTGCCGTCTGTTAGCTCGCACTGCTGGACGCTTCTTTCTCTCAGGAGCGGGCTGTTGTTGAATAGCGGGGGATTCTTCCCTTCCATCTTGCTGGGGTTATCTTGCTTCTGCTCTTTAATTGATTCGAGATCCTGATACAGGAGAGGTTTGAGATTGAAGAACAAAATCAAGGAGTGGACGTGCTTCAACTGAGACCTCACTTACGTCGATCGCTTCATGTAGGAGGTTAGAATCTGACCGTCATCCCAAAGCCAGCCTTGAGTTGATAGAGAGTCCTCGGCTTGGAAGCTGTGATGTCTACGTTACCATTCGGCCGCCATCCCCACAACTCTCGGCTGGTTGGTAGAGTCCGATGACCCTTGTGCCGAATCTTTTCAAGGACCCCCTAGACTCTATCTCCTCCGCTTCACCACACTGTAAGCAATCGGGACGCTGTCTTTGGACTCCCGCAGTCGTGCTGGTTGATGGTATCACCACCGCATCACGCGTCGTCAAGACATCAACCTGCCTTAGCTCCCTTCGTGATGCACATCAATACGAGTTGGCTTGCGACCAGTCCAGATGCCGAGCTGCCATGTTGGGGTTGCGGCGGGGCGCTACGGTTGGCCGTTTAGCTCCTGTCGTCGTCTGCAGCCGTCTCCGCCCACACCGACCGAAACCTCTGACCTTTTTTTATCGAGCCTCGATCCGCATTGAATCCTCCGACTCGGCGCGGGATGGGCGAAATGGCGAGATGGGGTGGGCTCGTAAGAGCTGCAGCTACTCTCTTCCCCGCACTGCCAACGACGGGACGACAAGCCGTGTTTTCCCAACCTCCGCTTGGCCTGACCTCGATAATGCAAGTCTCGTGGTGGTACGCGAATATCTCCACGCACGCATCGTTGCATCTGCCCATGCTCCTATGATACTGCTACTCACAGCTCGGAAAGCATTGGTCGAGCAATGACGCCTGTCATTGCCTGGTTTCTGAGACAAGCAGAGTCAGAAATCGCAGTGGAATCGGTAGGTATCCATGGCCGCGGTCTCGAGTTGATCCTTGATGAATGCACCTACTTACTGGGGAGCTTTTGAGTAAGACACTCCCGAGACCCCTAGTCTAGTCGACATGGAGACCGATGGCGTCTATAAGAATTTGGGGAGAGGCAGGCTGCGTTCAGGCCCACGGTTCAGAAAGCCTTCATCATTCCATCTAGCGCTTTGTTTACCAAAGAGTACGACGCGGAACACACCTGTCACATAATTGTAATCTTGCAGAGCCAAGTTCGACCGCTTCTCGTACTACTGCAGGCTTTCGTGCCACCCCAAAGATTATTCCCACAGTTCCCGCGTTGCGCTTGACTCCTGGAGAGTTCGCCCCCGTTATCTATCTAGGGTCTTCTTGTAAGGTGGAGGAGCCTCCAACGTCTCGTCAAACTGGAGATTGCGCCTGGTCCATGTCCACGCTGAACCGTCGCTCATTATCGCTAGCTCCATAGACGGGCTTGTCAAGCCGCTCAGATAGCCCACCCGAGCTCGACTAAACCAACCAGATCGTCGAGCTGGAACCGGCTAACGTGAATCAACCGCCAAAAATGCCATCTGCTAACTCCGCAGTAGATGAGCAGCCCGGTCCTAGCGCCACTGCCAATGGCGTGAGCTTCAAGCCTTCAACCACCGACCCCTGCAAGCTTTTGGGGGCTCTTATTCTCTTTCCTCACCTCACGCCTCGACCTCTCATTCCCTTTCCGTCGCCGACAGCGCCGAGTGGCGGGTTGCACTGGTCTGATGAGTTGCTATTTGTCGTACGGGGATGCTTGCTATGGGGATCTTTAAGGGTGTCATGGATTGGGCCCGGTCGAAAGTCACCGAAGCTAATCCCAATACTGCTTACATGTTCGTTACCCGTCTCTGAGCATCATCGTGATATTGCGAGTCGGTCGGTCGGCCCCTACCTACTCTACTCTAAGTAGTAGCCTGGGGGGGCGGGTCATGGGTCATTTCGGTAGTATAAGCAATCGACCTCCGCTCCTCTTACCTCTTCTTCTTCCCTTCCTGATTCTTCTCTCCTGTCCGTCGGTCGTTCTCCAGTTGCTCGATACTACTCGCTCTGTGCAGTTTCGTGAGTTCGTTGCTTGGGATTTGCTCATCCATCCACTATCGCTTCCCACGTACTTCCTGGGGTTTACCTTCGTTCCTGCCAACGTTATAGCCAGAGCCTCAACTTCTTTGTAAGTGCCTGCGTCTGTGTCTTTGAGACATGGCAATGACAACTCCTCTGGAAATACCGTTGTCAAGGAAACCTTTCATCACGCCTTCCATTCTTGACAAGAGGCATGCTGGGGACGAGCTCAGGCTCTTTTTATAATGGAACCTTCGCTGATCATGACGTGCAAGCAGAATTCCAGCATTTACAGCATTGTTGCAAATAGCATCATACCACCCGTTTCGAGCCGTCTTACAGTTACCACGTCATCGACAATATGCCTTCTCTACGATCGACCATTTTGGCCTTGGCCGCAACCTGCGTTGCTGTGGTGCAGGCTGACTACGTGATCGACCCCGAGAGTGTATCTCTCACCACCAGAAGTGAGCTTCCGCTTGAAAGACTTATCCCGTGGAAGACGGACTAACCATGACGGCTCAGATCAATGGTGTACCAGTGAGAAGCAGACGTGCCCTGCCATCTGCCAGGAGGTCAGCGATGGAACGACCAAGGTCAACGAATGTGATCCTGTACGTGGTCTATCAAAATCCATACATAAAAATCACGAAGGGTCAAATGCTGATACCTTGATAGGAGACCCTCACCTATGGCTGCATCTGCGGCGACAACAAGCAGCCCAACGTCTCAGAATACTCGCTTTCGCTCCCGTACTTTGTTTGCCAAGAATGGGGCAATCAGTGTGTCAAGGACTGCGGCGGGAACAACGACTGTGCTTCCGCGTGCCGGGAGGACAATCCCTGCGGTGCCCTTAATCCTACGCGCTACACCTCGACGATGACGACGGCCACGGCCACGGACGATGCCACCGCCACTGCGACAGACGCCTCCTCCACGGAAGACGCTGACAGCATCGACGCGGACGTGGCGGCAGCTGGAGGAGACGATGATAGTGCTGCGACGGCGCTCCGAGTCGGACAGTCCTGGGGCCTTTCTGTTGTGCTTGGTAGCTTGTTCATCGGCTTCGCCATGCTATGAGAAGCTTGTCTGAGACGTAAGGGTCAAACCCTAGTTGGTTTTTGCTTTGGGCGTTTTCTGTTTTTCGGTCATTCCTTTCAGCCTCGGACGTAACGGTGTTTTGACTTTTCCTTTTTTTTCCTCTTGGGGCTGGCATTTTGAGATTTGAACTTCTTCATCGCGACTACATCATTCTCTATGCTAATACAGACCATGACGAGGTACGGTGGTGGGGCAGATATAAAATAATGGGAAGAGAGGATTCGTGCATGAGCCTGCCAGCCGTTCAAAGAATCCCCCGTGCCAGACGTGACGCTTGATAATCTGCTCGACGACGGTGGGAGGCATTTAGCCAAAGTAGCCGAAAGGAAGCTCATGCTTACCAAGACCTATCCATAAAAATCTGAGACATGCTCATCGTGGATGAAGATGCTGCCGTGGTCTCTCAAAAGGCGGTCTGCGATGAAGTATTAGCGGAGGCAGTGAACATGACTTGTAGTCCGAGCATGTGAATTCGCTCAGACAAGGTCATCCCAGCATCGATCTTTGTAGACCTCGGTTTCCAGCAGATCAAGCCTCGAGAATCAACCTGCATGAGTTGAGATGCCGGGACCAACCGCGAGCTTCACGTGGTCATCAAGAGTATGGGCCGCTGCCTACTTTACTAGAGGAGCTGAGATATATACTGACAGAGTTGAGTGTGATTGGAGATATACAGGACGAGACGAATTACTTTCCGAGTCGATATAAACGCAACGCCAGTTAGTAGTTTCAGACAAGTTCAGATCAATCGCAAGCCTCCTGTTTGATGATCCCCCTCCTAGTGCCTTTCTAGGGCCTCGACCCCTGAGCTACAGTGGACCACGCGCGCCTTCCCCTCCACTCAACGCCTGCACAGCTCGTGACGGCTGGGATAAGCGCGACCATTTTTCCCGACCTTTTACCCCCTTCCACGGCAAGCGTCAGTAGCCGGCCAACCTTGCATCAAGCCTGCAGCATCCTCCTGTAAACGCTCCATCTTCCTGCCGCCTCTGGAAAACCCATTTGCCGTGGCACGCCGCACGAGACATTGATCGAATTTTTTTTGCCTTAGCCGCCTTCTTGGCCGTTGACTAGACCTGGCAAGAACCGTCCAGCTGCTTGCTGCCTTTAAACAAGTCCCTGCCCCTCCGTCCGCCGCCTTCCGGCCCCTCCCTCCTCCGTCCCACCACCATGTCCGGGAGCGAAACGCTACCACTATACAATCCAACTCCTTCCGACCCGTCCGGCAGGAATATGGCGCCCAACACCAGTATGTTTTCCCTTTATCAGTCTTCGACTTTTATTTCCTATGGCTTTCCTGAGCTGTACCCTTCTCGATTGAGGGCTCTCTGGTGGCTAACGCGCGTTTGCAGAACAGTCCCGCGCCGAGTGCATCTCGGACGACGCTCTCATCCACCTCAAATCCTACAAGTACTCGAGCGTCGACCTCTCCCCCGTTTCTAAGTACATCCTCGGTCCCTGGGTATGTCTTGCAGCTTTTATACAGCTCTTATATAACCTCCCAACGAAAGCGATTCATCGACGCGCATATCGTGGCATGATCGCGTCCTCAGTATCATGACACCTTGGGCTAACTCCCGTCTCTCGTCTAGTGGAACGCCTTCGTCGAGATCATCCCGCTATGGGTCGCCCCAAATATGGTCACCCTCCTTGGGTTTTTCTTCATCCTCGGAAACATTGTTCTATTGGAGATCTACATTCCTGATTTGGTTGGACCGGTAAGAGAGAACCCCTATAGCCGTGGCTTGGGTCCGATATACTGATCTCCTGGTAGGGTCCCTCATGGGTCTACTTCAGCTTCGCCTTCGGCCTCTTCATGTACCAGACCATGGACAACTGTGACGGCAAGCAAGCTCGACGGACGGGGACATCGAGCGGTCTAGGCGAGCTCTTCGACCACGGTATCGATTCCCTCAACTGCACCCTCGCCAGCGTGCTCGAAACAGCAGCCATGGGCTTAGGAACCTCGCCCGCCGGTATCTTCACCGCGCTGTGCCCATGTCTACCGATGTTCTTCTCGACTTGGGAGACCTATCACACCCATACGCTCTATCTCGGTGTTGTCAACGGCCCTACCGAGGGTCTGCTCATCGCTTGCGCCGTCATGATTTGCGCCGGCATCTACGGACCCGAGATCTTCACTCAACCTCTCTCCCACCTCTTCGACGAGAGCTTACCCGGTCTGGCCGCCCTTCTCGGAAACACTACTTTTCGAGATATCTGGGTCGGTATGATTGCTGGCTCGCTGATCTTTACCCAAATTCCTTTCTGTGTTTGGAACGTTATCCAAGCCCGTCGCAAAAACGGTCTACCGGTTCTTCCCGTCTTCCTGGAGTGGACTCCCATGATCGTCTTCTCTGCCAGCGTCAGCATCTGGGTCGCCTCGCCTTACAGCACTCTCATGAAGGAGAACCACCTCTTGCTGCTGTGCCTCACCCTAGCTTTCGTCTTCGGCCGCCTCACCACCAAGATGATCCTCGCCCATCTCACCCGCCAGCCGTTCCCTTATTGGACCGTCATGCTTACGCCTCTTGTTGGTGGAGCTTGCCTCGCAAACTTGCCTCGCCTGGGCTTGGCCCCCGTCACGGCTTCGTTTGAGCTCAACTACTTACGGGCTTACTTCGTCTTCGCTGCGGTTGTGTACTTCCGCTGGGCTTTCCTCGTCGTGAACGCCATTTGCGACTACCTTGGCATCAATGCTCTTACCATCCCCGAGGAGAAGCAGATTGCCAACAAGCAGGCTCGGGATGCCACCAAGCTTCACTAAGGATGGCCATCGAAGCGACACGGAGGACACCTTTTCCAGAGCTTGCCCATCATATGATCCTCTGTGGTTTTGCGGCGACAGAGCAGCCAGGCGACTGGGGTTTTCGATCCTAACAATTTTCAAAAGACACGTACGCCACGAATTATTAGACCCGATACACTTCATCAGAGACGCGCAGGTAAAGGACGATGTTACGCACGTTGACGGCATATGAGAAAGAGCTTTTTTTTTTTAGTAAAAAGAGAATCGCAGTAGGGAATCTGCGTCTAATCACTCATTGCCATCCTTCTTGGACGCGCAGGATACAGCGACTGGGACCTGAACGACATTTATCGACGAAAAAGAAGATGATACGCTTGGATTGTGTATATGTATCCACCTACCTAATTAAGACCAGTTCTTGTTTCTCTATTAAACTCTGTCTACCTACTTATAGAATATCACATTTTAATCCTTATGAGCTCAACTCTTCTGGCTGATGATACGGTGATACAACTTGCCTCGTGTGGAAAGTCGCGTAGAAACTGATGTCCAGTATCGGGTTGTTGATTTGCGGATGTTGTGCCAAGTAACTGCAGAATGCACCAGGCCGCCAACCATCTCAACTCGTCGTCAGTGAGTCTTGATTCAACTCCGTTGACCCGAGATTCTGCTGTCGCAGTGCTGGCGATGAGTGGATTTGGCGGGGCGATGTATGCGAGACCCGTTACAATGATGCAACTCATTTCGCTAATCTTCTTGCGACAGACAACGAGGCCCTTGGAGTTTTGGTCCAAGTTCATTACTACAATCGTAAAGCTTTTTTGTATGTAAGAGGCTCTGAATATGAGCTATTCGTGGGATGACTTGAACGTCTTTGTTCCATGTACTTACTCTAGCTATCGCTACATATCTCCACCCAATGACGACGAAAGTCAAAAGACAATGGAATACCTCCTCACTTTTCGTGGCTGTTCCTGGCGTCCACTGATCGCCCAAGATCTGCTGATATTCTTCGTTTAGCTGGTTAGTGCTGATCGTTGTTCAGGAACGGGATCCAGAATCCATCCCAGATTTGACTAGACTAGACCTCAAGTCGGTCACGATACCGTACAATACTGCTCTTCAAAGAACCAGACATCAACTTGGACGATTGTCCCTTTTCCATGGCGCCCAGATCCCCCCCCCTGGCCTAGCACTGCTTAATCTGACGGTAGCGCAAGACGCCCTGTAACGGATGTAGCGTTAACGTGGGGAAGATGCCAGCAAAGCCAAGCCTGCTAGGGTCCTCGGGCTTCTTCTTCTTCTTCTTCTGGTCGCCGCGCCACGTCTACAATCCTCGCCGTGGCAATGCAACAACATCCCTTCGATATCGCAGAGAGCCGCGCCCACGATCTTTATCACTGCTAGTATTCTTCCGCTCCTTTGCATCTCGTCGGCTCTCTCAACCACCTCTCCCCCTACTCAACTGTCGAGACATTCGATATGAGCGAGCGATAGATCCGCCAAGAGCAAATGCTAGTGCCAGTGCCCATCTGTTCTCCAGTAAAAGGGCGTTCCCTCGCAAAATGTTTCGTCCCAGCAACTTCGTCCTCCCTATTCTCGCCCTCCTCTCCGCCTTCCTCACCCCGGTTGTCGGGTCTATGAAGCTGTCCGACGATGACCTGCGCAACATTCCCTCGCCGGGCAATGACTTCGACATCAAGAACGGCAAGCTCCTCTCCCCGATCCTGATCCCCCGCGTCCCCGGAACCGAAGGGAACCGTCGCACGCAGCAGCACTTTGTCGATTTCTTCCGCGACAACCTGCCCGAATGGAATCTTACATGGCAGAACTCAACCTCCAAGACGCCTGCGACGGGAGACAAGGATGTGCCTTTCACGAACCTCATCTTCCGGAGGAGTCCGTCGTGGGCGGACGATGGAGATGTGAGCTGGCTTACGCTCGTTGCGCACTATGATAGCAAGTATGAACCCGAGGGGTTCATCGGCGCGACGGATAGCGCGGCGCCGTGCGCGATGTTGATGCATATTGCGCGAAGCGTCGAGGAGGGGCTCAAGAGCAGGTGGGATGAGATGGAGAAGTCAGGCGAAGCGAATGATGGATTGGAGGAGACGCATGGCGTGCAGATCATCTTCTTGGACGGTGAGGAGGCGTTTCACGCGTGGACGGATACCGATTCTCTCTACGGAGCGAGGTACGAGCGAAGCATGCGCAGTGACTAGATTTGCAGCCGCTAACAACATCTCAGATCTCTTGCCGAGCAGTGGGAGACGACGTTCCACGGCACGGCAGCCACTTACCGGACACCCCTCGACTCCATCAGCCTCTTCGTTCTTCTCGATCTTCTAGGCGAGGCGAACCCTAAAGTCCCATCGTACTTTCTAACGACACACTGGGCCTACCAAAAGATGGCGGCCCTCGAAAAGCGCATGCGCGAGCTCGAGATCCTCGAAGCCAAGCCCAAGGTCCCCTTCCTGCCCGACGCGGACAAGCCGGCCAACCGCTTCTTCCGCAGCGGCATCGGCGACGATCACGAGCCGTTCATGGAGCGCGGCGTGCATATCCTGCATCTTATCGCCTCGCCATTCCCGACTACGTGGCACAAGATGGAGGATGATGGCGAGCACCTCGATCTGGCGACGGTGCGCGATTGGGCAAAGATCACGACTGCTTTCGTGGTGGATTGGATGGGTATCCAGGAGCACATGCCCAAGGTAGCAGCGGCGACCAAGGCGGATAAAAGGAGCCAGACTACGGTATCGACAACGAGCAAACGTACAGAATTATAGGTGCATTAAACGTTAGGCGTAGTTCGTACAAGGGATGAAAGAGTAGGATAAGAGCCTGTTTTTGAGGCCTGGCGTACTGGGCATTGTAATACTAGTAGGTTATGACTATTGATTGATGCTTTCCGGCATCAAGAAAGGGAGCTTGTTGAAGAATCGAATCAGAAAATATACACCAGGCCCGTAGAATATGTTGAGTTAATGGAACCCCATCAGACTAAGAGGAGTCTGCGTATTTAGCTCTCCCGGATGGAACCTCCCAATCATGCCAGATTCTCAACGTCATTATCAGCAGCCCTAACAAATTCCCTTCCCGTTCCAGAAAAGCCTCTCTACATCTGCGCGGTTTCAGGAACCCCTGACAATCATCAATCAGTCCTATGTCGTCGAGCCTTGAGTGGCCGGTTAGGCATTTTAACCACGCATCAAGCACCACACCAAATGTGAAATAGCCGGCGTTAGACCTAATCAAGTATCCAGGGGAATCTTATTAAGAGCGTTTCCCGAAGTAAACGCCAGAATATCCGTGATTGGTTCGACTCCTGATTCCGCGCTGTTGCCAGAGGTACAGTACACTGGAGGGCGCATGTCAGCGTTACTACATACCGTACTTTGCGATATCAAACAACGAACCATCTCTGCGCCGGAGCGGGACTGCGGGCCCCCCTTGCGGTGCGGGACATTCTGTACATAGTAACTTGACGTTACGTAGTAGTGAGACTTCCCCAGATTGTCAAATCGGTCTGTCGGCCGCAGCTCTTGACTCATACTACTCTAGTTTGAGATCGGAGGTGTTTTCTCTCTTAGTTTGCTCGTCGTCGTATTTGTCCTTTTTTTCTCTTCAAATCCAGATCTTTGAATGGCCTGCTAAGAACTGAACTCGCTCCCTTGCTTATTTTTCGACACATTGACTTACACAAGTGGCCAAGCATCATTCCACTTCGCCAGCCATCTCGCGTTGGCCGTCTCGATCATGGCTCCTGTATATAACGAAGCCCAAGTAGCCCAATTTCTCTCCTTCCTCGAGATTCCTCCGGAACTCTACGCCGGTAATCAGCCCATACAGGATCATCTCCTTCTGACGGTGTTGCACAAACATATGATCACAAAAGTGCCATACGATAACCTTCTACTGCACTACTCTATCCATCGCAATGTCAACCTAGATCCTCAAGCGCTGTTTCAGAAGATTGTCCTTGATGGCCGTGGTCGTGGGGGTTACTGCATGGAGAGCGCTTTGCTGTTCTGCTACATGCTGCGGGCGCTGGGCTTTCAGGTATATCCCGTAGGTGTGAGAGTACGACGGCGAGAGAACGGGGTACCCAAAGGAGGATATCCTGGCTGGTGAGTATGAACTGATTGCGTAATTTGAGATCAGCTATGGCACATATTAACCCGACGTTAGGGTTCACATCGTCAACATAGCCACTCTCCCTGACAACACTACCTGGGTTCTCGACGTCTCCTTTGGCGGCGATGGACCTACGCTACCCGTTCCCCTCATCGAAGGTGCCGAATGGCGCAACATGGGCACCCAAGACGCCCGCATCATCCGCGACTTCATCCCCGGCCAGACGGAGCTCACCCCCGGCCGCCGCCTGTGGATCTACCAATGCCGCAATGCTGCTGACCTTCCCTGGACGAGTTTCTACTCCTTCAGCGACGCCGTCGAGTGGTTGCCCGAGGATTTCGAGGTCCTGAACTGCTACACTGGCACGAGTCCGAAGAGCTTCCAGACGAAGATGGCGTTGGTGGTGAAGTTTCTGAAGAGGGATGGAAAGCCTGCTGAGGGTGGGGTGGACGTGTACGGCAAGCGGATGTTGATTGATGGGGTTGTTAAGGAGAATATTGGCGGGAAGACGAGTGTTGTGAAGGAGTGTAAGAGTGAAGAGGAGAGAGTGCAGGCGTTGAAGGAATATTTCGGTATGGAGCTTACTGAGGAGGAGAAGGATAGTATCAAGGGGCACGATACAGAGCTGGCCTTTGCTTGAGGTCATGTCGGCGGGTTGTGGTCTGATTTCTACCAAGTTCAATGAAGTCACGTCAGTGGGTGTTTGGGATTTAATTAGACTTCTATATTATACTACTGTTCTTTGATAAACGCGGGAGTTGTGAGGAGTTGCTGTAGGAGAACACCGTGCTTTCCTTGCTCTGCTTGGTGACTCTTATCGTAACGAGAGTTTAAGTCGCACGTAATTGTCCTCCGCATCCTTTTCCATAAACACGTTGAGTGTGCCACAGGAAATTACAGGGTCATCCTGATTGTACTGGACAACAAGACAAATCTATTAAACCATACCAACCAATTCTACGATGACAAGTGCTGTCTACGTTTATGAAGTATTCGCATTTACTGTTTATTTACTCTATACTATCTACCTACCCTGTAGCCCCACAAGCCCCACAAATCGCCCTTCGATTTGGCCAATTGCGTAGCTCCATCAGCAACCACGTAACCTCAAGTACCAGTCATAGCTGTCTACAGTAGAGCATCTGGACACTGTTTAAGCTGTCCACTTCGCCAGCTTCGAACCCATCCTCAACCTCTACCCGACAACCGCCGCCACCATGCGCCTCTCAATCGCATCGTCGCTGCTACTTCTCGCAGGTGCTGCCAATGCCGCTTCCTCATGGAGCTTTTCCGACGGCACTGCTTCCGTTAGTTCCAAGAAGACGGAGCGCTCTTCTGAGAGGTGAGCACCAGCTATACGACACTAGCTACTGAGACCTACCGGACAGCCGCTGATACTTCCTAGGTTCGCCGTGAACCAGCACGCGAAGGCTCCGCTCGTTTTGGGACATCAAGATACCCTCAAAGTATCATTGACGACAAAGGAGGACTCAAAGGACACCCGGCCGCACCAGGCATTCCTCGTGGTGACCGAGTCCTCTGGCCTCGAGACTCCCTTTGCGCTCACCGTCAAGAAAACCGGCAAGGGCCAAGTCGAGATTGTGAGCCAATTCGAATTCTTGCCCCGATCCCCCCTCCCAATCTTAGTGCGCAGCTAACGGATCGTTCAGACGCAAAAGGACCTCCCCATCCAGATGCTCCTCTCCGACACTCCCCTCAAGGCCAGCGTAGTTATTGGCTCCTTCGGCTCATCCAAGGGTATCGTGGCCCCCGTTTTCGACATCGACGTTCAGCTCGACTCCAACACACCCGGGCCGCGATACGAGGCCCCCGTTCGATACGGAAAGCGCGAGGAGATTCACCACGTCTTCCGAGCGGACGCTAAGAGCCCGCCCAAGGTCATCTCGCTGGTCTTCGTGCTGGCTATCTTGGCCGCTGTGCCGGCGCTGTTCATTGCAGTACGCTTCTCAATACATCTTACCTTCGTGGCCCGAAAACAAGTGCTAACTAACCCTCTTTTCAATAGTGGACTGCTCTGGGCGCCAATCTCAACCACTTCTCCAAAGCCTTTGGCGCTGCGCCGATCTCGCACGCTGTCTTCTTCGGTTCCATCATTGCCCTCGAGGGTGCCTTCTTCCTCTACTACAGCACCTGGAACCTGTTCCAGATTCTACCCCTCGCGTCTGTCCTTGGAGTTGTTTCGTTCTTGAGCGGAACCAAAGCTCTCAGCGAGGTACAGAGTCGACGGTTGGCCGGTGAGCGGTAAGGGAGAATGGGAATAATCAAGTTTCGCGCGAGTCTCATCGTCGAGCCAAGGCCGTAGGGAGGGTTTTACTAGGAGAGAGGGAAGGCAGTGGCATGCCCCAACGACTCAATAGTTGGTTTACATTGAGAGCATGCCAGTAAAGCCACGGGGCATATACGTGATGTGGTGTACAATAGCTAGAGTGATACTCGAGTAAACATGAAGCGCACAACTCGAGGGCTAAAATGACAATAGATACGAAGAAGAGAGAGCTCATGGTATTTCTTTGAGCATGAATTGATCACTTTACAGTCAATAATGGTCGCAGGACCATATATCCTACGCTAGAGCAGTAGACAGAACACCTGTCTATCTAACTTGGGATAGCTTAGAGTGGGCCTGGGGTGAATGTCATATCGCACGCTCTTCTTAGCTCATGACCAACCAACGCCATGACCTAACCATCATGTGGCAGCAACAACAACTCGTCTAATCAAGTTACTTTTGTGAGAGACTGTTGCGCTTCTTATTGCACCATTTGACTAACATCATCTTCATTCTTCGCCAGGCCCTTTCTGAACCTCGGACTTCCTCAAATATTTGATGCGACAACCTGCAACGTCGTAGCATTCCAGCATCGTATACAAGCTTCGCAACGTCCCACGCTTTGTGCCACTTTCTTCGTCCGTTGGTAGCATCACATATCCTCCCTTGAGGTGCGCCGTGGCGACGAGCTAGCTCAGAACTCTGCGGAGCTGCGCAACAATCGAGCAATCACTATGGCTGCCGTGTACGTCCCGTCCTGCGAATGGTCCCCTCGAATCTCTCCGAACCGTGTCATGATGGACACCTATGCCTGAACTCCTCAAAGCTGGACAATGCATGATGTGCATTGAAAATCTAAGCTGACGTTGTGAGGTAGTAAGAAGGAGTTCCCTTTGCCTGAAGAGACGATCGGTCACCCATCCTATCCGGGAACGATATGGGCCCTCGAGCCTCATCGGGGAGGCAAAGCCGTCGTAGCCAAAGACGTACATCTCGCTTGGGAGATTCACGGCAGCGGGCCGACTAAGCTTGTGGTACGTTGCGAGTTGCTGCGATGCCTTTCCATAGACTGACGTTGGCTCGCAGCTCATCATGGGCCTCGCAGGCGCCAAAGGCTCATGGCAGCGTCAAACAAGGTACTTTGGCCACGACCATGGCGACGAATATTCGGTCCTCGTCTTCGATAACCGCGGCATCGGCGGCAGCGATAAACCCGTCGGACGTTATACAACCAGCGAAATGGCCCGCGATGTCCTCCAGCTCCTCGAACACGTCGGCTGGACCGAGGATCGTGAGATCAACCTTGTCGGTATCTCACTCGGCGGAATGATTGCCCAGGAAGTTGCCTTTGCCGCGCCCCAGCGCCTCAACTCGTTGACACTACTGTGCACCTCCGCTCAGATCAAGAGCACGAAGCCATTCTTCGAGACAATCTTTGACAGGCTAGGGATGCTCATCCCGAAATCTCAGGAGCGCATCATCGTCGATACGGCACTGAAGCTCTTCACGCGCGAGTGGCTCCACGCTCCCGACCAGGAGAACCCACCCGTACCGGGCGTAACGCCCAGATGCAATCCTCCCCCTCCGCCGTCCGAGACCCAAGAGTACGGGCTCTTCGACAGCAACTTCCAGCGCTTCCAGGCGCAGGAGCTCTCCAAGCGGCGCAACCCCGCCGAGCCCTTCTCGACGGCCGGTTTTCTCGGGCAGCTCGTCGCGGCGGGCTGGCATAGCAAATCGGATAAGCAGCTGACCGCCATGGCCGATGCCGTGGGTCGCGAGCGAATCCTGATTCTGCACGGATCGCAGGATAACATGATCAGCGCGCCGAATGGGCAGCGATTGATAAGCGTTGTGAAGCCCGGTGTCGGGCTCGTGGTGGAGGGCATGGGGCACGCCCCGATCATGGAGAGGGCGAATTGGTTCAACAGTTTGCTGGAGGAGAGGTTGGGTGCTTGGGGGAAGCTATGAGGTCAGACGAGATGATTATGTGGTTGTACAAATGATGAAGCGGGCATGACTGTGTTTGGAAATGTCTTAGATGCAAAGATCATGGCAAGTAATGCTGTAGATACGGAGACATGACTTGGGAAAGAGACCAGGAGGTAGAATAGTTTTGCAAATTCGAAATCTGCTACTTCATTGCTTTTGGGTATGCTACACCTACATCCGCTCAGATGTCCACTTCTTAGCTTCTTTTTTTCGTTTACTACTTCCAGCTCACCCAGTTGATGTTTTTTCCAATGACCTATCTGCATTCTACAGCATAACTGTACCGATTCCACTGAGGTTATCCTCATCAATCTGGTTTCTCTTGTCGACACCGCCAGCAATCGGGTTGACGCGGTAGTTGAAAAGGTAGTAGTGAAGCTGTCCGTCACCCCCGCCGAACTTCTGCTGTTCGAGGAACAGACCGTTGTCCATGAGCGAGAGGGCGTTGAAGACGTCAAACTTGAAGCGCTTGGCGAGGATGAGAGCGTCATGGACGAGCTCGTTGAGGCGGGCCTTGAGCGCGGGCTTGTCAAATGGCTGGCGGAGGCCAACCTCGGAAGCGTAATAGAAGAGGTAGGCAACGCGGATGACACTGTGCTTTGAGTTGCCGATGGCGGAAGATTCGATGATGTAGAAGGAGAAGAAGTCGGTGATTTTCTTGTCGGCGTCCTGAAGAGTGTCAGTATTGACCGGACATTGCATTCGTCCAAGCACGCAGGTAAACTTACCTCGACAACATATGTCCAGACAACCTGCTCACCGCTAGGCTCGACCTTGGGTAGTAGCCAGTGATAGGCCTCTTCACGCGAGTACTCTGGAACCATGTCGTACCTAGCCGTGTATCGCTTCATCAGATCGACCACGGCGTCCAAGTCCTTTTCCTGCATCTCGCGCAGACCCTTGGTTGACGTAGTCTCAGGCAGGGCATACTTGCGAACCTGGTACTGGGGCTTGCTGTTTGGAGGCAGCGGGCTGAAGCCGCACTCGTATAGCTTCTGCCAGTTGAGGGCGCGGTGGAAGTAGCGACATGTGCTGATGGGCTTGGGAAGGACAACGCCGGCTGTGTACAGGCCCTGCCAGATCTCGTTGAGGTTGCTGCGGCGGGTGATCTCCTTGATGAGGACGGGCGTGAGGCGCTTGCCGCGGAGCTTCTTGTGGATGGAGAGGAAGTTGACTTCGGAGCACATGATGTACTTGTCGCGAACGCGGAGGCGAACAGGGATGGCGGAGATGAAGGCGACGAGCTTGCGCGAAGTAATGGCGCGAACACCGACGTGGTATTCCTTCTTCCAGCCCGGGGACATGAGTGACCTACAGATATGGTTAGAGCTTACGTTGCGGAGGATCTGAAGGTGGGACTCTTACCATCGCAGGACTGAAGGCGAATAATTGAAGCGGAACATGGCCTCATCGTCCTCGACGTAGTGACCGTTGAGCAGCTCATACACCTCCTTGATCTCGTCTTCCTTAGTCAAGTCCATCGTGACCCACTCGAAGCCAGCAACGAGCGGCGCGGGCTCCTTGTCAACATCTTCAACCTTCTGAATTCGCAGCGGACCTTCCTCCAACTTGCCGTCCTCGCCAAACTTGGGCACGGGCTGCGTCTGCCAGAACTTGTACGAACCCATGTCCTTTGCATTCTTGCCGCCCGCAGCGAGACCAGTCATGATGTCCTGGAGGTTCATCGTCCGCAGCATGCGCGCCGCTTCGTCGGCGGAAGGGTTGGCACTGCCCGTCGCGGCAGAGACCTCCTGGGCCAGGGCTGGGTTGAGGGCCATGAGCTCCTTCAGCTGCTGCGACGTGAGACCGTCGAGGGCTTTCTTCAGGTCCGCTTCGGTGTGGCTGGTGGAAGAGGATCCGGACTTTCCAGTCAAGGCTTCCTTGACCTTGGAGCGCTTCGACTTCTTCTTCTTCTTCTTGCTGCTCGACTCGCTGGCGCCCTCGGTCGTGGTGCTGGCGCTGCCGGCGGCGGCGGTGGTGGGCTGTTCATCTTCTTCGGACTCGGACTCGACCTCGACTTGCTTGAGCTTGGCGTTGGTCTCGTCGACGACGGGCTCGACGGGCTTGGATTCCTCGGCCGGCATGGTGGGCGGTTGCTGGTGAGGGATGATTGAAGGTGAGGGAGGGTTGATTGGTGAAAGGGAGTTGGCTAATAAAGCTACAACTGCTACGTAGTGCGGTGGAGTGGGTTGTCAAGGTGGGCAAGTAGGTGGGATGTGGTTTGGCGGGGTAGGCCGTTCACTTAGTATCCTATAGTAGTCAAGTTGTGTCTGTTGATTGCTTTTTACTGTGTGTGTGAGAGAGAGAGGGAGAGAGGGAAGGATAGATAATCATAAAGGGAAAAGAAAAAGTATATTTGGTATTATCATACTTGGTTCAAGGCTTTGCTGTGAGCAGAAGCTTTTCTTCTTGAAGCTTTGGCTCTGCTCACTCTAATCTCCAACCTCTAACGTTATCAAGCTGTCTCCGAAGCTGCTGATTAACGACCGCGCTGACAGGCGATTCACAGTTTTCTCGACAAGGCCAAGGAACAGAATGCAAGTTTCCCTGCCTTGAAACGGCTCCAAGTCACTGCCTAGTAGGTCTCAATCATCGTTGTAAGTAGTACCGTGCAAGTCAAATGCTCGCATGATGGCTAGTGCGACAGGAGCGTAACCCATGACATTATTATGTCCTGCTTCAATGTCAGTCATGCCTTGGCTACTTCAGGCTTTCGCATTGCTTCGACCAACGCACCTCCGTATGGATACAGTTCCTGGCGAACTATGATGTTAGGCTCAGCCTTCCAGGTTGTCACGAACGCATCCTTACCCTTTCGGATCGTCCGCTGATCCTTCCAGGCTTCAAATTCGGCGTCGTCCAAGATGCCAACGGTCTCGTTTGCTGCAGCCCGGAACAGGACATTATCCTCCGTCCAGGGAATGTCTCGATCGTTCTTAGCGTGCACCAGGTTAATCCGTAAGCGGGTTTTGGTATGCCGGACAATGTTGGCGAGTCTGTCGGCCGAGTGCCACTTATCGACGATGAATCGGTTCACCCAGCGTAGAAGCAGAGACCAGCGTTGGAACGGTGCCAGCACCGGAAAGATGCCGCCGATGCGATACCCGACGAGCAGAGAAGTCAGGTCACTAAAACCAGCGACGAGTGTGATGCCCGCGAACTCGACACCCTTGAGAGCATACCGTTCTGCCACACCACTCACCACTGCCGTCCCCAGACTCTGTCCTAGAAGAACGATGCGGTCGGCAGGTACGCCGGCCACATTGATCGCCCATTCTACCAGCGTGGATGCATCCTGAATCACGCCCGCTTCCGTAGGAGCGCCGGTAGAATGGCCGAATCCTCGGTAGTCGATGGCAATGACGTGGTAAGACGATGTATCTGTCAAAGAGTGGTAGCTGTCGGGTCGTATAGCTTGGGCGACGTGACCGGCATTCTAACGAAACTGATCAGCTCCAAATAGAGATCTGAGAATACAAGGTAGTGGCTTACACCGTGGACTGATGGTAACGGTTAGCGAACGAGGTATACCGACGATATGCACAACCTACAGTACAACACCAATCGTGATTCTGGATCTTCCGTAAGTAGTCGGAAAGACTCGGTTCGGGTGAAGTCCTTGGCAAAACCTGGTGTTTGTGCTTCAACTCTGGCTTCGTTCTGCAGATATAGGGGCAATGGCAAGATATGCCAAGCGTAGATTGTCTCCCCATCTGGCGTGACCATGCTAAACGGGGTGACTTGGTTTCCTAGACATCCCTATTGTTAGTCAAAAGGGTACATCCTACAATGACCAGTTTGAACTTGCGGGCGAACCCCCATTGCTGAGGATTGTTGACGTCGTTCCACCAGAGAGTATTGAACTTATGGGCGTAAACGAAGCTGTAGTATCAACATCAGAAGCTATCTTCTCGAGACAAGAGAGCAGTCATGTTGAAGGGGGCTTTACTGTCGCTGAAAGAACGGGGTCATGCCCAGGCCTATAAAAATGCAATACAGGCCAATAGGTGCGACGACCACGGCGATGGCGGCACGAATACCAGGATGAAGTGACGCAGTCATGACCAGAAAAGTGACGGGAGATCAGACCAGTGCGCTCGAAAGAGATTATTTATAAATACAATGCCACATCTCAGTGCTGATATTTTTAAGTATCATGCGTGTCGACACTCGACTACGCTACGCTAGGTTGCGTGAAGTTGATGATCGTCAGAAGAAGAGGCCTGAGGTTGAATCAGACGTTTCTAGCCGCAACAGGGCAGCTGTTGGAGCGGTACTCTCTGGCTGCTACGCTAACGCTAGAACAAGGCCCCACACAAGAGCTCCGTTGGTTCAGAAGCCAGCCTACGAAGTTCTACAGTGGCTAGGCTGGCCGACTTATACCCAGGTCAAGCTACAGGACTCGACCGCCCAGTCCCCCAAAGGAGACAGACCCCAGAGCACTAGCGACACTCACCTCGCTGAAGCCAGCCAATCACATACCCGGATTTGGCCCGGCTCAGGCTCCGTCCACTCAACTGCAGCGCTGAAATGGGCCTCGGGCTGTTGGTCCTGGGGCTTAACTCGTGCCGCATCATTTCGATCCCCACGTCCAGGTTGCATCCTCAACTTTCAATCCCCATCAACACCTCGCTCGTTTTTAATTTCGACGCCAGCTCTCAATTTTTCCTGGACTCGCTCGCCCGTGACCTCTTAAGCTCCAGTTAAATTGAAAACAATAATAATCAAATCAGGCCCAAAAAATAACTTCAATCTACGACTTCGATTGCACCGAGGAGCCGTCCGCGACGTGCTTCCTTCTCCGCGACGCGCTTCGAAACTGGATGGCCGCCTTATGATGACTTGCTGCACACTGCTCGTGTGATCTATCCGCCCATCTAAGAATACTCCGACATCATGGAGAGAAAGCGCAAGCTTCCTGCGCGAGCTGCGGCTCGTAGCGAACAAGCTGCCAAGAAACGCAACATCACTCCCCAAGAACGCTCCTTGACGCCAGCTGCCCCGACGCCGCCGCCGCCGCCGCCGCCTCCTCCTGCACCGAAGTCACCTTCTCCTCCACCCCTACCAAAGACGATACAAGCCGGCAAACCGCTCCCTACGGTAGAAGTTGCGCAGCCCGAGGATCTGTCGACGAAGGACTATCAATCCGTGGGCGAGAGGTAAGCTAGATACCTACCTTGACCAAGCCGGGGATCCCAAGCTAACATTCTTCGCAGTGGTGTACTCGCCGAGTCACTATCCCGATCGCGTCAGAAATGGATCAGCCAGGGTCTGTTTGCCAAGTATTGGACCAAGCCTCACAAGCGAAAGGGTGTCGTGGTTGAAGACCCCAAGAATCCTCCCAAAGAGACCATGTCCAAGGTTGGCGCCGTCACCATCACAATTGAACCACACATTGTCGAGGCGACCATGTACGTGGTTAAAGACCCCAAGCCGCGACCGCAACCGACACCACCGCAACAGCAAACTCGACCTCTCATCCAATATGGGCCACCGAACGGCTCTATGCCTCCACCTCCGACGCCCTTGTTAGCGACACCGACCCCTACACCACCCGCACATGCTACCTCACGGCCAATTGCTCAGAGCCCATCGCCATCGTCAGCACCTGTACAACCTCGTGCTCAGCAGTCGCCAGGGGCCAGTTTTAAGCCTGCTGCGCCTCCTCATCCGAGCCACAATACCCCTTCACCGAGCCCCAGCTACCATGCCAGGCCGCTAGCACCTGGAGCGCCGAGGGCACTTTCTGCAACTCCGCCTCCGATAGCTCGTGCATCGCCGACGAACCATCCCCCACCGAATACCGTCCCGGCAACGGCGCACCCTGGCGGAGCTGCGTCGCCAGCAGCATCTTCACGACCTCCAGTAGGCTCACAGACTACCCCCGTAACCAAGGCAGCAACCCCGGCAGCAGCGCCAGCGGCGAACCCGGCTCCTGCGAAACCTACCGCGCACGATCCTGTCATTGCCATGCTAGCTCAGAAGGCCTCGGGGGAACCAGAGCTTAGAGACCTGATGAAAAAGGTGGCTATTGGACAAGCAACGCCAGAAGAGCTCAGCAACTTCCAGAAAATCATCGACCAACTCAACGCCGAGCACCGCCGCAAGAGCAGTGATGCCTTGGCAGCAGCTGATCGGCTCCTCGTGGATAATCGATCTGTGAAGTACTTTGCGGACGAAGTTCGCACTATTCTCGACATCGTACTAGCCTCGAACCCCAACCAAAAATCGACAGAACTGCGGCCACCGCCACGGAGTGACCCTCTAGTCGTACTGCTGGTCAAGACGGCACTCGAGGATCAACGCACGAAGGACATGATCAAACGAATCGCCGAAGTCCGACCTGGTTATACCGATGCGCAGGACCTGAAGGAGATTCTCGAAAGGCTACACCGCGACATGAAAACCGTCCCACGTGCCTCGCCTGTGCCTGTTCAGAGCAAGCAGTCGACGCCCAATGGGCTCCCCAATGGACAAGCGGTGAAGGCTCCTCCACCACAAGCAGTCGCCCCCCCAAACCCGCAAGCCTTGCGCTCCAAGGGCCCTCCTCCGGCCCCTAAGCCAGATATATCAGCAGTCCTGTTCGACTTCGGAAGCGGAGATCGATATCTTTTCCCCAAGTTTAGCATTCTAGAATACCTCTCCACCTCTTCAGGCCAAGAAGTTGTGGCATCTTTCTTGATCGTACGCAAGGGGAGCATGTCAGAGTACGGCGGAGACCCGCAGCTGGACTACTATCAACCTGTCACAATTCGATTACACACACCTACCGGCCGACATCTGGAAAACCTGGCCAGGGCCGTTGCACCGCAGGACGAAGTGCGACGCTATATGAATGATGTGATGGACAACATGACGCGTGCAGAGTATGTCTTACTAGCGATGAGGCTACCGAGACACAATGGCGAGGGCGACAAGGACGTCAGCTCAGACGAGCCCAAGACCAACACCTTGACGCCTAAGCCTGAATCTGGATCGGAGCCAGCTCAGGTATCCAAACCTCCTGTCCTATGGACCGCAGGAAAAGATTCGAAACCAGCGGGCTCAAAACCATCCAAGTCACTACGAGACCCGGAGCAGGAAGCAGAAATTCGATACCAACGTCTCGTCAACTCGGTGGCAGCCAAGAATACTGGACCTGTATAATTATAGCGAATCAATTGGTCAACAAGTTTGTATTTCTCTCCCGCATGCATAAGATATGCTCTAAGCATCTGATGGACAACCGGACTTGTTTTTGTCGGAATATGGAGTAATTGGCGAAAACGGGACCTTTAACGTAACAATGTCTCGACCCCTTCGGCGTAATTCTTTCGGACTCTACTCTAGATGTGAGACTGATGTCATATCGGTCTGGTCAGATCTACAGACGGCATCCCGTGAAGATGATGGGTCAAGGTAGCGCGGTTGAGTCGTGCTTTGATAGGTGAATTATCTTGATTTGCCTAGCCTCTCTTGTTATGATTGAAGGAAGCGGTGGCTGTCTTAAAGATCTAGCTTTAACGAGCATAACAGTGTCAGTATTGAATCATATCATTCTGCTCCTTGACTTGTTCAGCGATCGATCAACTTCCGACGAGGGTTTGAGCCATATGACAGTCGTATATCCCATCCCCTAACGGGACATTTGGCTCAGCACATCCGCACCCACACGCTGAACGAGTAAACCAACAAGCTTCCCAGGTGTCTCGACCAGCCACGTAGGAGGATTGTTGGCGTACTTGTGCTGATCGTAGAGGAAGCCGATAAACGCCTGGAGCGCACGTCAGCATCGGACGGGCGAGTGTTGTAGGTGGTATACGAACCAGGTTGTCTAACAGGAGATTGTGAACGTGCTCTTCCATTCTCTTGCTCTGCCAGGGACTAGACCCTTTCAAACCTAAGAGCGCATGCTCCAGCATCTGAACAGCCTGTAATTACGATCAGTCCTTGATGTTCTGGGGGAAATGTGTGGAGTGAAGATGGCCTACGTCTGCCCATACGCTCCAGTCAAGCATGCGCTGATTTCCCATACCCAAACGCATGGCTTCAAAACTTTGCTTTGCCGGTCGTCAGCATCTTCAAGCGCTGCGTGAACATTGGCCGTGAGAGAGGAGTAAGGTGGTTGACTACCTTGGAGAGACGCAACTGGCGTCTAGCCTGGGGAGCAATGACAAGGAGGAACTTCTGCGTGCGGATGATGTTCCCGAGAAGCAGATCGCATAGCTCATAGTCCTCGGGCGTCTCGTGCTTTGAGAACAGGTACTTGTGCCATTCGCTCTCGATGGAGCTGGGTGCCGTGAGGGAGACGGAGACGGAGAGGCTGGTGAGGCCGAAGAGCGCGGCGAAGATGGATAGGAGCTTCATTGCGTCGGCGATGCTTGACGATCGATCGTGATCGAGCAGCTTGGCAGAGATGAAGTGAGCTAGTGTTGATATTGGCAGGTTAAAGAGGATCATGCTCGGGACGAACCTTGTGGTAAACTTTTGGGGAGGTGTTTTGTTTTTGAAAGCTAAAGCAGTACGCGCTTGGGTATTGAGAAGATTTATTCTTATAGTGTATTGTTATGGATGGATTGTCCTTGTTGTGATGTCTATCTATTGTCGAGATCGTGTTGATGGTTTACAGCCTCCAAGTTCTTGAGCGTGATGTTTACTCCTCCGTAACCTTGACTTCCGTGGTAGCTAAACACTCCGAACGCAGATAACATGCGCTTTAAAGCAACCAGACTTTAATTATAATACTCACAAACATCCATCGAGACAAGACAAGCTCGTTCAAGTTGAGACTGTTGCTGTAGGAGGCTCCATGGTCCTTCACCTAGATCTTTCCCCCTTCGATGCTCGATGCTCGAGGAGGCCATCGAGATCTCAGTCTATCACGCGTCACTCCTGCGAGGAATTCCTGTCAACACGCATTCGCTACGAAACTCTGAATTTGAGTTATGCCCATAGAACTTCTCGATCAGCGCTGACCAAGGACTGCTGCGAGGTCGGCAGCTGCGAGGCTTGAGCTTACGCCCCAGATCTCGTCACGAGGATAAGATGGCTGGAGAAGACAGATCGCTGTTACCAGGTTCCTGGTCGAAGCTCGAGTATTAATATCAGAGGCTGGTTCTCGAGCCAACCTCTCAATCCCGTCTCTCCCAAGTACAACTCATCCCTCGCACGTCCAGAGTGACTGGCCGTCACCCAACCTCGACCATCATGAGAATCACCACCACCACCACCGCACTCCTCCTCACCTATCTCGGCCTTGCCGCCGCCCTCCCAGCCCAGGACCCGATCAAGCAGGAGGATCGCCTGCTCGCCCGCGGATGCGGTGCATGCGGACACAAGGAGGAACCAAGCGGCAAACATGCCAAGGGCGGCCGAGTCGAGCGTGTCATTGATGTTGGGTGTTTTTCTGGGAAATGGATCCCAAGCACTCCCAAGAAGCCTCCCAAGGTAAAGACGTTCATTGGGGGAGCTGGAGAGGGGGTCATGCGCGCTGGTGCGCCTACTCCGGCCTTTACGCTCGGTCGTCGGGATCCCGCACCCGGTCCCGATCCCGTGGCCGACCCGGATCCCGTGGCCGATCCCGATCCTCGCGGCTAGGGAGAGGCTCTTGGAAGGAAAACGACAAACTCTTTGGAACCTAGAAGGCGAATACGATGGCGGTGGATATTGTCTCTTGTTTAATGATACTGGGGTGTCCTTTTTAATCAAAAAAATCACATCCCTTCGTTGATCGTCGTAACTTGGAGTCAATGAATCAATTCAAAAGCGTACAACGGACGAGACCAATACTGAACAGATATGGGAACTTACAAGAATTAAAGTTGATGTTCCGAGATTCTAAGTGACTTGACTAAGCATCGTATGTGAGCACATACAGACTTCTCCTAGACGTGAAAGAGACTCCCAACGTAGAAGAATTCTAGTCGAGTAACTTCTCCAGCCTTCGTTTTTTCAGACCACTCTTCCTACCGCTTCTCCTCTCTTCGATGTAAACAAACTGGTCATGTCTTGGGAATTAAGATTCACCTGCTCATGATGGTTTCCAAGAAAACAGGCCATTAAAGAAAACCATAACACGTCCACAACGCGACAACGCGACCAACAAATCCAAATCCAAACCCAAACCTTGGAGAGCCATGCATACGCGAACCATGGAGTCAAAGATCCTGCCTGACACGTTTCATCTGGCCTTTCGCATGCGTCATGTTTATTGTATGTTTCCCCAGGCATATTCCTCTCAAATACCGAGACACGTAGACAGACAGACAGATGTGCGATGGTCTTGGTTTCTCTACTCGGCTCTAGGAAGATTACCCGATCTTCAACATGCGGCTCTTAACCTCGATCCTCTGCTTATTCACGGCGACATCTGTCGCCATAGCGGCAGGACCAGAGGGCTTCCAAACCGGTCCTTCGTCACCCAGGTTGAAGATGGGCGCGTATGGCGACCACGATGGAATAATTGACGAGGTTGAAGCCTGCGTCGCTTTAAGAAGTTATGAGTGGCTCCTGTTCAGTGCCATGAGCCCTTTGAGCTTGATGACCCCTCAAACGAGTCAACTTCTTTATGTTGACCCCAAGGATCAAGGCGATATCACTGGGGTAAGTGGTCACACCTTCCAACTAAAGCATCTCAAGCTAAACGCAGAGCGTAGCTCGTCATGCGAGTGATGATGCTCTGGTATGACCGGATGGAGAGGTTCAAATCTCAACTCAAAGCGACTCCTAGCTGGGATCATGAGGCCCAAGTCCGCGTTGTGTCTTGCTACACTCACGTAAGCAACGCCCGAGATATCAGAGCCGCAAACAACTGACGCACGGTAGTACAACTACCAGGTTGCCGTCTTCTTACGAGCATTGAGCAAACAAGCTCAGTATTTCGATGCAGCCGATCCAGTCCGATGCCTGATGATCGACAAGATCAAGGCTCTCTACAAGACTTATGATGTAAGCAGAGACAAGGCCGGCTCTGGGGAGCAGCGAGGGAAGCTAACGTAAAGACAGGATATTGCGCTGCATCTCTACAATTCCCCTCTCCCCAAGAGCAACTCAAGGATACTCCTGAACTTGAGTTTTGCCAAGAGTATACCGGGGTACTTCAGGACAAAGTATGGTGCACCTCCTCGGCAACGCCAGCACATTGCCAAATGGGTGAAGGCAAACGACCCTCCTCTTCTTCAGGGCTTAGGATCATTCAAGGCCGCACTGGAAGCCTGGACTTGTAATAGGCATGGAGCGAAGAAGCACGCTTTGCTTACCGGAACCGAGGAGACCACCGCATCCAACAAAGCTCTCTCACGCTTGGACTCAGGCAAAGTAAAAGAACCACCCTCTCCATCTGAGTCTATTCTGGCAGAGGGAAAGAATCTGGAAAAAATTAGGCCGGAGGATTTAGGCGATGAGCTTGCGAAGAAAATGGACGAGGTAAAGGAGAAGGCAGAAAAGAAGAAGGCTCAAGAGGCGGAGGAGGCCGACAGAAAAGAGTCAAAGGAGCAGGATAGTGAGCAGAAAGCTACCAAAGAGGAACCTGCTAAGAAGAAACCAGTCAAGGAAGAGGTAGAGGGAGAGGGGGAAGCGGATGCAAAAGCGAGGGAGGAAGAAGAAGCGAGGAAGGGCGAAGAAGCGAGGAAGGAAGAAGAAGCGAGGAAGGAGGAAGAAGCGAGGAAGGAGGAAGAAGCGAGGAAGGAGGAAAAAGCGAGGAAGGAGGAAAAAGCGAGGAAGGAAGAAGAAGCAAAGAAGGAGGCTGAGATGAAGGAGGAGGCTGAAAATAGAGAGAAAGCTAGAGAGAAGGAAAAGGCCGAAGACGAAAGAAGAAAGCAAGAAGACGAAAATGAGAAGAAGCTCAAGGAGGATACTAACAAGAAACTTGAAGAAGAGATCAAGAAGAAGCTCGAAGAGGAAACTAATAAGAAACTTGAAGGAGAGATCAAGAAGAAGCTCGAAGAGGAAACTAACAAAAAACTTGAAGAAGAGATCAAGAAGAAGCTCGAAGAGGAAACTAATAAGAAACTTGAAGGAGAGATCAAGAAGAAGCTCGAAGAGGATGTGAAGAAGCTCGAGGAAGAAACCAAAAAGCAATTTGAGGATGAGATGAAGAAGAAGAAGCTCGAGGAGGATGCTAAGAAGGAGCTCGAGGAGGCGAACCGGAAAAGTCTCGAGGACGCGCTTAAGAAGCTCGAGGAAGAAACCAAGAAGCAATTTGAGGAGGAGATGAAGAAGAAGAAGAAGCTCGAGGAGGAGAACAGGAAAAGTCTCGAGGAAGCGCTTAAGAAACTGGAGGAGGAAACTAAGAAGAAACAAGAAGAGGCTAAGAAGAAGGAGGAAAAAAAGAAGTTGGGATTGATAGGTGATTTATTCGGGCGCATTTAATGGAAGGCCAGGGCTCAAAAATTGGGTAGCGCAATCGAAGCATGCTGGTCTGGCAGTCAGTCTCATCTCATCTCCTTTCCCCCGAGCAGAAGTTCCTTGCACGAGTAGAGGCTCATCAGCCAGCTTACACGCCAGCTTACACGCCGACATGAGGTTGTTCGCAGTCAGTCTCGACAATCATGCCGGAATAGCCTCATTGGCAGCCTTGGTGAGGAGGATATTAGTGTCAAGTTGATATTTTGAGAATCCCTTGCAACTCCATCCAGAAACAAATACTGAGCAGAGAAGCTGCAAGATATGTCGCGCCCAAGAAACGAAACAGTAAATTATATCGTACAAAATATAAACCTTTTGAAACCAACCAGATAAAGAAAATGAAGAAGAAAGAAGAAGAAAAAGGCTGCTCTTTGTGCGCCATTCTCCTCTCTACGTCAAACTTTCTGTCGCGACACCTATTGATAGTAGACCCTTGCTCTTAAACTGAGATCTGGTTAGACGATGAATACAATTACAGGAAAGGATACCTTACAGAAGTAGTGTAAAATCCGGTAATGGCTGTACCTGGCTTCGATACCGTAATCTCGTGAATAGTGGCGATGGATTCATCCATCTCCCCCCCAGACTGATATCGATCGACGTAAAAGGATCGTCCAAAGTTGGTACTTATCTGCGCACATGTTAGTCAATCCTCTATAAAGCTAAATAAAAGCACAGAGCTAGTCATCAAGTTGAAATGGCTCACCTTGAGTGCATGCAGCTGGCCGTGGTTTTGATACCACTTTTTATACAGCCCAGCGGAATGTTGGTCGTATGCCACCCTTACAGACTCGATTCGTTCGCCGCCAGGACCATCGATTCGGAAACAGGTACTTGAGAACTCTTGTTCGTCGGCACGTGCACCCATAAAGAGGCATTCTTGAGAAGCGAATTGGCTGTTGAACTTGAAGCTAAAACCAGCGATACTTTCGTCGCCTACGGTCACGTTTATTTCTTCCAAGTGTTTCAGGTACTCGCCTCCAGGTCCACCGAAGTGGCACAGTTCTAGAGGCTGATAACGCCTGAAGAATTCGGTTTGGCCGGGGAAATGATTAGCGTTGAGCTTCAGATCCGTGAGAGGTAGCTGAGGGTACCAGAGGCCATTGCTTCTGAGCTTGTCGTCTGCGGAAGGCAGCATTTCGTCGTCGAAGTCGTCAAAGTCATCCAAGGTTTCAACACTCAACGAGACCATTTTGCAAGCCTAAGACGGGTTTTAGCATCAAAACTTACAGGTAATGGTGTCTAGGAGTTAATGCTCACGTCAAAATTGGCTTCGATATGCCTGATTAAGCTCGAAGTGATAAGTCGGCGGGTGATTGGGGCATGCGATGAGCCAAACCATTCTGATTCGGTTCCGGCGACGGACACGCACCGAACACCATGAATTCCTTTTGGACCAACAGATAACACGAGACCTGCAAGAGATTTAATTTTGAATCGTGGATTAAGTCCAGATTTCCTGTAGCCCAGTTGCACTGGTTTTCCTTCCAAGGGGAAGAAGCGCAGCCCTGCAACATATTCAACATCACCAAAAGAGACAATTGAGAATTCAATCTCGCTTAGGCGATCAGGTATCACCACTGACTGTCCGTGGATAGCCCTGCACCCCTCATCGAGAGTAAAGTCAGGCCCAAAGTCTAGCCCGTATCCTCGCAACTCTGCAGCTACCGTGAGCGGTTGTGGAATCCGCAGGCCAGAGTAAACGGACACGGGTTCGCCGAATCCTTCATTTTGTAGGCTTAGCAAAGTCTTGATGGATTGTATCAGCTTCCAAACTCTGGCTCTGTTTTGAAGCGCTCCACATCGGCGTAGGTTGTTAGTGCGGCGGTAAAGACCCCTCCAGTCAACCTCTGCCGTCCTTCTCCAAGGTTTTGTCTCGAAAAGACACGATTTCTCGGAATCTATTTCGAATCTGGAGGCCCAGAATTGCTGATCGTAAAATATGGTTTTGAAAGCTCTCGAGGCATGGCGAAGTTGAAGGTAATCTGAGGTAGCTAAATACCCAGCGATTTGGCCGCGGAGCTCTTGAGGTAAGCACGCAAAGACGTCATTTCTTGCTAACATTGACTCGGATGTAGGTGACGTCGGAAGATTGAGTTCCTCTGCGAATGTCTCCTCACGTAGAAGGCGCAGGAACTGAGAAGCCTCGTCATTGTCGTCGGGCTTTTCCCCGGCCACTTGTGCAGCGACACTAGGTTCCGATAATGGACTGTCCAATGTTTTGAGAAACAATCCGCCAAAGTTATGATCCCAATCAAGGCCAGCATTGTAAGTTGAAAAGGGCATAGATTTGCAGAGTCGGTAGAGAAAATCTATAGGCACAGGGGCAGGTTCGTAAGCCTTTTCTAAGAGATGCCAGCATGCTTCGTGAAATGGGTATCCGTAGCGGTCGTTGCGGGGGCTCTGGTAGAGGACGCCGATTACATCATGGCGAGGAAATGTGTAGCCAGCATCATCCCATCGAGCATCGTACTTTTCAGGAGCAATCCATTGTGACATGCGCTCGCTATTATAGAAGCCTACACCTGTGATCCCGATACGTCCGTAGCGTTCATCGTACACTGTTATCCTGTTAGCTGCTGAGAGCTCACTCTGCACTTCGTACGTCGGGTACAATACTCACAAATGCGGAACTGATTCAGCCAGTGAGGTGTGTCTGGCTCAGAGACGTTGAAAACGACATGTCCGCAAAGGATGCAAGACGATATGTCCCTGTCAAATTCATACGGATTCATTTTGTGTGAACTGGAAGTTGTAAGTTGAATCAATTGAGTTCTCACAAGAACGAGGAAGCGGGACAGTATTAGGGAAAGACGGTGAAAGCGCAACGACGTAATTGTGTAACGCAGGTAAAAAATCACATGACGCTTATGTCGTCTAACACGACAGCCCCTTTTCCGGCCTGAGTATAATCTTTTGTAACCGTTAGAGCAGTAGATGCATACACGAACCACATCGTCCCGGTGTGATGAGTTGTGATATGACCCGCCGAGATGGGCTTCATAGAGATGGTGGCGTCAAGCGTTCAACCCTTCGGGCTTGGCCGAGCTGAAAATGTCCCGACGAACCATCACCAGTCTAGCCAGGGCATGAAACGCTACATATTGTTTTGTAGTAGAGTAAGTGGAGGGGGGGGAGCTTTACCATGTTTCTTTGCGAACAAGGTCCTAACCTCCACGAGCTGTTTCGCGCGGGAGCTGTATAGTGAGTGTGTCGTAACTCGCACTTGCAACAAACAGTGGGTTGAGGGGATTTAGTGCCAAGTTTCAGACACAACTACCAGTTCCAATATGTCGGTTCTTAAAATGGGGTCCAGGCTGTCCGACTGGTATGTTAGTAGACGGAAGCTCGGTATCCTACGTCTTCTTTAAGGCAAGAATGGACATCGCGTGTCCCAAAGACCCGTAAAAATGGTGGGGAAAAGGACGTTTGAGACAACGGGCATCGGGGGGCCGATGGGCCGATGCCATGTGGAAATCCTACTTGAGCAGTACGGAGTACTAAGAAGTAAGACTGGCATGTATTTCGCAACGTTCTGTCTCTAACAAGCGGACCACCCTGTTCCCACCAGGAATTTACTCCAGCGTGATCAGAAGTCCCTTGCGTTCGAGGTGTTGCAGGTTTGCAGATGTCTCGCGTCACGTGCGACGGCTGGCTCCCTCACTTACGTACCTACGTAATAAATCGGCAACGCTTCAACAAGTCGGTTTCGTTCCCTCGGAGGGTTAAGATTTGAAATCCAGAGCGAGGCGTCAAGATTCTTCAGATCATCCTGCAAGACAACCATCCTTCACATCGTCTGACCTTCATCGCGGCACCGCCACCGCCCGCCACGGAAGGCCATGCGAATCCCTTCCTGGTGGTAATAAGCGGGGAATTTACTGTGGCTATGAAGCTGAACACAGCAGACAAGAAGTGGGCAAAGTTCAAATTTCCATTTCAAGATTGCGGGGTTCCTAGGTCATGTGCTTGCTTTTGAATTATGGCTAGCAGACATCACGTAGCGTCTCGTCATAGATCTACCGGTCTAGGAAATCTGCTCCAGGCTTGAAATGAAGCTTCTGGGTGCGATTGGTGAAGTACATAGTGGCGTATCGTACCGAGTATCTTTGCAAGTTCGCCAAGCCTTCTAGAAAGAAGGATCCGAAGAACTCAATCCTTCTCCACACGAAGACTGCACAGCCTCAAGAGATTGGTGGCTGTCGGATGGCAAATACCTTGGACCATACTACAAATGTCGGAGATCTTGGAGGTTGTGTTTTCGATTGCTTCCACTAGTTGTCATTAGTTTGTGGCTGTGAAGACAATTGCTTACCGTTCCTAATTGCACCACGGCAAGTTTGGCTGAAAGAAAATTGAAACGTGCAATCTCTGATCCATAGAATCACCGAAACAGCCCTTGCTCAGCCTTGCGAGTGGGGTTGGGCAGACTCATTGTAAGCTTGCAACTTTGTCTCCGGTCTGATCTGATCTGATCTGATCTGTTCTGTTGGCGCATTGTAAACCCATTCATGCGGCGCCCACTTGAATGTGTTGCTGCATCTTAATACCAAGAACTTTAATAGGGACTGCCATACATGCTGCATTAACGAAAAATAATTGTATGGTACACTAGTCATAATGATTCCTGTTTATTCCTATCAAAACCTATTAACAAATCAGTTACGGTGAAAGTGTTTTGGTGCTCTACTACCTACTACGCTTCAATGAAAAAATCGAGAAATAGTTCCTGCTTGATAGCTCCAGAAACCCGCACGCAATCTCTTTAAGCAGTGGCTATGAGTGAGCACTAGTCCCAGCGTGGATTCGATGCAGTCATGCATCTGCTTTTAGTGAGTTTCTGCTCGCATTCGCAAGGGTCCTACCGCTCGTTCGCTTGCTCTCGATCGTGAAAGTACTGCGCAATCAAGTACTACTGTAGAAAGGTAGTGGCCAATTTTCGGGTGCGGCTTCTACTAGTAGTGACCTCATCACTGTTCCCAGGGGCGATCACCAGATGTGCCTTGGCAACCACGGCCCTTTCACACCACGAATCAGTGGCGGTCATCGGATGTCTACTACGTAAAATAATAATTCAGACGTTTACGAGCTAGAGCTGTACCTAGTTTTCAGCTGGTGCCCGGCTCCTTTGCGAAGCTCCGAAGGTCACTTCTTACTTGAGGCGAATTGGGTAAGTAAGACAAGGTAACGATACCCTGTCATCAGGTACCTAACCCAGCCTGCTAGGCTTTCATGCTGTGAGTTTCAAGGGAACAGCGATTGACTTAGTCCCCACCACCTTTGACACCACCTGGTTTTCAGCGTGGCTGTTCTTCATTTTATTTAAAACCTGCCCATCCGCACGATTGCTTGTAGCTCTCAAAGCATCAACTTTACCGCTTTTTTGGTTATCGTGGTAGCGGGATTCATCGCCATTGCTGCTTATTTAAAATACTTTACGCTCTGCAAGATCAAATCGAAGACTTGCGTTTTCTCGAAGCCAACCTGCATAGATTTTCTCTACTACCAATAGCGCCACAACATCCGCCAAGATGAGATTCGATCTCGCTTTCTTGGCGTTTACGCTCTTCACCTCAGCGGCGGCTTCCGCCATCGATGGACCTCGAAACTTTGAGCGTATCGACTCTGGTGCTCAATCCGGCGAACACGAACTCTACAAGCGTCGCGGAGGAGGCGGCGGCGGTGGACGCGGAGGTGGTGGTGGTGGACGTAGTGGAGGTAGCAGCGGCGGCTCTAGCAGAGGTGGTTCCAGCAGCGGCGGTTCCAGCAGAGGCGGCTCTAGCGGTACTTCTTCTCGACCCTCTAACGCGTAAGTAAATTCCCAGGTCAATGGTTTGGCGGAATTCCCATTGTCGTCGTCATTACTCACACTTTCTCGCAGGCAACCCAACTCCAACCGAGGCGGTGTTTCTCCTGCTGGCTCTGGACCCTCTCGCTCCTTCGCTGGTGGTCGATACTACGGCGGTGGCGCGAGAACCCCTTATAGGGCCGGTGGGAGATCCCCTCGCAATATTGCACCTTTTGCTTTCCTTGGAATTGCTGCTCTTGCCTTCTGGCCCGGTGTCTGGCTATACGGTGCCCACCTATACGATTACGATCGGCAATACAAGTATCACAATGCGTCCAGCGACGAGGATGAGACTCGCCGCGTCATTTGCGGCTGTGCCCAATACTCCGTCTGCGGCTGTGATGAACCTGAGGACGACGAATTTGACGAGTATATGGAGGACCTGATCGGTAACGGCAGCTACGCAGCCCTGAACAAGACCATTGTCAACGTTGCTAAGGTCAACGGTACTTGGTCCATTCTTATCAACGGCACGTTGCCCAACGGCACCACTACTGCAGAGTCATCGAGCTCGTCAAGCTCGTCAGGCTCGTCAGACTCGCCAGACTCGGCCGCCGGTCGTGGCATGCAAGGATTAGTTACGGCTATG
This sequence comes from Coccinonectria pachysandricola, assembly GCA_003693555.1. Taxonomy (NCBI): domain Eukaryota; kingdom Fungi; phylum Ascomycota; class Sordariomycetes; order Hypocreales; family Nectriaceae; genus Coccinonectria; species Coccinonectria pachysandricola. The sequence goes on from QUZF01000023.1 coordinate 953,496, forward strand.
GGTTATTGGCCTGCTGTTGCTGCTGTTGTTGCTACCGTTTGGCTGGTTTAAATGATTTGACGAAGCGGCAAGAAATTGCTAATCTGAATGCGTGTACGTTTTCTATTCTTGTCAATACGTTCTGATACTGGCTTCATGTTACTGGTTACTACGCCATCGGTCGAGTCAGCGTGGCGGAGCTTTATGAGACAAGGTGTTAGGCTCTCGGAGGAGGTGATGAAGATACCACATGGACGAATCGATAGTTTTTGTCTATATCGACTATTAAATGCTCCTTATTATTTTACTAATGATTGTCGTTGTCTCTTTTTTCCCTACACGCCCAGCATAGATCCTGGTAAAATCGTTTAAATGAACTTTGCATGGCATCATGGACTTATGTACTACTGACCCATGTTATCCTAAAGATCGCTAAACAGACGAACAAACAATACTGACAGTACGTGTAAAATTGCATTCAGACCATTGCTCGTAGTGGATAGGCAAACGCAATGATCCCTTCTCATATTTAGACCGGTAGAGATTGAAGTCATCAATCCAAGACCTGATAATTAGCCAAATATCAAAGTAGGGCTGCTAGTATCATCATAGTGGTAGTACGGCCGATGTTCATGCGAAAAGCCTGGTGATTCGATTTGTTTGCGGAAGTAAGTCAGCAGAAGTATGCCAGCGAATTCAAAAGCTGACTGGGATGTATGTGTCTCTTTGAGATTGGATATGAACTTTTTGTGTACGGTCATAGCGAAACCAGAAAACACTTCTCCGCAGGCTCACAGAGAAGGTGGTTAACAAAAGACACAAATCCAGGTTGACTTTTCATTCTTTAGCCTTTGACTCGCCCATCAATCAAAGTACATTTTAACTTCAGTGAGATATAACCTCCCCAACACCCCCCCTTTTTTTTTTTCTTTTTTTTTTCTTCGCTATTGCCTCTTGTGTGTTCTTTATCAAGTACATTGATGAGAAGACAATTGACCGAAATATCTCCTCGACTCTGGTTGTTGCTCTTTATCTTCCACCTTAAAACTTAACAGGCGCCCTTGATTCGCTTATCAAAAGAGAAAATGTGATAATAACTCTGTACCTAGACTTACTAATACTGACAACGTCTGGAGTTGAACGTTTTGCGGCACTCTTATTAACTTCCGAGCTACCCCACACATGCAGCGCTTTCGCGCAGACCACCAACTCTCTTCCAGACAGTACGTACCTGCTAACTTAAGTTAGTATCTTGACCAGCGGCTGCTGACTGATCAATTTTCTGTTTGACAGTTCCCCATCTCGCAACTTAGCCGCAACAACAATCACGACTGCGATCAATCGTAGATTATTCATCGCGAATTCCCACCACGCCCCACCCGAACGATACGATTCCTTGCACGCTGTTTCCTTCCCACCAGAAAGTTAGCATACGACTACCTGTTGGAACCAAGCATGGTCTAAGCTTTCTCTTTCCCGCTACAGCCTTGGCAGTAGTTTGATGGAGTTTTGCAAACGATCGCGATAATGGCCGACGAAAGCATGAACGGCAATAATTCTTCGCTTGACGATAGTGACTGGAAGGCTCAGAAAGCCGCCGACGACCGCGAAATTGCGCGACTTCTCGAGCAGAGCCAGGATAGCGCCAACGACGGCTTCAAGCTCGACGATGCTCCCTTCGACCAGACGAACAAGGCCGACGATGCTGAAGACTTCGAGGATATCAGCGACGATGACCTTCCGGATGAAGAGGAGCCCGCCGCAGGGCATTCTGTGGAGATGCCCGGTCTGACCGACGATGGCGGGACCAGCAACGATGCGGACGACCTGTTTGGCGAGGGGCCATCCTCGCCAATGGAGGCTACGTTTGGTCCTTCCTCGCCAGCGCCTCACGTTCGCGATGCTGAAGTTGGCGAGGATTCCCAAGCTATGGATACTAGTCTCAGCTTTCCTGGAATCAACTTCGACCCCGAGCCCCATCAGGACGCCAACCAAGACCTCGATATTCCTGCGCCCGCTGAGACAGTCGAAGACCTGCTGAAGGCTACGTGGCCTGCTTTCAAAAAGGGACACGTATTGACGTGGAGCGAGTTATTACCAGCGAAGAAAGCGACTTGGAAGGAGAAGAAGCCACCCAAGAAGCCCAAGCAACTGGTAACGAGCAAGTTGAATCTTGACCTTGCTCCTGATCAAGAGAAGGCATTCCGAATTCCTGGTCCAGCAGCACCGTCACGCAAGAAGAGGTTACAAGAGGCTGAGTCTAGAGGTCTCGTTCTTTGTGGCCAAGAGCAATTTGAGAAAACGGAGGAAGCCGTCCAATTTGACGTTGACCAAGACTCTGATTCGGAGACCATTGCAGGCTTTAGTTTGCGTGACATCGAACTTGCCTGCGAAGATTGGAATGCGCATATTGCCGTGGTGGAGGAAGACTTCAAGGCGCGCCAGAGAGCTGAACAGGAGCTTCAGCAGTCGAAAAAGCGCGTCGTTGAAGAGCAAGATGATGAGTGGGATGCGGAATTCTTAATGGATACTAGGGACGACACGCAACCTCGCCCAAAGAAGCGCAAAACCGTCAGACTAGGGCTACCCGAGATTCCTCGATACTCAGCCTCATCCTTTGACAACTTCGAGGAAGCGACTCGTCGAGGCGCAAACAACGTACATCTCGACATGAGCGACCCTTACCTTCTTCTGGAGACGCAAGACTTCAAGCGAGCGGTCAAGCTGCCACGCCAGGAGACGAAGCTTAAGCGTATGGCCAACGGCAACCTGGGTCGAGATGTTTCTCAGCGCTTTAACATCTCGAATGATGAGGCGTATGAGGCTCTCAAGGAGAACCACCAGAGCAAGGTTCGAGCCACGCTCGGTAACATCTCTGTCGAACACAGTATGCCTGCTATCAAACTTACGTGGCCATACTACAAGGTTAAACTTGGTGGTACAACTGATGAGTACCATCGTCCTCGCTTTAGGTACAAAAAGTTCTCTGGCCATGTTATCAAGTTTGACAAGCCCAACCATCACAAGCGTAAGATGATGAAGGGCAAAGCCCATGAGGTCTTCACAAGATCCAAGGACCTGAGCATCAATGACAATTCCAGTGCTGTGCTGTTTGAGTACTGTGAACAGCGCCCTCGTGTTCTCAGTAACTTCGGCATGGGTAACCGTCTTATCAACTATTATCGAAGAAAAGACAACAACGAAGATGAACAGCTACCAAAACAGGACTTGGGCGAGTATCGAATGTTGCTTCCTGAGGATCGGTCCCCCTTCTCCTTATTTGGAACCGTCGACCCTGGTGAGACTGTTCCGACAATTCATAATGAAATGTACCGCGCCCCAGTTTTCAAACACAGCCCCCGACATACCGACTTCCTGGTCGTCCGAAACACTACAGGAGAGCACGGTTCAAGGTGGTACTTACACAAGATCGACCATCTCCACGTAGTCGGACAACAGTTTCCTTCGGTTGAAGTTCCTGGGCCACATAGTAGAAAGGTCACGAATGCGTCCAAGAATCGAATGAAGATGCTCGCTTTCCGCATGATTCGACATAGTCCTACGGACAACTGTCAGCTCTCCGACATAACTAAGCACATCGCAGACTCCACCGACACCCAAAACCGACAGAAGCTGAAAGAATTTCTACAGTATGACAGGGAAAGTGGCGAGAAGGGCATGTGGCGCTTGAAGCCGGGTGAGATTCTCCCCGACGAGAGCACAATCCGAGCAATGATCAAACCCGAGGAGGTTTCCCTGCTTGATGCCATGCAACTCGGTATCAAGGAGCTCGAGGACGCGGGGTATGATCCTCGAAACGCCAATATTGAAGATGATGTGCAGGTGCAAGATGCCGAGGGTGAGGAGGAAGATGTCGACGACGAAGCGAGTAGGGTTGCCAAGGGAAAACAGAAGCAGCCTGAAAAACAGGAGGAAACTCTCGCCGATAAAATGGCACCCTGGAAAACAACAAAGGCATTTATTGATGCTTGCGCTCAGAAGGCGATGCTTCAACTTCATGGCGAGGGTGATCCTACGGGGCATGGCCTCGGCTTCAGCTTCATCAGAACATCAATGAAGGGTGGTTATATCGAAGCAGTACAGGGACCCCTCGCCACGTCGGCCGACGCAATGGAACGTGAAAAGCGAGCTAACGGTGGCCACGCATACAACGTCAAGAAACAACAGGCAATGTACGAAGAGGGCATAAAGGAGATTTGGGAGAAGCAGAAGATGACGCTTTCGGATGGCCAGGAGCACGATGACAAGGATGTTGCAGTAACGGAAGACGAAGACGATCGGTTCAACGTCCAGGCGGCTGCGACGCCAGCCCAGTTCGACGACGGGACTAGCCAGATTAGTGGTTTGACTTCGTCCAGTCGACACCCCAAGCGTGCCATTCGAATCACCCGAGATGTTCAAATGGCGGACGGCAGTGTTCAAAGTCGCATCGAGATTGTCCATGATCCTGTGGTGATTTCACAATACATGAAGCGCCGGACCGAAGCCGACCTAGAAATGAGAGAGTACGTTCACCCTAGTCTTATCCACCAAAAACGCATGGCAAGGTTGAGGGCCTCGTCGCGGAGGCGAACACAGTCTTGGGGAGTCGGTAGTCCCGGCTCCAGAAGAGACGTTGTTGGCATTGAGTTTAGAGCTCCTGCTTACACATATTTCACAACAGCATCTATAGCTCACGACCTACGGGTAATGCCGACCACGACCGCCTTGCAGGAATTAGGTAAGCTGATCGAATCCGGACATCTACTCGTACTGCCACTGACTTTGTGCAGAATTAAGAAGGAACTCGAGCGGTTGGAGAAGAACAAAGCCCGACGACAAGCTCGCGAGCAGCAGAAAGAATTGCACCAAAAAGCGAGCGGAGCCGACAGCGGATCAGGACCAGCCAGCGGCGGGGACAAGGTCCCAACAGGCACTACACGCAAGTGTGCCAATTGTGGCCAGGTTGGGCACATCAAAACAAATAAGAAGTATGCAACCTACCCTCTCTCCACCCCCTCGTTTGTCATTTGAATGGTGGGAACCCCAAGTGGGAGCCAAAGACGGGAAGAAACAGCACGATGCATTTCTCAAGTGCTTCGCCAAAAGCGATGAGCAGGCGCGCAAGCAGCGCAGGGAGAAGCAAGCGGCTCAAAAAAGACTGCAAAGGGCCAGAAAGAAGAAGGAGGACGAAGAGCGCCGCGCCGCCGAAGCCAAGCGGCTGGAAGAGAAAAGAGCTGCTCAGCAGAAACACAAGGCAGAGCTGCAGCGCAAGGCTCGGGAGGAGCAACAGAGGGGAGAGCGGGAGAAGGAGCGCCTAAAACTTGCAAAGACGAAGAAATGGCGTTACGGCACCATCACACGCTGAACGACAAGCGTCAACAGCTCGGCACTGGCACCGCTCCTGATTGTCTTTTTATCCAAACCGTCCGCTTTTAGACTCTTTTACTAACAGGCTGGCTTAAGGTTATGTCCACTGCTTAACGGCACGATGAAGGCAGACAACGGTGCCGCGGAGCACGGAGGGTTTGGTAACTACAACGCTCCCTCGGGGAGTGCCGGATCACCCATTTAGGACGAGCGCGAAAAAAAAAGTCGGTCGAGTTACTGCATCGGTTACGGAACGGAGTTTTGACAACTGCATCAAGGCTTGGAGTTGGAGGTTATTGGTTTGCCCGGTAGCATCTTGTTACCAGACGGGAAGGGGAAAGGTTGGGGTCTTGTTATGTGGGATGTTGGTATATTACACCCCTACGCAATCGACGTTTTTCGATCATCTTCTCTTCGTCATTGACTGATCCTATCCACTGATAACGTTAACGTTATTGACAAAGGCCGGGTGGATTTATACGGAAGTTGAGGGTGGATTACGGCGAAAGCGCAAGCGGGCTAATTGGCTAGGTCCCGTGCTAGGCGGCGGCTGCATGCTTGGCATGGATGCTGAGCCGGGGGGAGGCTTGGGGGTGGCATTTCAGTTTTATTTTTAGAAGAAAGCGTGGCAGGCAGGGGCTGTGTTGGTTCTGTCATTTCGAGGGTAGCGTAGAGCGGGATGGATGGATAATGGAGATTCTGGGCAAGGATAGGCTTGAGGAATTGGAAGAGCTCGTGGAATGGAAGTTGGACATTGATGACTCGGGCGCTTATGCGGGGGACGAGTTAATCAGTCAGTCAGTCAAGTCATGATTGGGGGTCTTGTGTGAGCTGATAATTGGAAAGTAGCTATCTATACCTTATACTATTCGCGTACAGACTGTACCATCTAGAGTAGACTAGAAGCGTACAAAGCATCGGTGATCTGTTGAGCGCGGCAATATCAAAACTCGCAGTAGGGTTCAAGGGATAGACCTATTGCGTAGTCTTAGAAGCGTAGTCAGGGTTAGGATGTAACTTATCGGATATACAAACAAATCTCAGAAGTAATGACGTAGCAGGGTCTGCAATGTCCATCGGTACGTGTCGAGGACCGGAGAACGATGTTAGACCGTACACCTTTTACATGTGGCTGGCTCGCTACTATCTTGTCTCAAATGTTTTTGATATGGCTGAATTGTTTCAACCAAAACCCCGTGCATTGGAGGCCATCTGTACCTCTTTCAGTTGATAAACAGTGCAGGGAGTTCCCATGTCTTCCCCCTTGCTGCTCTGCATCTGGTGTTAGCTAGCTGTTGAAGGGACCTGTCTACTCACTGAGTACTGGTAGATAAATGGTGAGCGGCTCTGGCCTGACACGCATGTCGTGTCGTGTCATGCCATATCATGTCATGCTTTGAGGTCGCTGTACAGCACTATCCAACGTTAGTACTATAGTAGCTGGGAGGCGGTCCTGCCGTCGTCGACAGCGGAACCCCTGCAGCGGTCAATTTCCAGCTTGTACCACGTACATGGACTGATCTGGGTCGCACATGTTCTTCGACACATGATTTACTTTGTGCTACGCGATCGAGGCCATAATCTGCTTTGGCCTTGAAGGATTCTCTCGAGGTGAAGACGGTGAACGAAGCGAACTGCTGCAAGAAAGGACAAGACATGAGAGTCCGCCGCAGCGGAACAGTGGGACAGTGGGACGGACACTCCAGTGGGCCTCTCTACTCCAGTGGAGCCCTACCGGAGCCGTCGCCCGTGATTTGAGGCAAGGAAGGGAAGGCACGGAAAAAGGGAGGTCGCTTCGATGGCTGTCACTTGTCTTTCCTCTTCCAATGACTGCGCTTCCCTCTCTGCCTTCATCTTTTCAAGTCCAACAAGTGAGCTCGATCTCCGTCTATTATTAGAACCCATCACATCTGCCCTTTGCACGCCGCCCCCAGAATCCTTACCTACGTAGCAGATTCAGCCCCATCAAGAAGCGCGCAGCGCATCGCATCACGCCTGCAGAATTTATTCTTGCTTCCGCGCGCCGCCTTGATCGCTTCGCTAGGTGTAATCTTGATGACGGTCTTGTCCCCTTTTTTCCCCTGCCTTCCCTCCAAAAAGTGACCAAACACACAAAGAGGAGAGGGGACAGAAGGGAGCCAACCACCGCCTTCAGTCGCTTCTGCCTCAGCGCATGTCGTCGTCCCGTTTTCCACAGGGACCACCCAAGGACCTTCCTCCCACCTCAGCGTCGCACACAAAAAGTCTACTGTACTTCGTCCAGCCGCCCACGTGGGTATCCTCGCCCATCTGCAACAGGGAAGAGATACCACCGCCGCGCTACTGTTCAAGTCACCTACCCACCTCGAAGGGAAGCCCATTCAGCACTGTTAAGCGCGACACACGAATCCAGCGACCGTTGCGGATGGCTGTAGCGTTAAAGCTCTCGGTAGTTGCCAAAATCTCAGAAACGGCGCAACTCAGCCTCCACAATATCAGCTCTCGCCCGGGCGACACCTTCGAGACCTCCGTCAAAGTCCCCGTACCTTGTTCTTCAACCATTCTCGACTGACGAACACTCTTGACTCCCTACTATCTAGACGCGGTTACCTGTTACCTCTTGACGCCGCACTAGCTTTCGTCAAGTGCACTCCAACCGACCTCCTACGGGTACCCATCTCGCTCGATCTATTCTCACTTCATTCTGCTTCACGCCTTGCGCGCATATCTCTACCCTGTCGCCGTCAACCTTCGCTCCACATTCTCTCCGAGTTCTCGAATATTCTCCTCTTGTGTGCTGCACACACTGCCCTTTTAATCGCGTCTAGCCATCCACGCGCTTTGAATAGGACTTTCGAAACCCCCGACGACGACGTTCGATTCGACCTCCATAGCGCCACGACGAGCTGCCAGCTACTTTATTTCAACAGATATCCTCGTTCTACGCTGCCGGCGACGAAAAGCAACGAGCGCCCCGAGAACAGGCCCTTGGTGTGTGAGATCACCTTGCGACGTCACGACCACCCTGTGGGAAATATCTAGATAGCTATCGTCGCAAGACAGATTAGGCGTCAAAATGGGGCGCAGAAAGATTGAAATCAAGGCCATAAAAGATGATAGAAACCGCTCTGTGTAAGTCTCGTCGTTGTTAGAACATAAGTAGACGGTTGCTGACACTCTGCGTCTAGGACGTTCCTGAAGCGAAAGGGCGGCTTGTTCAAGAAGGCTCACGAGTTATCCGTCCTCTGCTCCGTGGATGTCGCTGTTTTCGTCTTCGGCAACAATAAGAAGCTCTATGAATACTCTTCCACAGATATGGGTAATCTGATTGCTCGGTATCAATATGTAAGTCTACTTGTCATTGTCATAAATCTTGTACCTACACCTATACCTTACGCTATGGTGCCTTCTCCATGTCTTTACGGTGCACTGTCATGGTAGGCTAACTTTGAGGATAGCATGGAGGTGCCAACGAACATAAGGGTCCGTCTGATTTTAACGGCGGCAACGAGGATGATGAGGACGAGGAGGGTGACGGCACACCACCTAACGGTGCTGAAGATGCAGCGATGCTTCCTCAATATCACGGCCTGCAACCTCCCTTTCCCCAGATTCGTCATCATACACCTTCTGCGTCACCTCCAATCGGAAATGGCGGCCCCTTTCAGCCTCATCCTGGGCATCCTATCCACCGCACACATACGCCACAGCCATCTCTCGGATCGCGGCCCGCTTCAAGGAACGATATTCACCGGGTAGGGCCTGGGATGGTACCTCAACCAGTTCCTTCGCCAGGGCTGCCGCCGCATACAGGCATGCAATACGTGCCTACGCCTCCAGTTTATCATGCCCCTCAACCGAACATGATGCCTCAGCCTGTCCCTCATTATCCAGCTTATCCACAGCAGCATGGTCAGATGCAACAACCTCCACCGCCATCTCAGCACCCGCAACATCCACAACACCATCAGCAGCCATATATGGACGATCGACGTGCCTCTATGCCTCCTGTCTACACCTCGCAACCGCCTCACCAAGGTATGCATGCGCCGTCACATCCCACTCCATCGCCTCAGCCAAATCACCAACAGCTTCCGCCGAACCCCGTTCCCATCATCTCCCCTCCACCACCACAGCCACCGAGCGAGCGCCGATTTCAAGAGCCGCCTCCGCCTCCTCCTCCAGTACAGCTAAAGACCGAACCCCAAGAACGACCGCAGCCGCCGCTACTGAACACGGATTCCGCCATCAAGAAGCTACCGCAGCGAAAGTCACATAGCATCTTTACTCCCATCGAAGAAAACCGATCAATCTTGTCTCAACACCTGGCGTCCTTTGCTGCCGAACCACCCATCAAGAGCGAGTCTGCCGCCGCCGCCGCAGCAGTCAAGGCCGCAAATGCCGCTCATCGATCACAATCCGTTGACGTCGCCTCGATGCATCGGTCTCTCAATGGTGGTCCATTCTCTCCGCCCCAACCGCTACGACCCTCGCTGCCGGCCACAGAGAAAGCTAGGACTGTCTCCATCTCTTCTGTCTCGGACGCCTTTACGCCGCCGTCGCGGTCCGAGAGTGTAAAAGTTGGCGGGAGTGCTGGAGGAAGCCGGCCTCGAGGTCCTCGTCTGAAGGTGCAGATCCCGGATGGTGGGTCTGATGTAGGAGGCAGCGCAACAGCTAACTCGAGCTCACCTCGCAACCCAACGAATGAGAACACTTCGACCCTGATTCCACAGAGACAGAATTCATTGGTACTGCCTCCACCATCGCCGTCCGCTTCAGCCTTACTGTCCGCCGGTGCAACTGGCCCCCCGAATCCCTTTGCTCGGCCGCCACCCCAACAAAGCGTAAATGGCGGCGACACCCCTGTCTCAGCATTGCCGTCGCGGTTTTTAAACACTGAGCTTCTCCCTAGCCCGAGCAGTTTCTATCCCGAGTGGAACTTCCGGGGTGGTGACAGCAACACATTACCTAGCCCCTTGAACTTTGCAACACCGGTCGTAGGATCCGGTCCGAGCTTCTTGAGAAACGACAATCTCACCGCTACACCCAACGCCAATTCAAATTTATCGGTGAACGCGACGTCAACAAAGCGCAAGACTCCAGAGCCGGAAGCTAATGCCTACGGTGAACCATCCGAGGAAACCAGCGAGGCCAAAAGGACGAAGGTCTAGTGAAGCCTGGTCTATGTTGTTTAAACTGCAAACAATAGCTATGCACTTATGCTGTCTGGAATACCACGAGGACAGCGGATTCGGCTGGCTTCTGATGAGTAGGCCTGCCAACAGAAGCCTTACGATAGTTGTGATTTGTGCCAGTCAACGCTCTTGCTCGCAATTCATGCGCATTATTATTCCGGGCAAATACTTTACCATATTTCTCGAGAGGTTCTCTCTTGACTTTAAAAGCCATGTTAGGCTTCTTTACTTTTAACTCTCTGATACCTCAATCGTTTCGTATTTTAGTGGGTTTCGGTGTTATCGGATGCAAACCCTTGATATTGCGCAGTTGGGATTGGAAACTATTTGATGATGATAAAGCGGATGGCAGATGTGGTGTGGGTTGTAGACTTATCATTGCAGGGTCAATGTGAGATGAGAGAAAGCTATTATCATTACGTGGGGACTCTTAGGTGGAGTAAGTAAGAAGCCGTGTGGATATCAGAGTGGACTGCTCGAGTAATGGAAATAATCAACTAATTTACTGTACGCTATTGTGCGGTATTGGGACCCTTGCGATAACTCGTTCCTCATAAAATGCTCATGGTACTCATTCCTGTTGCCATCGACAAACATGCTTGCGCTCTCACACGTAGTTTAAGACGCCTTTCAAAATCCACTATATCCCGTTAGTATGGAAGGGCTCAAGGTTTGAGGGTAGGGGATCAACTTACCACCTCACCGTTGGCTACCTGACTGGCGACACGTTCAACCTCGACATCATCCGGCTTGATGACCCTCTTCCCCTCCTTCTCCTCCCACCAAATCTCTCTGCCATCTAGCAAACTCTTCACCTTCTCACCCTTTGGCCAGGGACTTCCCTTGACAAGGTGCGCCTTGACAAACTTCTTCAAATTCTCTTGCGCGCGCTCTTGCCCCTTCTCGCCCTCATAAGCATCCGCACCAAGTGCTTCATACTCTCCGGAGCTCTCCCAGGGCTTCCTGGGTAGGGCATCGACAGCGGAGTTGAGCGGCGCAAGGATGGTAGTGTTCGTGGAGAGGTCGCCGAGGAGATCGTCGATGGCGGAGTCGAGACGGGAGAAGGAGGAGAATGTTGTGAGGGAGCGATGGGTGCCGAGGATGTCAGTCAGGGCAACGGAAGGTTGGGACGTGGGTTTATAGACGCCGTTGGTATCTTTTGAGGGGGCCATGACGGGAAGGTGACCGCGGGGTGGAGGACGGGTCAGGCGGTCTGGTCGAGGGTCTCGGAGAGGTGCTTGTGGTGGGTTGGTGGCGGAGGAGAGGGCCATGAGGGATGTGATGAGCAAGATGATCTTCATGGTGAGGGAAGTTGTCCTCTTGGTATCACGACGTTGGCTGTGCGTGGTAGTAGTGCTGGCTGTCGGATCTACGTCATGCGGGTGGTTGTGGGATCCAAAGAGGATCAATGTGAAGAAAGTAACGTGACTGATCACGGGAGCTTTTGACTGACTTGTGAGGAAATCCCACATTAGCTGTGAAAGACACGGCATGGTGCACGTGTGTGCACGGTACTAGTTTCTTTCACATGCTGACGCCAGGCCCCGGATTGTCATCGCAGCTCGACTTACTCGCGCAAACAAGGGAGACATGGGGTTACGATGTGTCGTTAGGACAATGGCGGGCAGTGCCAGGTCCACGCGGAGAACAAGGGGAGCGAGCAGATGACACGAGGCCGAAGGTTTGAAGGTTTGAATAGCAAGGCACGAGGGCCGAACATGCAGTTCCTCCAGATGCAGCACATGGATCGCCAGCGTCATCGTTGCGCGGTTTTGGAATCCGGGGGAAGAGCACGAATCATTTGGCGGCAAGCCGACTTCCTAATTTCACATGTGAGAGATCAGCGAAAGTACTACGTAGTACAGTACCTTGGTATGATCGTCACGTAGAACAAACGAAGGCGGCAGGGCCGCGCCATTTCCCCAAATCCCGGCTGTCCAATAACGACGACTGCTTTTTGATTTCCGGCTGCATTCGCCGCCTTGTGGCTGGTCATCTGGCCAAGCAAGGCTCGGACGTTGACGAAGGCGGATTGAAGGAGCACGGGAGGCCAGGTCTGGTCCGGGCTAGCAGAGTGAAGCCTAGGGACTCTGGGGGAGGTTTTGGGGGGAGCGGATCCGGATCTGGATCTGGATCTGGGGTAACGGGTAAGACAATCACATGCCAGTCAGCGCTGGGAGTTTGGAGAGCAAGCAGCGAGGTAGGATGGTTAGCGGCCAAGGAGGAAGTTCAACATATTGCTCATGATAGCCTCATTTATTGATTACAGGGCTCGTTCGTTGCAGCGACTCGGTTCAGGTACATCCATCCCAGCCATGCGGGATCGGAGTGATAATCTCTGGATGGTTTTAACCCCCTCCATCCTCGGTCATTAAGACAGCGAGACCTTGTATTTCATGGCGACTTGCCTCCCCACACCTGAACTCCGACTGACTAGCTTGTATGTGGGGGACCTCGGCAACGCTAAGGGGCGAGTTTCAGTGGGGTAAGCGCGCGACGAGCCTCGAAGTCGCCATGCTTACAGGCGGGTTGCTCGGGGGAGGATGCGACGAGAGACAGACAACCTGCATTCAGCAGTGGGATATGTTGGGTCATGAAAGCGTGCTCAGCTTTTCTCGCGGCATTCAAGAAGAATCAGTATCTACAGAAATTTCTATCATGCAGTGTATTATTCGATAATGGATGCGTTGTCTCTTATATATTGGATTGGACAGTATGGTCATTCCAGGCCTTGGGCCGGAGGTGTTCCGCAGGAAGTCGCTGTGAGAAAGCCGGGTGATCCACCACCCACTGCTGAGAAAGCAGCGACAGCTGTTTGGTTGCGTCGCAACGCCTAGGCTTGAAATCACCCCCCGAGATTGTGGCTGCCGAGAACACCAAAAATGCTCACCTCAGGATCAGAATTGACGAAGCGCCCATCAAGGAAGAGTACATGAATAAAAGTCTGGTAGATTTTCAGAAGAAAGCATCATGAAAAGCATCATGACTAAGAAGAACTTCCTATCCCACACTCCATAACTTGTCATGGCAATTTATCATGACGTCCACTACTGCGGTACGTACAACCCCTGTCAACCCCCGGACAGAGACCCCGTGCTCGCCACGCAGGAGACGGAAAGGTACCTCGGCTCCTGCTGGGTCGCAGATGCCAGGTGCCCAGAACTGCCCTCGGCCTTGTGGGAGAGTCGCATTCTTCTCTCTCCGGCCCCAGATCAAACTTAAAGAAAACACCCCCCCTTCAAGATCGGTCCCTCTTGGAGTTCCCATCCTTTTTCTCTCTCCCTTCTTTTCTCTCCAATTCACTCTGTCTAATCCTCATCGACTCGCCTCCCCTCGTTGGCTTTGCTTGTTCAACGTTCCTCTGCGATCGACATTAACCCACTCTTGAGATTGAAGCATCCACCACAATGGCTCCCAGAGTGATTGTTGTGGGCGGTGGCCGTACGTTGACTCCCTTCTCTTGTGTTTCGTCATGCTCGTAGATGTTGATCGGGTTGCTGGCTGTGGAATCGCTTTCCAAGCCTCTCGAGGTTTTCTTACGTTCACTTTGCTAACCATTTGCAGTGTCCGGCTTGTCAGCTGCTCATACCATCTATCTTGCTGGTGGCAACGTGATTGTCCTCGACAAGCAGGGTGAGTCCTTAGCATGTGAAGAATACCGGTGCAATGAAAAGTTGGAGGTGTAGCGGCGGTGCATCAGCCTGCATCACTCAAGACTCTTCATGCGGCTTCGTCTTCTCACTGCGGCAGCCTCGTAGCACGCATAAGCTAACAAGTCTCCACCAGGCTTCTTTGGTGGCAACTCTACCAAGGCCACTTCCGGTATCAACGGCGCTCTCACACGCACACAGGTCGACAGTGGCATCCCCGACAGCGTCAAGCAGTTCTACGATGATACCCTCAAGTCTGCCCGTGACAAGGCTCGTCCCGACCTTATCAAGGTTCTCACCTACAAGTCTGCTGCCGCTGTTGAGTGGCTGCAAGATGAGTTCAACCTCGACCTGACCCTTGTCTCGCGATTGGGGTAAGTTAATACTTCGCGATGTCAAAGATGGAACATGCTGACTTTTGCAGTGGTCACTCTCAGCCCAGAACCCACCGAGGCCACGACGCCAAGTTCCCTGGTATGGCCATCACTTACGCTCTCATGCAACGTCTCGAAGAGCTCTCCGAGAACGAGCCTGGCCGTGTCGAGATTATTAAGAAGGCCCGTGTTACCTCCCTAAACAAGGAGGGTAACAAGATCACTGGTGTTCAGTATGAGCGCGATGGCGAGACCACTTCTCTCGACGGTCCTGTCATTCTTGCCACCGGTGGTTACGCTGCCGACTTCTCAGACAGCTCTCTCTTGAAGAAGCACCGTCCCGATACATACGGCCTCGCCACCACCAACGGCACCCACGCCACCGGTGACGGCCAGAAGATGGTCATGGCTATCGGCGGCAACGGCATCGATATGGACAAGGTCCAGGTACACCCTACGGGTCTCGTTGACCCCAAGGACCCTGGTTCCAAGTGGAAGTTCTTGGCTGCTGAGGCTCTACGCGGTGAGGGCGGTCTCCTCCTCAACGCTGATGGCGACCGATTCTGCGATGAGCTCGGCCACCGTGACTATGTCTCTGGTATGATGTGGAAGGAGAAGGAGAAGAGCAAGTTCCCTATCCGCCTCGTCCTCAACTCGAAGGCCTCCAAGGTCCTTGATTTCCACACTCGTCACTACTCTGGACGAGGTCTTATGAAGAAGATGACCGGCAAGGAGCTCGCCAAGGAGATTGGCTGCGATCCCAACCACCTGCAGAGCACATTCAAGACCTACAACTCCATTGCCGATGGCAAGGAGAAGGACCCTTGGGGCAAGAAGTACTTCCACAACTTGCCCTTCGATGTCGATGATGACTTCCATGTTGCCGTTATGGAGCCAGTCCTTCATTTCACCATGGGTGGTATCGAGATCAACGACAAGGCCCAGGTCCTCAACCAGGACAAGCAGCCCTTCGATGGCCTCTACGCCTGTGGTGAGCTGGCTGGAGGTGTTCACGGCGCTAACCGTCTGGGTGGTTCATCGTTGCTCGGCTGTGTCGTCTACGGTCGTGTTGCTGGTGACACTGCCAGCAACTACCTCTTCCAGAAGGCTCTCCAGGGCGGCGCTGGTGCCGCCCAACGTGTCGGCCAGATTTCACTACACCTTGACCCCGCCGCTCCCGGTCGGGTCACCGTTGAGTGGACTGGCGATGCTTCCGCTACAGGCTCTACCTCGGGTTCCGGCTCCGGTGGACTCTCCAAGGCCACTGCCGAACAGACAACCTCGGCCGCTGGTCCTACCCCTGTTAAGGAGGACGGTACCAGGGCGAGCAAGCCCAACAACCCCAAGGAGTTCAAGGTTCCCGAGAAGGAGTTCACGATGGAAGAGGTAGCCAAGCACAACACCAAGGAGGACCTCTGGGTCGTCGTCAAGGGTGTTGTTCTTGACTTGACGAACTGGCTCGAGGAGCACCCTGGCGGTGTCCAGGCTATTCTCAACTTCATGGGCAGAGACGCCACGGAAGAGTTCGAGATGCTGCATGACGATGAGGTGATTCCCAAGTACGCGCCGCAGCAAGTTATTGGTCGTGTGCAGGGACAGGAACCTTCGCTGGAGCTGTAAGTTTGCGGGTTAATCTAAAGGTGCTTGTGTTGCGACGACGATGATTTTTACATACCACCTAGTTTGAGGATGAAGAAGGGCAGCGGTTTGTATAGTCCAGATAAAAAGGGCTACGGAACCATTATGGCGTACAGGATCATTGTATTGATACAGGATTGGGATGCATGTTGCCTCTTTCGCAATCGTTTTGAATGTAAGAAACTGAACTACTCCTATATTTTGGATACTGCGTGAGGATTGTAGCCCCCTCCGGTTGTCACAGCGTCTGCAGTGTCAACATCTGTGTAAACCCTTGAACCTACGTTGCATTCTCATCACAGGAGAAAGTTCCCGTTGACCTGACGCCGAAATCGGAATGTTTGACCTGGTATCTGGTGAAACAATTCTCTTCTAAGTAAACGTTACCAGCTGGGAGTACACGAAACCTGAAGATGAACAAGACTAGAATGAGGGGGGATGAGCGTGGTCAGTAGCTGGGGGTGAAGGATTGTATGTTTAGTTTCAGGATGGTTATACGGGATTACATACCCCATCCGGCGTGAGAACTACACTTATAGTGAGGCACTCTCTGAGCAGATCGCAACTTTGGATCAGTTAAGCTACGCGTCCTTGCAGTCATACGCAATTCCCCTCAACAGGTCGATGGTTTGGGTTCGCATTACTTCCGCGCAGCTTAGATCAAACCCCTCGGCTTTAGAAACAGAAACAACCCTGACGGGATTCTTTTCGAGTGTTACGAGAAGCTGCTGCTAGCCGAGGTTGGCTGGGAAGGTTGCTGAGGTCAGGGGTTTGTTGTGTTAGGATTAGGGACTCGACTTTGGGGTGCAGGGTGCCGCTCCGTCGTGGTACAGTATTTCTTCTACTGGCCAGACGTAGCCTTCCAAGGATTACTAAGAGAAGCTAATTGTGTTTGATGGCATGGATGTTGTTGTTTCATGAGGGTACGTTAATTATTGCTCGAAAGTTGTCGATCATCGCTTGGCTGCGTAGCCTGCTAGTCAGCCATGCTTGCTATTCGAGGACAAACTGGGCTCGTCAAGAGTCGAGGCGGACGGCGGACGGCACACGACTACATAAGATGATAGATGACAAAGGAATCATGAGCTTGGAGGTCTTGAATCATGCAAAACCGGACATGGATCCGTCTTGAGCCGGTGCATCTGCCATGAGCCAGCACGTGCCTCTCGAGTATCAGGGTATGCCATCGCCAAGGTACGCTTGGTGGTGACTTGAGTCGATAGCTCGTTCGCCCTCTCTCCAGTCTCCTCGGTTGCGAGCGCTCACTACCCGCATGCCGATCGGTGATTTCGTGAAAATGGGAAGAATTCCCCAGGTAAAGATGCTGCTGCAGGACGGAGGCACAGGAGACGTTGGCCCCCTGTCAACCACGAGTTGTCGAGAAGTCGGACTTGCTAAGCGCACTGTGCTGTGTGTCTAACGTCTTCAGCACTTGAAGAGGAAGGCGTAACGGTAGCTATGTAGTACCTTGGTGGCCGATTTCGCGTTAAATTAAAGACTATCTCAGTGTTGCTTAGTATATGAATGAATTGTTCTCAAGCCATGTCAAGATTGTGCATTTTCTTGGGATTCGCGCGGGACGCGGGCGTTGAAGCGTGGCGATGCGTTGATTCCTGTCGGGGTCTCAAACGCACTGTAGACCAGGAATTCTCACTGGTCCCGGCGCTGCGGCTGCCTGGGGTTCGGGATCATCAGACGTCTCAGCTGAGAGCCGACTGCCAGCTTGGTACTTGGGACCCTCCGTCTTTTCTGGGTCGAGGTTTCTATCTGTAGGTTATCCAGGTGGAGGTGGTGGGAATTAGAAGACACGTTTGGGGGAAAGACAAGCATGATGAGAGAAGGTGTATGTATGTATATACAACCAAGTACGCTGCTAGCAGTCGGTTTTGGAGAGATTCGAGGGGACCTCCCCGCGCTGCTGTGAGCTCGGGAGTTGCTGGCACTGTGTCGCGGCGACGCACACTTCCCCAGATCCTAAGAAAGCCCGCCCTGCAACCTTCTTCTCTCCCCCGCCCTGAACGAACCTCGATCGTTGGACGGTTTCCCGCCGCTCCGAGAGTTTCAGAGCGCGCGCTGCTGGTAAGGTACTGTAAGTTGGCCCGTCCGAGTTCAAAGACAACACGACCTCGTCTAGTCAAATACAGCCAAGTGCTGTTAGCCACTAACGTTAGACTACCGGTCTCTAGCACTACGTAAGTTAGTAGGTAGACTTCGCTCCGCTCGAAAGCCTCCGCTCTGCGCAGAACGCAACGGCCGTCCAATGATCGGCCGCGACGAGTCGGCACCGATCGTTGCCGCTTTCTTGCCCCAGAACGTCTTTTCCCGCTAATAAAAGATGTTTGTTGCTGAGGACTTGTGGAGTAAGAAACGGGAGTCTCTCGACGATTTGGATTTGAGGGTCCTGATCTGATCTGATCTGATCTCACGACCGACGTGCAATCACGAAACGAACTTCGCTCACCGACACGGTCTGTCTCCAACCGCCAAGCTCGTCCTTCTTCTCTTTTCCCGGCACGCTTCGATTTCCTGGATCATGCCTACCATGCCTGTGCGCAGCCGCGTATGCCTGTCGTGACGCCCGTCAGCCTGAGATTGGCCCGAGATCCCGTTGCCCCCTTCTGCGCGCGCGAGTCGAGTCTGAGCCAGCGCAGCCCCATCCTGTACTGTACGTTCGTAGTAGTCGAACCGGTCCAAGTGGTGCGACCTGGAACGGTCGTGCATCGGCAGAGTGAGAGAGGCGTAACGAGCCCGCCAAGCAAGTGCGTAGCGCAGTGCGGCCTAGCAGCGCTGCTAGCTTACAGAAGACTGTCTATAACATTCTAGCCGCCTGGCCTCCTGGGCTGGTTCGACTCAGCTAGCTCAACTGGTTCGTGCCGCTTCGGCCTTTCAACTGGCTTCAACTAGACTGCGCTGGACTGGCTGCTGTGGCTTGACTACTACTACTTACGACAGTACTAATCCTGCAGTACAAACTTGCGGTATCTTATCACTGCTGAACTGACCGTGGACCGCGTGGTGAGTTGTACCTCCCTCCTCTCTTCTCTCTCTCTCTCTCTCTGCTCGTCTCCCCGCCCCCAAGAAAGCCAGCCCATGACCCACCCCGGAGTTGGCCAGCGCTCTCCCCGTCCCACGTCCGCTCTCAACCCTTCCCATCCTTAACCTCCACCTCCACTTGCTGGCTGACTTGCCCACCCGGAGCAGCACGTCTCGTTGCGAACTCGGTCTTGCGAATGCGACATACGCATAGAACGACCCTGGATTGACAAACGACACTCCGACACCATGGCCATTGCCATGGGCTGGCATAAGCCCGACAACGTCGCGGGCTCGTCGGCGCCGGCCATTATGATCGGCCTCTTTGTCGCATCGGGCGGCTTGCTTTTCGGCTATGATACTGGGTAAGAACCATCGGCACTCTTCTCTTACATCCCTCCCCCTTTCCTGCTGTCCGACTGCAATCCACCATGAGAGGAAATGTGGCGCGCGTACGAGGGGCAACGTATCCATCGATGGAGGACATTTTCGACAAGCACGCGACGACAACGATCACGATTTCTGGTGGAGGACGGCATCGAAACATCCACTTAAGAGAATGCTAGACTCAGCCTCTCCATTACGGCTCAATAATCAATTTCGAACATCAACGGAACGCAGCTGGATTATGGACGACTTGACAGTGGCGATGGATCTTGGGCGGTACGAACTAGGGCAATGGGTCGACAGCGCGCGAGTGAGGCGAACATGCGAGGAACAAAGGATGATCGGCCCAACGACAACGCTACCAAGGATCAACCAGAGCCTCGAAAATGCTGCCAGAATTTCTGAGAAATTCATCACCAGTGAACGTATAGGCTAACCGGTCGCATAGGGCCATTAATGGTATCCTTGCCATGTCCGAGTTCAAAGAGCAGTTTGGAGGTGAATGCTACTCCGATGGGAAAATCGACATCTGCACAAAAGACTCGTCCATCATCGTTGCTATCCTTAGCGCAGGCACCGCTGTCGGCGCTCTTCTTGCCGCACCTACCGGCGATTCGATCGGTCGACGAAAGATGCTCATGGTTTCTGTGGGCATCTTTTGCGTCGGCGCCATCTTTCAAGTCTGCGCTCAGGCTGTTCCGATGATGCTCGTTGGAAGGTATGCTGGCTTTGATGTGTACTCGAAGTTCCATGTAGGATGCAGACGCTCACCTCGTTCAGGTTCATTGCCGGCATCGGCGTAGGAGCCATTTCCGTCCTCGTTCCTCTATATCAATCCGAGATGGCACCAAAGTGGATACGAGGAAGCCTCGTGTGCGCATATCAATTCTCAATCACCATCGGACTACTCGCCTCATCAATAGTCAACATCATCACTTCTCACATCAATAACTCCGCCGCCTACCGAATTCCTCTCGCCCTTCAGATCGTGCCCGCCCTCATCCTAACGGCCGGTCTTCTTTTATTACCAGAGACGCCTCGTTTCCTCGTCAAAAAGGGACGCCACGAGGCTGCTGGCATCTCCTTAAGTCGGCTACGACGACTCGACATCACCCATCCCGCGCTGGTCGACGAGCTTCAGGAAATGATTGCCAACCATCAGTATGAGCTGACGCTTGGTCCTGATACCTACAAGGACTTGTTCGTGGGTTCTCCGCACCTCGGCCGAAGAACGTTCACCGGCTGCGCCCTGCAAATGCTCCAGCAGCTCACTGGCATCAACTTTATCATGTAAGCACACCCGAACTACCATTGCTGTCAAAACCTCACTGACTTTCCTAAAGGTATTACAGCACGTCTTTCTTCAGTGGCGCAGGTCTACAGAGTCCTTACACCAAGTCGCTCATCATCAACATCATCAACGTCGTCTCCACGATTCCTGGACTGCTCGTTATCGAACACTGGGGTCGACGAAAGCTGTTGATAATAGGGGCCATAGGCATGGCTGCTTGTCAGCTGCTCATGGCATCCTTCAACGCCGCCACCGGTGACAGCCTCGAGAAGGTGTCACAGACGATATTGATCACCTTCTGCGCCATCAACATCTTCTTCTTCGCTGCATCCTGGGGCCCTGTCGTCTGGGTCGTGACATCTGAGATTTACCCCCTCAAGGTTCGAGCCAAGGCAATGTCCATCTCGACGACATCCAACTGGCTGCTCAACTTCACCATCTCGTACAGCACTCCTTTCATGCTGGACAGAGGGTCCGGTAACGCCGGGTTTGGGCCCAAGATATTCTTCATATGGGGTGCTTTCTGCATTCTGGCCGTCTTCTTCGTGTGGTGCATGGTATACGAGACGTCCAGGATCAGTCTGGAGCAAATTGACGAAATGTACGAGCGTGTAAATCACGCATGGAACAGCAAAGACTTTCAGCCGAGCTGGAGCTTTCAGCAGATGCTCGACGAGGGGTGGTCTCCTAGCGGACAACCAAACACCAACCACGAGCTGCAAGCGACATCAACTGGTTCAAGCGCCGATACGACGCTGGGCAGCGGCGATGCATCTTCAACGGCCAACGGCGACGAGATCAGACGCACTAGCAATACCAACACAACTGCTAGTGACGAACCTAAGCCACCGCCGCCCATGGCTCACGTCGATTTCAGCTACTAAGGGGCACTTGCGTAGATTTTCGAATCTCTTTGTTTCACAACTTGCACGGTTGGAAAGGAGGACCTTGATACCACGACACAGGAATTTGTCAGCGATGGAGTTTTCGCGGGGTTTTGCTCATCGATTCCCGATGTTGGTAGCACATCAACTTGGGCTTTTTTTTTCTTTTTCTCTTTTTTTTGGGTTTACTCTCCGATTTTGGGTCCTGAATTTACTTTTACTGGTTGGTTGGATGACTTTTCAACGCATGAAATCAGGCACATGGCGAAGAAGGCGATTGGTTTTGTGGGTATTATTTATTCATCTCTATCTCTGGGAAGACGGCTGGATACCAAATATCTTTCCAAGTGCAGGGCAGGGACCATCATGTGTAGGGTCTGTCTCGATATCTACGTATGGGGCATACGGTATACCCCGTGGACAGCGACTACTAGTAGTAGGTTTGGAAGAACTGGCGAGCAAGGCAGCCTGCTGTCATAGTTTATGGCTTACAGACTGGCAGATACAGCGTGTCTGAGTACGAGTACCCATCGATAGAAAAGCAGCGCTTATGAATACTCGAGCTATCTTATGGTTAGGGACTTTCACTAGTCACGTTGCGACATACTCGGGAAGTCGACGGGAACAGATGTGAACCATTCATCGCCTATGACATTCTATAATATACTCCAGATCCAAGCCGAGCGAAATGCCAACTTGTAGGGCACAAAGACAGCACGACACGACACCCTCTACGCCTCCTCAACCACAGGCTCATGGTCAGGACAGTAACCTCCGCAAGACATCTTCTTCTCGATGACGAGGCCCGTGCAGTCGTGGAGCTCCCTCCAGAACAGGTTGCCGATCTGGCGGTGCTGGGTGACCCTGAGGTAAGGGGGCAGCTCGTTGGCCGGGTTGTGGCGGGCGCCGGGGCAGTAGGTGAGCGAGTAGTAGTTGATGGTGTTGCAGTCGTTCATGAGGCAGCGGGAGATGTGGAGCCAGCACATGGTGACGGTTTCTCGCGGGGTAGGGAAGTGTGTGCGGTGATGGTATGAGGTGATGTGGTGTGGTGTTTTTCCTCTATTGTAGAGGGCTGCGTGATGTGCTTGTGCTTGTGCTTTTGCTTGGGCTTGGGGTGTCTCTTCATGTTGGTGACGGCTGAGATGAAGCCTTTAATATGTGAGGAAGGTTTGGATGTATTCTGGGGAAGTCTTTGAGGGGGATTGAGCCGTGTCTGTGTTGGGACTCTGGAGATGTTCATGCACAAAGCGAAATAGGGCTTCATGGCGTTCATTTTTATTTTTCTCCTTCCCCTCCTCGTGTTCTGGCAAAGAATACTTGGAAGAACACGAGGTCTTGTTCAGTACACCAACTATAGATTATTTTAAACTGGTCTCGAGTTCAAAGGTTTGGGAGAAGGTAATGTCAGAGGTTGTTCTGGTCTCGAGGTGAGGAATGACTTCAGGCGTTGGTTTCTTGGAACAAAGAGAGAGAGGGACTATCTCGAGAACAGAATCAGGCTACTCGTGCCCATGCTGATTCTAAGTCAAGTTTCCAAATTTGACCTCTCTAACCATCGATCTTGTCGTAGCCCCAGCGTCTATCTCAGCCAGCCCGTCCGGCAGAAGGGTCGGGTCGGTGTTGGAAATGTCATTTTGCGGGTCACGTCTGGATTTGAATCTGGTGAAATGAGAGTAACTAGATATGTCAAGGGAAATAAGAATAATTCCGGGGATTTTCGTCTGCTCTCTCGCTCACTCTGATTGACACGTTGGTGACTTGGTATTCTAACTATCTTGTGTCTGTTACTAGCTACAACCCCCGCATAACGTTATCGGCGGCGGGCTTCCATCTCCGAGCAAGTCGAGGGGAAGTCGGTAATCTGCTGTAACATAAACCACGATGGCAGCCGCAGCGGCATACCTTCAACTTCAAAGCTGGACTTGGATGAAACAGATCCAGATCCGCAACTAAACACCGTCGTCACGATATTACTCACATACATTCTCGCGCCACCACTTCTTTCAGCATGATAGACCCGGCTTCCATCGACGCTGTGCTAGACATCTTCGTCCCCCTCATCAGAACCCATCGGAACCACTCAGCACGCCCTTACATCCTCGGCCTGTCGGGCCTGCAAGGCAGCGGAAAGTCGACATGGGCATCGGCGCTCTCCCAAGCCCTCACCAGTCAGCACGCCCTCAAGACCAGGACGCTATCCCTAGATGACCTGTACAAAGACCACGACGAGCTCGTCGCCATTCGGGAAGCTAACCCCGATAACGGTCTGCTGCAGACCCGCGGTCAGCCGGGAACCCACGACGAGCATCTCGCGAGGGAAGTCTTCTCGGACATTGCAAGGTTCAACTCGGAACACGTCGCTCCCGGCGAGAGCATCCGGTGGCCTGCTTACGATAAGAGCCTCCACGGCGGCCAGGGAGGTAGAGTGCCCCGCGAACAATGGGAACGGGTCCCTCTGAGCCAAGGTCTAGACGTGCTCATCTTCGAAGGCTGGTGTCTCGGTTTCCAACCGCTGACCGCAGACCAAGTCGCCCAGAAGCAGGAGCACGCTAAGCTCACCCTGAAAGACCAGCCAGCAGCAGCAGCAGCATCGAGAGATGCCTTCTCCACCGAGACGCTAGCATCCCACGCCCTGGCCCATCTCCTCCTCATCAACGAGAACCTCGGACGGTACTGCGCCTCGTTCACGGGGCCGCAGCACTTCGACGGCTTCTTGCACCTGAGCACGGACAGGTTGGTGAATGTGTACGAGTGGAGGCTCGGCCAGGAGAGGGCGCTGCGGGAGACGAGGCCTGGAATGGAGGATTGGGAGGTTGTTAGGTTTGTGAAGGGGTATATGCCCGCTTACGAGTTGTACTTGGAGAGGTTGCAGAGGGAGAACTTCTTCGGGGCAGAGAAGGGGCGGGGCGAAGGGAAGAAGCATGTTCAGGTTGTGCTGGATACGGATAGAGCGGTCACTGATGTGAAGTATATGTAGTCAGTTCTGCGAGTGGTAGTAACGATGAAGCCATGATGTTAGACAAGAATCGGCCGGTGCTATCTCGAGGATTCTATACGGACTCTGATCACCAGCCACATGAAGCAACCCTCAAAAAAGATCCAACCTAGATACCAGCCATCTTCGATAGGGAGGAGAGATCAAGTCGGCAAAAGAAGATGCGGCTTGTGTGGATTGAACACACGACCTTCAGATCTTCAGTCTGACGCTCTCCCAACTGAGCTAAACCCGCCTGGTTGCTGATGACGATCGGCGCATACGATGCCCTTGTTCCTTTCTGTCAACGAGGAGAGGGTGAAACAATTGTAATGGTGAGGGACGAGCGAGTAGCTATGCAAAAAAGCAAAAGAATTGCGGCTTGTGTGGATTGAACACACGACCTTCAGATCTTCAGTCTGACGCTCTCCCAACTGAGCTAAACCCGCTGGTTGGTTGATGACAAATCTGTGCGATGATGAGGGTTAAGATCCCTAGCGGTTGATTTGTGGAGCGTTGTTGTCCATGTGTGAGCTACCCTGTATGTAGCGATATTTTGTCTTGTTAAGTAAGGCCCTGATCGGCAACGCCGGTGAAGTTCACCGACCGGTTGAAAAAGACACTAAATTTTCATAAATCACTGTTTCCAAGGGTCTATACCATTTTCAGCACTGTATTTGCATGCATAACTTCATAGCTCTACTTTAAGAGAAAAACCTAAAGTCTTAGAGGTACTATACTAGCAGAGGCTACTTAAGATATTATAAAAGGTATAGTAGTAATGAATTTATAGTATTTCTATTAATGAGTTTTACTTATATAAGTAGGCTACTATAAGTTACTAATAAGGCTACTTTTTTATATATTATAATATATTATTATTATATTAATTTATAAAGTTAGGTTTAGTATTAGGCTTACTATTATTAATATTAATAATAAAAAAGAGTTATATAAAAACTTTACTTATATAATTATAGTATTAGTAATTATTAAAATCTTTATATAGTAATTAATAAAGAAAGAATATAATATCTATTTAAGATATACTAACTATAAAGATACTAAAAGTATTAATACTATTATATATATAGATATAGGCCTAGCCTTATCTAGAGTATTTTATAACTAGCTTCTAGAAGTATTAGATATAATATTTAGAGACTTCTTCTATATATAAAAGTTACTATTTTAAGACCTCTATTAGTAACTTTAGTTAAAGGTAAGTATTTATAATAGTTAGTATTATAATATTAAGTTAAAAGTTATAATATTTCTTTAGATAATAATATATAATAAGCTTTAATAGAATACTATATACTGATTTAAAATAGTATAGTTAATAGTCTTTACTATCTTTTATTAGCTTATCTTATTAATAAGGTTTTTATATATAAAATTCATTTACTTACTAAGGCCTTCTTATCTATTACTATAGATTGAATTTGAATTAAAATTTATATAATTTAATAGTATAATTAAAGTAGTTAATAAGACTTATATATCTATATATATACTTATTAAAAGATAGAAGAGATTCTAATTATAGAAGAATAATATCTTAATAAATATACTTACTATAGTGCAATTTAATAGTACCTTCTTATATATCTTACTTAGTATAGAAGGATTAATAAATAATATAAGCCTTATCTAAAGAGTATTTACTAAATCCTTTAAGATACTTAATAATTAGTTTTATCTTACTAATATAGGCTTTAGTTTAAGAAGAGATATATTATTACTATATTTTAAAACTTATTATTATTTATAAGACTAAGGAGATATTAATTAAATACTATAGACTTTCCAAGAGATCTATAATTTATAGTATACTTAACTTTATATAATTATTAAATATATATTTAGCTATTATAAGTATAAGTAGAAGATTATCTACTATAGTGCAGTAGAATACTTATATAAAGATTAGATCTCTATTATATTTATAATAATAAGGCTATATAACTTTATCTTACTTAAAGAAGTAAAGCTATATAATATAGATAAGTAAGAGAAAGAGTTATTTATAGTATAGGAAAAATATATAATAAAACTAAGTTATAAATATATTATAAGAGTAATTCCTAGATATAATATTTAGACTTTAAGAGATAATATTATAAAGTAGATTTAGATAATATATTATAAGTATTTAAATAATAGTATTGAGATTAAAGAAAGTATTAAAAGTAATAAGAGTAATAATAATATAGAGATTAATAAGGTAGATAAAAATTAAGAAGAGGAAAATTTACTTCTATTTAATTTATATAGAGTAAGTAATAGCTTATTACTTAGATAATTCTACTTTTATATTAATTATTATATATAAAGAAAAATTTTTACTGTATTATAATATAAGTTATAATAATTACTTAAATTTTATACTTTAAAGCCTTACTAATATACTTACTGCTTCTTTATATTATTAGATATAAAGCTATTTTAAATAACTATATTTATTAAATCTTTTAAAAACTATAATACTACCTAAATAATAACTATTAGATTATCTAAAAAGAGAGACTTATAGTCTTTAATTGCCTTCTTAATATCTTTAGTACTAGTTATATATTATTAATACCTAGTAAGTAGTAAAAATGCCTTCTTAATATCTTCTTTAGATAACTAACTATTACTAGAAACTTTTAAATGTTTCTATACTTTACTAAGGAGCTTATTTAGTAGTATTACAGGCCATTATATATTGAAAGCTAATAATTAAGTAGCTAATAATAGTTATTCCTAGTAACTTATATAGATTACTAATAATAGTATTATAGAGATTAATAATAATATATTATTAGATTTATAAATAGTAAGGATATTATCCTTATTAATCTAAAATAGCTATATAGAATTAAGATTAGGCTTAAGGCTTAAATTATTATTACTTAGTAAGTTAACTTCTCTAGCCTTTGCAATTCTTTTATTAATTAGAAGATTAATTAAAAAGATCTTATAGTATTTATCTATATTAATCTCCTTATTAATAATAAGGCTATTATTAATAACCTTCTTACTAATAGATTTACTATACTTTTTAAGTACTTCTTATTTATTATCTTAGCTTATACTAAGCTTCTTACTTTTAAAGTTATATATTATACTTAATAATTTAAAGACTTTATTAAAGACTCTTTAATAATTCTATAATAATTAATATCTAGATTTAAATATCTTATAGTTCTATTAATAATATAGAAAGGCTTTACTTATTAACTTAATAATACTATTAAATACTAGCTATAATAATATTAATTTTATAAATTTCATTAGACTATTCCTTATTACTTCTAATAAGTAACTAAAGAAGAGCAATATCTACTCCTAAGACTATCTAAATTATAGTACTTTAATAATTAACCTTTACTAAGTTAGCTATAATTATAATATATTAGTTAGTAATCTAAATAAGGTATAAAAATCACTTTATTAGGGTATATTATTCAGTATTTAAGTACTTAGAAGCATTACTAGATTCATTAAATTCATAATAATAATAAAATATATATAAGGCTGAGCTAGAGGGGTTAAAGGCAGTGAGATTATGGACTAGGACAAGGGTAAGTTCATAATGAGATAGTATAAGAGGGCAGCTCACTAATTTCATTACTAGTTAAGTCTCTTTTTGCATCCGCTGGTGAACTTCACTGGCGTTGCTGATCAGGGCCTAAACACTTATGAAATATTTAGGGGTGGTTAAACCGCTCCAGTCTCTTCGTCACTCCTCGTCTCATCGCGGAGCTTTTCCGCAACCCGAGTCAGTCTAGAAGCCGCATTGGAGGTAATCTTTAATATTTTTAGCGGAGCCTATGGGAAGTGTCGCAAGAAAACGCCATCAAGTTTAATAACCAAGTTTGATAGATAAGACGAGAGCGACTGATCATGATGTAGTCACATGTTCCTCCAAACCGCCCATATATCCAGGAATCCGCAACTACAGAGTATAATCCAGCAAAAACAGATCGACATAGCCCTTCCCGTCCAGATGTATATTTCAACTTGATCCATATGTATGCTTCAACTTGGTTATATCTACACCATATGAAACCAATATCCAAAGTATTTCAGACAGCCAATTCTTGTGAATATTCAAGACGGGGAGTGTAGGCATGTCGTTGGTACAACAAGCCGCGATTGTACCAAGGCCGTTCAGTGCAGCAACTGGAGGGCATCGTTCTTATAAGTCCCGTCACAACGTCGGTAGAAGATGTTGTGGGGTGCTGGCCCACCACCGATACGGTAATCGCGGCCACCGCCAACAATGCAGCGCCCCGAGTTATGGCTGACGACTTCTTTCCATTTAATATTGGAACAACTGTAATCTAGTTAGCAAGATTAAAACCAACATGACAGTTCCAGTTACACTTACCCATAGCTGGAACCCTTGCTGCAACGCCATGTCACATTCGAGTACAGCTTTCTATC
Source organism: Coccinonectria pachysandricola (assembly GCA_003693555.1). Taxonomy (NCBI): domain Eukaryota; kingdom Fungi; phylum Ascomycota; class Sordariomycetes; order Hypocreales; family Nectriaceae; genus Coccinonectria; species Coccinonectria pachysandricola. Next base: position 982,684 of record QUZF01000023.1, read on the forward strand.
ACAATCGTAGTCAATGGTGCCTTTGCACATTGTGAAGTCGGATTTGTCTGAGTAAAGACAAGAATAAAGATTGAGTGAAGATGAAAGTTTAGTTTGTGATTGTGATGCCTTTGATTGAGGAGCTGAGAGTTTTGGTGTTGACATCAGAATTGGGAAGAGGAACCAGTCTGCTTTATATCTATCAAAGGTGTACTCCGTGAGAACAGTCCATGGCTCTCGATCTGTGATATCTGGACAAGGCTAGAGCAGATCATGGCTTGTAAAGCGGTTAAATCTGCATGTTGGTTGTGTGTGACTTACATAAAACTTACTACGTAGATTTGATATGACAGTTACCAATTGCAACGGAGGATGGACGAACAAGGCGCACCAGGCAAGGCAGAATGGGCCATACCCGCCCTTCCAACGAAAGGCAAGGCCAACATTTTGGACACTTTGGCTATTAATTGGCTAAGCTGACATCCAATATGTAAGGCTTTTGGGGAAGGGGAGACGTTGATGTTGGTCGTCATCTATTTTGATATGTCTCGGGCGGCCAAACCAGAGGGGCATCTCAAACCTTATTTGCTATCGTAAATACGGTATGGATCCAACCGGGCGCTTCAAGTCTCCAATCCAGTTAACTCCTAGATAGGACAAAGGCGCCGCAGGCGGAAAGAGCCATCCCCTGTTTGTGAAGTGATATGGCCATTACTGGCCCCCAGTGGGCCGCGTTTCATCCAGCCACGACCATCCTGGTCAGCGCTTAGAGTTTTCACTTAGCGCGCTTGGGATATTCAAGCAGGCCATGAGTCCTAAAGATTGGATCTGATGCTCACAAGTAAGCGCCTCTCCCCTGTCATCTCCCTATTGTCACATCGACCCCTCACCACCAGCGCGAAGCTCTTGTGGAAATGTGGTCACAACCGGAACGGGTTCCCTGGAGCAGCGTCACAGTACAACTACGAGCATCGACATGGACAAGGATCTGGAGATATTCTATTTTCTGATAGCTGGTTTGGAAACACAGATGGATCTAGATCTTAACCAATCGCAGTGACAAGGTCAAACTACCAAGCGCCTGTTCCTCCTCTACGATAAGAAGCTCGGGTGTTGAGTTTTGGGAGTGCTCCAACGGTCCACGTAGGGCCTGCACGAAAAGGGTTTCTCGGGATGTCACAATGCTTCCAACGTCAACCTCTTCAGGGTTGCTGACCACACTGTAGTGATGCAACACATCATCTGTTGGCGCCAAACCAGCCTTTTTCCGCAGCTTTTGGATGCTGCTGATGATGTTGCGAGCCAGACCCTCCTCAGTCAGCTCCGAGTCAATGGTTGCATCCAGCAAAACAATCATGTCATGCGCAAACGCAGGCTCCCATTTGGACCCTCCATCTCTGCCCACCTTGTCTTTGCCAAGGACACGGATGATACTGAGGTCGTTTTCTCCCAGCTCAATGCCCCCGACCGTGATTCTCTTCTCTCTTGTATACGCGCGTAGTTCTTCCTGCGAGAGCGAGGGTAGTGCATCCCGCACAACTTTGACGTCCTTCTTCAGCTTCTTTCCAAGAGTTGGCCAATCCACTTTAGCTTCCAGCAGGATATTGAATTGCTCCTCACTGCTAGTGGCAACGATTTCTCTAACGTTGAGTTCCTCAATAATGTAGCGCTTGAGAGGTTCAATGTCCGAAATGATATCAGCATCTGTGATGACAACGAGGGAGCGGAGGGGAGTTTTGAGAGTGATGTTGCATCGCTCTCTAGCCGCTCTCCCGAGTTGAATAACTTTCTGCATGGAAGCAAACATCCTCTCGACGTCCTTGTTCAGGAGGGATTTCTGGACAGTTGGAAAGGGCAAAAAATGAACGCTTCTGGAGTCTTTGTATTGTGTCAAATCTCTAAGGTGAGGCTTCAAGAGCTTGTAGATATGCTCTGTTATGAAGGGCGTGAAGGGCGCCAGCGCACGGATGATGGTGAAGAGGACCTCGAGCAGTGTGTTCAAAGCGGCGGTCGTGTCGTCAGGGCCGAGGCCGCCCTTCAATCTCTTCCGATTGAAACGAATGTACCAGTTGGTTAGGTTGTCGATAACCTGTAGCAGACGTGGTACAACCGTGTAAAGTCGATAACCTTCACTGAGTAAGCAATCTCGGGCAGACATCAAGGCAATTGCGGGCCGGGAACGAACCTAATAGCTCCTGATCCATGTATTCCAGTAAGCTCTGGCAATCAGCAAGGATCCACTTGTCCATAATGTTGGTCAACTTGTCGGCGTCAAGCGATGATGTGAAGACCTGTCCTGTTTTCTTCGCATACAGGGCTGCCTGTTCGCAGAAGAATCGATAGCTGTTCCACAGGGGGAGAATAACTCGAGACACGACGTCTTTCACATCAGATTCCTTGAAGCGGATAGGTTCGGCGCGAACCACGGGTGAATTGATAAGGTAAAGGCGCAGGGCGTCTGAGCCGTAGCGATTGATGACCTCCAGAGGATCGGGGTAGTTTTTGAGCCTCTTGGACATCTTCTTGCCATCTTCAGCGAGGACAATCCCATTGACAATGCAATTCTTGAACGGCGATGTGTTGAAAAGATGGTTGCCAAGGACGGTTAGGGTGTAGAACCACCCTCGCGTCTGATCCAGGCCCTCGGCGATGAAGTCGGCTGGAAACAAGTCTTCTTGGAACCGATCGGAATTCTCAAAGGGGAAATGTCTCGACGCGTATGGCATACTGCCCGATTCGAACCTCCAAAGAAGTCAGCTCCCCTGTCACCACTATCATAATTTCTCGCAGCTTACCAACAATCAAAAATCTCGTCAATGCGACGGAGAACACCTTTACCTCGCTTGGAGGGGATCGTGATAGAGTCGACCTTGTCCCGGTGAATGTCCGACATGTCGCCCTCGAATCCACTTAGTTCTTTAAGCTCCGCGATACTACCAACGCATACAACCTCCTCAAAGTCCTCGCTGACCCAGAGCGGGATAGGCGTACCCCAGTATCGATTGCGGGAGACGTTCCAGTCGTGCGCATTGGCAACCCAGCTGGCAAACCGCTTTTCCTTGGCAAATTGGGGCACCCAATTGGTCTTCTCAAGGTTGTCTAGCATTTTCGGAACGTGGTCCGTGACGCGAATGAACCAAGAAGACACAGCTTTCCGGATGAGTTGTGTGTCTGATCTCCAACAGAACTTATCAGCGTGCATAGTATGGCTATCAAGAAGCAGTCGACCTGTGAGGCGGAGATCCTTCAGAATGATCTTATCGGCAACCTTGACGTGCTGTCCGACATAGTCCGGGACTTCTGAGGTGAAGCAGCCCTTGTCGTCAACAGGGCATGGGGGCAAACGCTGTGGTGTGATGAAACCTGCGGCGACCGCAGCGTCGTAGTCCTCCTGGCCGAAAGCAGGGGCCTGGTGCACAAGACCAGTGCCTTGACCAGCTTCCACATAGTCTGCCCCGATGACACAGAAGCAGTCGGAATACTTCTCAAGGAAATATTTGAAGATGGGTTCATATCTCCAGCCAACCATAGATTTGCCCGGAATCTTCCCCAGCACCTTGTACTTCGCCTTCTTGGGGTTTTTAAAGATGGTACTTAGGCCCGACTCCAAGAGGATGAAATTACGTTGGCTTGATTCGTCGAAAATTTTGACGTATTCGAAAGCGGGGTGGACGGCAATGAATAAATTGGAAGGAAGAGTCCAAGGTGTCGTTGTGTAAATGAGGAGTGACGTGTTGTCTTGGCCCTCGACTCCGATGACAGGGAACGAGACAACAATGGCGGGATCCTGAGTCATCTTCTCGTTCTGCTTCGCTTCCATCTGGCTCAGCGGTGTGCAGAGTGCAGTTGAGTACGGCATGATCTGGTATGCTCTGTACACCAAGTCTTTGTCGAAGAGCTGCTTGAAAACCCACCAGCACGACTCCATAAACCTGACGTCCATCGACTAGGGGTTATAGTCAGAAATAGCCACATGAGAAAACCGGCGAATCTTTTGAAGACAAGGCGACTTACTTTGTAGTCGTTATCGAAGTCGACCCAGCGCCCCAAGCGCTCAATAGTGCTCCTCCATTCGCGAGCATATGTCATCACGATAGCTCTGCATTCAGCATTGTACTTCTCGATCCCCATTTGCATCACAGCATCTCTACCAGACAGCCCCAGTTTTTTGTCGATTTCGTACTCGATGGGTAAGCCGTGAGTGTCCCAGCCAAAGCGACGGCTAACATGGTAACCTTTCATGGACCAATATCTAGGAATGATGTCTTTGATTGTCGAAGCGAGAAGATGGCCATAATGAGGGAGACCTAGCATACTAGTAAGCAAGTGCTCAACATGGAGACTTTGTCATGTCAATCTAGCTCACCAGTTGCGAAGGGAGGCCCGTCGTAGAAAACGTAGTGCTTTCCACCCTCAGTCAGACGAAGCTGGGTTTGGAAGGCATCGACATCCTCCCAGAAGGTGAGCACGTCCTGTTCGACGTGAGGCAAATTGATGGCCATGGCAGACGGCGAGGTAATCGCACGACGGCCGTGCAGATCGAGGAGTTTCAAGTGTTGATAATTGTCGACATACAATTGTGAACATGGACAGCAAGTAAATAAACCACTGCGGGGGAGTGAAATTCAAGTTTGTGCGTCATTCTAGCTATGACTCAGCGTCCTACGAATAAAACCTCAGTACAGACTGTTAGACAAAGCAGCTGCTGACCTCAGCAGACCACAGCGTGGCTGATGTCAAGGGAGGCTAGAACAGCTACTGACCAGATTAATTATAGCGCATAACTTAGGAATTAAACTCTAGCATGTAGTAGCGATCCCTCAGGCTAGTAAGCTATAGAAAGGATAATTTAGAGGGGAGCAAATGAGGAGTCAAAAAAATACAGTTAGGCCGAGATGATTTAAAAAAAACAAGTCAATAAAAATTCACTGGACGGCATTGTGAGACAATTCTGCTCCCAGCAGGGCTTGAACCTGCGACCTCCGCATTACCAATACTAGCGAGTTGAAGTATTAGTACGAAGCTCTAACCAACTGAGCTATGGAAGCCTTCCAATGTTATTTGATGGAGGAGGATTTGTAAATAACATCTATGAAGGTCTTTGCAACAAGTCTCATATCGCAGAACCAAAACTATTGTATAATTGCAAGCTACCCCATACCAGGGTATCTCATGTCTCTCACCCAGTCCATGAACCTGTTAAAAGCTACTGCCATCTTGTTCGGCTTCTCAGCGGCTTTCGCGACAAGACCGACAGCCCTCGCATTCTCCCAGACCGAAGCATTGCCAGACACGATATTGTCATAGGCCCCTGAGCTGAAATAGAACCAGCCGACATCTTCCTCGTCGACCGTCTTGACGTAGTCATACAGCAGGCGACGGTCAGTCGTCTTGTTGTCGTAGTCTTTGCCCTCAAAACGATTGACCATTAGGGCGCCCTGCTTCCTGTACGGCCGGATGAAAGTGGCATCAATCGTCTCGCGATTGCGGTACTGCGGCTGGTCTTCACAGTTGACGCAACCGTCGAATGCGACAACGATGTCGCAGATGGAGTAGAACACGGGTTCGACCCTCTTCCCAAAGTTACAAACGGTCGTTATCTCGCGCTTAAACTCGGCGAGCGCGAAATCGGCGAGGTTTTTGACGAATTTCTCGTCCACGGGGGCTTCGTCAAAATAGATGCCATCGAGCCGGACATTGTTCCGTCTGTGATCTTCTCCGTAGTTGGTCCAGTTGGCGTATGATAGTATTTGTTCCTTCATCTCTTTCATGGATGCCTCTCCGCGCTTGGTGTTCACGTGGCCGACAGTCTTGATGTTACTGTACCTCTTCTTCAGATTGTTGATACGTAACATGGCATCGAAGTAGTTGGTGTCGGGTCCGTTGGGCTTCAGCGACTTGTCAGGGTGCGAGACGGGCTTGATGATGACGGTGAATTGCGTAGCGTAATGTCTCCGCATCGTATCGTGTGCGGGATACCAGTTGCTTCCTCCATCTCCCGGTATTATAGCAGGGTGGCTGTATAAAGGTAGTATTATGCCGGGTATCGCGTTGACCGAAGTCGCGAAGCTTGCACAGAGTGCAGAGACGGACACGAAGCGCATGGTGATTACTACTATGTTTGTGTTGAGGAATCCACGTCTTTTTCTATAAGAATAGAGAAGACAAGGAAAGAGGAAAATGAAGAGAAGGAGGTGGAAAGAAGAAACCCCCGTTGGAAAGGTATAGAGTGCGAAAGGAAGAAGCAGAAAGGAGACCCTCGATGGAGAAGTATAACTGGAAGGTTTTGCGTGTCGCGAGAGTTACTGCACCTCAGGGTTGCTTCGGCAGTACATCCAAGCCATCCACGCGGGATAAAAGTACTGCGTGTTACTAGAAAAGCACGACGGATATCAAAAGTCAAACCGGCATCGAGAAGCCTACGAATGTTATGTTATGTTGCCTGAAACAAATCCTGTTGCTTATCCTCGGGTTGTCAGCCGAGTTCGAAATAGTGCAGAGCTATTCCGCCAGGTTACACCACACTCCTCCTCGCAGCTGGTTGGTACAGAAATAGTAGACGTATGTTTCACAACCTGCTCCTTCCGACTGCGTACGTACAGAGCAGTGCTTGCATACTCACGCAACATGGACGTGGTATTAATCCGACATGGGCTTCCCCCTCTTCCCCCTTCTAAGCCATCTATCTCATTCATCGTAGCTCGAGTCAAAATCTATCAAAAGACACCAGCTCCTGTTCTAAATAACAGTATATCTACCTTCTGTTATTTCATTGTTTCTCTCTCCAGGCTCACTTGCTAATCTTTCATCCTCGTCATAGCACAGCCAGTACTGACTGCATCGTTGAGGAAGCAAAAGATGGAAAATACAACGAGCCACGACCAATACCCTACTACACCTTCGACTTTCCCTCAGTCTATCTCTCAACCGAATGCAGGCCAGCATTATGAAGATGCGCAGTTCATGGACCACTGCCCACAGCAGCAATCGTCCAGTCTTACACGGTCCGACTACTTCAGGCAGCTATTTGCTCGAGCCCCAGAACGAAACCCCGATAAGTATGGGACGACTGCGAATTATAACCAAAAAAAAGTGCTCCCAGTTAGTGGCCGACTTTTTCCAGGATAGTGTCAAGCGGGCACGAGAGAGGAATCAGAGGTAAGAGATGTTGCGGTTGCTCAATAGGGCAATCCCGGGTTTTATCATACGCCGCCAACGCTGATCGTCTGTCGTACGCAGGCAGAGCGAGATGGAAAGAAGGCTCTCCGATCCGGATATCAGCCAAGAAAGAAGGGAACAGATTCGTTCTGCCGCTGGCCGGAAAGAGGGACAGTATCTACGGTTTTTTCGCAGCAGAGAAAAACCCGAGAACTATCAGACGGTCAAGGTCATTGGCAAGGGTGCCTTTGGTGAGGTCAAACTAGTTCGGAAAAGGGCTGGCGGTCAGATTTATGCCATGAAGTCTCTGATCAAGCAAGAAATGCTTCAGAGAGACCAGCTTGCGCATGTCCGTTCTGAGCGCGATGTTCTGGCAGAAGCTGAAAGTATATGGGTTGTGAAGCTCTTTACTACCTTCCAGGATGCGCATTTTCTCTACATGCTTATGGAATTTCTTCCAGGTGGCGATTTGATGACAATGCTTATCAAGTATGAGATCTTCTCGGAAGATATAACCCGGTTCTATATGGCGGAGTGCATCTTGGCCATTGAAGCAGTCCACAACCTGGGCTTTATCCACCGGTATGTGCTCGGTATATCAAAGTCTGGCCCACTGACCTAACAGAAACTCTATAGAGATATCAAGCCGGATAACATTCTCTTGGACCACGGCGGCCATATCAAGCTAACTGACTTTGGCCTCTCAACCGGCTTTCACCGTCTTCACGATAACAGCTACTATCAGCAACTACTACAGGGAAAGTCCGAACCAGGAGACCGGAACTCAATTACTATTAATCAGATCAATCTCACTGCTAGTAATCGATCGCAGATCAACGAGTGGCGCCGGTCAAGGAGATTGATAGCCTATTCTGCCGTTGGAACACCAGACTATGTTGCTCCGGAGATATTCACTGGTCAAGGTTATTCATTCAGCTGTGCCTGGTGGTCTCTAGGCACCATCATGTTTGAGTGCTTGGTAGGATGGCCTCCATTTTGTGCTGAAGACCGTTATGATACGTACCGGAAGATTGTGAATTGGAGACATACTTTGTATTTTCCCGATGATATTCAGCTTGGTACTGCAGCTGAGAATCTCATCAGAAGGTGTGCTACATCACTGTTCCTTGACTGCTCTGGAGCTAACAACCAAGCTTGATCTGCAACCCTGAGGATCGGGTAGGACGAGGCAGTGCCCAAGACCTGAAAGCGCATCCCTTCTTCTGGGGAGTCCAGTTCGACGGCCTACGTCGCATCAGGGCCCCCTTTGAGCCACGCTTAACTTCCAACATTGACACCACGTATTTCCCTACCGACGAAATTGATCGGACCGGCACGGCTGCTGGACTACTTCAGGCCCAGATCGCGCAGCAGGCTTTGCATGGCGTCAACCCGCAATCAGGAGAGTCGCTGGAGATGAGCTTGCCTTTTATCGGTTACACGTTTAAGCGGTTCGACAATACATTCCGGTAATGCAGATCCGTTGAATTCTGCAGCTATATCCTTGCTCTCTTCCATCATCGTCGACCATCTTCTACTCTGAAGACATCAGCGAGAGTCGCTCATCCGTCCACTTGGCTGCATCAATTGACTTGGCAAGAACATCCATCTCCTCGGTCGTGAGCTCTATAGCTTCCTTGCTAGACATGCAGCTCATGTCCTTCTTGCTCGCACCCTTGGTCCAACTTCCGTCCATCATCCAATGTGTCGGCACTTCGTATGTCGCTTTGTCAGCAACCTTGTTCTTCAAGAGACCGCCGTTGTACCATAATAGCTTGTTGTTGTCGTCGACATGTGCGATGACGAAGCTGCAAACACGCTGTTGCTCGATCGTCTCCGTTGAAGCCTTCTTGTTATTGTCTCTAACCTTGCCATCCTGCCTCTCAGAGATCTTGAAGCTCTCCCTATTCTCTCGGGCATCTTTCTCTTCCTCCTTTGGCTTATCCATCCCCCCCTGCACTGGCTGCAACCAACCTACAACGCCTCCATAATGGCTCGAGAAGGCGTACTTTGAACCTGTAGCTTCAAAGCCTATCCACCAAGTCTCCTTGTCGCCATACATGAGTTTGTAAGTAACCTCCTCTCGCACATCGTGCGTATTCTGCCACCCGACGTGAAGGAGGCCAATCAGTATATCCAGCCTGGACTTGTCAACCACGACAGCACCTGAATCCTGCTCCTCAGAATAGCGCTGGGTCCAAACAAGTGACTTGTCCGTCTCAGGACTCGTCCACTTGAGCTGTTGATGCCACCAGCGCTGTCGATCGGGGAATCCATATTGCCACAGGAGTCTGTCATGAAAAAATAACGCACCCGTCTCTAGGTATCTCTCTTGGCGCAGCAGCTCATCTGGCTTTTGCAAAAAGACGGCGTCGGCATCGAGGAGTATTACCTGCTCGAAGCGACTTGCCAGCGCGGCGAAGACCTTGACAGCCCATCCGCCTTGCGCCAGCTTTAACGTCGTGTCGTCAAAAACACTGAGAACGTCAAGGAATTCAAGTTGAACCCCTTCAGCGGATTCTTGCAGAGCCTGTCGCGCAACATTGGACAAGTCCTTATCCCCGGCGTATGCAATCTGGATGGGCAGCTTCGTCCGATGAACACGCGTTAAGGATGCGACCAGGTGACAGGCATATCGCAGGGTCTTGTTACCTGTGGGAATGACAATTCCGGCAACGGGATCGAACATGTTATCTTGCGGTAATCCGATGCGAGAGTAGATGTTCGCCAGTGGAGGTGAAAGAGCATCGCTGGTTTTCGGACTCAAATATGGGAACAGCACTCTTGTCGCCAGAGAGACATACTTGGTAGCCGCCTTCTTCGCAACGTAGAGCTCGTCGTCCACGGGAGACTGCTTATAGGTCTCCAACTGCTCAATCCACAACCGCAGGAGTTTCGCGCGATGGCCGAGTTCGCCAAATACATCATTGTACGGTGGAGAGAACGGATAACGATGTATGTACTGCGCACCTAGCTTGATCGACTCCAGGGACTGCAGGCTCGGCGTCGCGTGCGTTACCTTTAGTGACGGGTCCGGCGGCGTGGCATCGCGAAACTGGAACAATCCGAAGCAGATGAGGGCCCAAACACAAAGGCAGGTAAGTACCACCTTGGCGCAGTGGGAGCTGGGCCAGAGCATCGCGGAAGTACGGATAGGGAGGTCGACGTGAGTGAAGTTGAAGATGTGGACATGATGGGCATGGACCTCATCCGATGTGCCGAGTTGCCAGGACCAGGATATACGTACAGTACAGAGTACGTCAAGTTCGTGTATCTAGTAAGATTGACATGGCGCCAAGTCTCGAAGCTGACGACGACGCGAAGCCATCGGAATTCCCTTGTTGATCCACCAGGGGTCATTTCAGGCGATCTACAGGGTGGAGTTGGTGAGACACGGCAAGGATCCGAGAAATAATAGATCTATTAGAATATAAGAATCTGGAAAAGATGGTACTTATGTACTAAGTTAGTAGTAAAACTTGTGTTTGTATTCTGGTTGATTCGGTGCCAACTTCTCATCTTGTTATGAAAAGCCTGTGCTCATTCCCTCCCCCGCCACCCAAGCTCCCGCTACAGTTCTCTACAGAGCACTTGGTCTCTCTCTCACCTGTCACAGCTCATCAATCGCACACATCATCTCATGTGAAAACTACAACTCACAGAAGACGGTCTTGGCCTTGATCTCTCCGCATCCTCAACGCAAACTCCATATTACTTTCACATCTTCCAGCAGTCTAATTTGAGAGTTCGAGGTCCTTCACCATGCCTGAAGATGTTGACAAATCCCTCCTCGACCGTCTCCAAGCTCTGCGGGGAGGGAGCGCAGAGCCGGGCCAAACTCCAGCGACGAGGTGCTTCCACATCGCACATCGACTCAACGTCATGACGTAGGCTGACGGGCTGTAGAATTGATGTCGACTTAATAGAGCGCAAGAGAACACCAACGCGCGAAGACACACTAGCCGCGCGTCTCAAATCGCTACGCAGCCGGGATGAAGCCTCACCACCGCCCCAGAGAGCCGCATCCGGCACCAAGTCACATACACCGGCCGGCCCGACTCATGCTGTGACATCCGCAGCAAAATCCGTATCAGAAAAGGAGCCCGTATCAGACGCAGAACCCGAGAAGCAGGACGATGATGACGTCGACGCTCTCTTCCAGACAGACGATCAAACGTTGGCGGAGCTGCTGGCAGACGCAGGCCCGGACGACGCCATTCCAACAACCGAGGAGCCCAGCGAAGAGCAAGTCAAGGCGTTGCTGGAGGACCTCTCGAGATCTGTACCGCAGGACACAGTCCCCAAGTCTGAGGATGGCGAGAAGCAAAGTGGGCATGACTCGGATGATTCAGATGGGGAGACTATGAAGCGCGATGTAGACGAAGTCATATCTCGCTTCCGCGACGAGGCAGAGCTCGGAAAAGGCCGCGATGCAAGCCAATCGCCTCAGCCAGACTCCGAATCGGAAAGCGCAGACGAGTCCGTGAGAGACGAGAACCCCACCAACCTCGAACTCCCCTCCGTCCCGTCAACGCTCCAAGACTTGCCGTCCTCCCCTTCCGCCCGCGCCAAGAGCGCCGACATGGACGACATAACAGCCCGCATGGCGGCCCTCCGCCACTCCAGCGCCGGCGCCGACGAGGACGCCCTCGCGCTCCCCTCCGTGCCCTCGTCTGCGCCCACGGCCGGACCGCCCGTCAAGCGCCTTACCAGCACGACGCGCTACACGGACGATGATGTGGATTCGTGGTGCACCGTCTGTCTGGAGGATGCCACGCTGAGATGTCTGGGGTGCGATGGTGATGTGTACTGTACGAGGTGCTGGCGTGAGATGCACGTCGGACCGGCGGCGGGGTTTGATGAGAGGAGTCATAGGGCGGTGCAGTTTAGGAGGGCTGGGAAAGGGGAGAAGAGGAGGATTGCGCTTGGTGCGTAGGTGGTTGTGGATTTGATTACTTGGTTTTATTTTAGCAAGCATGCGTGTGGTTTCACTGGTCAATAGGGTACTTGTGAGAAATGAATGATGCCCTTATTGCTATTAAACAGATACTCTCACGATAACATTATCCCAAAAAAGACCCTCTGAATTGGTATCAAGTTCATGCAAAGACAGCTTCGTTTTATCCCATGCCGTGTACCACCCCATATACCTTGTTGCAAACAGAAAAGAAACGAGGATTTGACCTCCAGCTTAGACATCGACCGACCTCGATCCGCTTCCGTTCCGGGGCTCGTCGTTCCTCGCGCCCGTCTTTCCCCGTAGATCCTGCCAGGTCGCGCCGAACCGACGTCCGGTAGAAGCCAGAAGACTCTCTTCCTCGTCGGCCTCGGCCTGCTCATCGATCTCAGACATGTTGAGCTTCGGCGAGCGGAAGAGCGAAGTGAGGAAGCAGATGAGGAACACTCCTAGGAAGGCGAACTGAGCCCAGAAATCGATGAGTCCGAAGAAGGGCCATGTAATGGTGATGCGGTTCATAAAGGTTGACATGACGGATGGGGTGCAAATATCCTTGGCATTAGAGTGTTTAAAGGACTCGGAGCACGCCTGCACCAGGTCCTTGTGACCGTTGCAGTCGGGCTGCGCTCCGGGGTGATCGGGTTCTCTGGTGCAGAATGTCTGAGTTCCGTAGATGGAATACTGAGGAGCCACCATCGTGGTGATGCTGTAGTTGGTGGCCAGGATGATGAGACCCAGCATCACGGTCGCGATGAGAAGTGCCTGGGGTGCAGTTCGTCCCTTGTGGATTTGGAAGATGCGGACCCACAGGAAGCGGATGCCGACTGTCGCAAGACCCGTGATCGAACTGCTGAAGAAGAGAAGAACAAGCAGGACCATGAGGATGTAGTCGATAGGGAACGCCTTGGCGGCTTTGACGAAGATGAAGTTGATGGGTTGGAAGACGTGGATCTGACCCAGAATGTAACCGCAGCGTCGCTTGCAGATGGAGTTCTTCGCCTTGTCAATGCCAGTAATGAGCATCGAAACCCAGATGATGATGGCGAGCAGGAGCAAGAAAATACCACCCAACAGCTTGATGGGCCTGAATGCCGTGCAGACTTTCAGCCATGCTTGGTAGACCTTGCTGCGTCCTTCTCCTTGCGCCTCAGCGGCGAGCCTCTCCCGGCGAACAAGCGTCTGTTCCTCCCTGATGAGAGCATCCAGTTCGCGCCTGTCCTTGCGGGGCATCTCGTCCTGACGTCCAGTGTTGCGCATCTCAATCTGTCGCTGGCGCTCGCGGTTTTGCTCGAGCTGTGAAGCGGTCGTCTCTGAGAGTTGAGGGGCAGAGATGGAGGGCGCCGATCTGATGAATGAGATGGGCATGAGAGCGAGTCCAGCACCGGTGTAGACGACGTAGAGCAGAGTGCCGATGGTAACAAGCAGCCCGAGGGCAAACGTAAGCGCCTTCTCACCATGGTTTTGCGCGATAAGCTTCTTGTAGTAGTCGAGATCCCAGTGATCCTTGGAAGTATCGCCAGCTGCGGGAACGAAAAACCCTAGCAGGAAGAGGACGACCACGAGCGCGATGAAGAAGAGCGTGTACTTGAGGGCAGCCCAGAAGCGACTAGCAAATGAGCGGCCCTCCTCGACCTCGATCTCATCGTACTCCTCGTGCCAGAAGTAAGCAAAGGGAATGACGACAAGGCATAGCAGTGAATCGAAGCTGTATAGGCTGTAGTAGACAATCTTGAGGGTGAAGAGAATCTGATCGACGCGCTCGGGCGTGGCCCAATCCTTCTTCGCGCCAAGCGTCGCGGAGCTTGTAGCAGAGACGAGAGCGATATCGACCGGGAGGAGGAGGACAGTTGCAAGCAGGGACGTGATGCTGACGATGGCGACAACGCTCACAACGGCAGAGCGCTCGCGGGGAGCCTGCCAGGTGAATGTGGTGATGATGGCAGCGATGAAGCAGAGGGCAACCGCGACAGCGTATGTAACCCAGATAAGACTGGTCTGGACAAGGCCAGCGCTAGCCATGGTGACGAACATTGCGCGTTGGATTAGTTAGAAGTACTGAACTTCTTGAGAGTTGGAGTTCGACGAACAAACAGCAGACTTTCCTACTGTATGGACCGGGGTCTTGAAACTCGATGGGTCTAGTCAGGGAAATCGGGCGATCGTGTGGCTCCAGAGCTTTTGCGGGCTCGATGTTAGTCCAGAATTGCGCATGAGAAGCCTGAGCAGCTAGAACCGGGCTTTGCAGTGCGTTTCCAATGCTGAACTTTAGGGATTGAGAGGCGATTAAAGTCTGCTGATGGACGGGGAGAAGGCAGCATGAAAGCCCTGGAATAAGCCCGTGACAGAATGACGAGAGCTGGAACAGGGTCGGAGGAACCTGCTTTGCTTTGTGACGCAATCGATGGTTGCCGATGGGGACGGCTTTGGTTAGCGCAACCTTCTGTAGCTGCCCCTGCAGCCCTCGGGTCTTCATTGGTCGCGCCTTCTTCCTCGTGCCGGAAGTCGGCCACCATTAATCCGCTGGAGCTTGAGCTTTCGCGACGGTGTAAATGTATCGCGACGCCAATTACTCTGCTTCAAGCAAGGATCCAGTCCTACTCGCTCCGCAGCTTCAACTATACCACTTCACCGCGGAAGCATGGTCTTGCAAATATGCAGGCCTACACCGAGCTCGCGGCTCCCTCAGCCGTCACCCACTCCCTGAGCTTGCCTCTGACCTCTTCCACGGCTACCAATCTTGTTGTCGCAAAGGGCTCGCTGCTTCAGATCTTCATGACAAAGACCATTTTCGCCGAATTCGACGACCAGCACCACCCCGCGCAGACGCACAAAAACGAGCCAGATTATGACCATCGCGCAAACGACGATGACGGTCTCGAATCCTCCTTCCTCGGCGGCGGCGAGTCGATGCTCGTACGCACTGATCGGTCGACCAACACGAAGCTCGTGCTCGTGACGGAGATCCCGCTCGCAGGCACGGTCATTGGCTTAGCAAGGCTAAAGCTCAGAAACACAAAATCCGGGGGCGAGGCGCTTCTGCTGGCATATAAGGCGGCCAAACTGTGCCTCGCCGAATGGGACCCCGCAAAGAACGTCCTCGAGACCATCTCGATCCACTACTATGAAAAGGATGAGCTGCACGGCGCACCGTGGGAAGCTTCCTTTGGAGAGTACGTCAACTTTCTCGAGGCCGACCCGGGCAGCCGTTGTGCTGCCTTCAAGTTTGGATCGCGAAATCTCGCTATCCTCCCGTTCCGGCAGTCGGAAGAGGATCTGGAGATGGACGACTGGGATGAAGACCTTGATGGTCCGCGGCCTGTTCAAGAGTCCACTTCAGTCGCAAATGGAGATAGCAGCGACAGTCTAGAAGCAGCGTATACACCGTCATTTGTCCTCCGCCTGCCCTTGCTAGATCCTAACCTGCTCCACCCTGTACATCTTGCGTTTCTGCATGAGTATCGAGAGCCAACTTTTGGTATTCTCTCGTCAAGCCAGTCACCGTCGCACTCTCTTGGTCAAAGAGATCACTTGAATTACAAGGTATTCACCCTTGACCTTCAACAGCGCGCCTCAACAACCATTTTGTCCGTTACGGACCTACCGTACGACCTCCAGCGGGTTGTTGCGCTGCCTGCACCTGTGGGAGGCGCGTTGTTACTTGGACAGAATGAGTTGATTCATGTCGATCAGTCGGGCAAGTCCAATGGCGTGTCAGTCAATTCAATGGCACGGCACATGACCAATTTCAGTCTCACTGACCAGGCGGACTTGAATTTACGGCTCGAGGGCAGCGTTGTTAACCAGCTAAACATCGAGAATGGAGAGTTACTATTGATCTTGAGCGATGGACGTCTTGCGATTGTCTCTTTCCAAATGGATGGCCGTACCGTTTCGGGCATTGGCGTGAAAATGGTGCCTGCAGAGGGCGGCGGTGACTTAGTTAAAAGCCGGGCTTCGTGTATATCTAGGTTGGGGAAGCATTCCCTCTTTATTGGCAGTGAGACTGGCGATTCGGTGGTTCTCGGTTGGTCGAGGAAACAAGGACAGGAGAAGCGTCGCAGAACTCGACTTATAGACCCAGACTCGACGCTTGATGTGGACGACCTCGACCTCGACGATGAAGACGAGGAGGATGAGGAAGACGATGACTTGTATGCGACGGAGCCTGCGGAAGCGAAGCCAGCAACGAGTCTCAACGGCACAGCAAAGTCCGGCGAGCTGACGTTCCGCATTCACGATACTCTTCTAAGCATTGCACCAATAAAGGACTTCACCTGCGGCAAACCTGCTTTTCTGCCAGATAGCGAAGAAGCGAAACTTTCAGACGGCGTGACGGCCGATTTGCAACTGGCCGCAGTCGTGGGCCGCGGACGGGCCGGCGCGCTGGCAGTAATCAATCGCAAGATCCAGCCAAAGATTATCGGACGATTCGAGTTCCCCGAAGCGCGAGGTTTCTGGACTATGAGCGTGAAGAAGCCCATCTCCAAGTCAATAGGTGCCAACGTTGCGGCTGATAGCGAATACGATGGATTGGGGCAGTACGACAAGTACATGATTGTAGCCAAGGTTGATTTGGATGGTTATGAGACATCTGATGTCTACGCATTAACGGCAGCAGGCTTCGAAACTCTCAAGGAGACTGAGTTTGACCCAGCAGCTGGGTTCACAGTTGAGGCGGGTACAATGGGCAAGAACATGAGAGTCATTCAGGTTCTGAAGTCTGAAGTGCGCTCATATGATGGAGGTGAGTTGTTGGCATAGCGGAGGATCGAAAGGGGAAGGGATACTAACCACGATCAGATCTTGGCCTTACACAAATCTTGCCTATGCTGGATGAAGAGACCGGTGCAGAGCCCAGAGTCACCAGCGCAAGCATTGCCGACCCCTATCTGCTACTTGTCCGAGATGATAGCAGTATCATGATTGCACAGATCGACAACAATAACGAGCTTGAAGAGGTGGAAAAGACGAACAAAACGTTGATATCGACCAAGTGGCAGGCCGGATGCCTGTATACCGATACCAAGGGCGCTTTCCAGCCGACGGTTGGCGACAAGGGCGCTGAGACGCAAGAGAAGATCATGATGTTTCTCCTCAGCTCAAATGGAGCTCTACATGCAAGTTGCTCTATTACTAACCGTTACGGCATATTGCTGACTCTTACTAGATTTACGCACTCAGCGACCTATCTAAGCCCGTCTACATTGCCGAAGGATTATCTTACGTACCTCCTTTCCTATCAGCAGACTACACTCTTCGCCGCGGCATGGCCCGCGAGACTCTAAGCGAGATTCTCGTAGCTGACCTCGGAGACTCTGTCTCGCAATACCCTCATCTTATCGTAAGGGCTCGGCGTAAACACCCCCCTCCTGATGCATATGCTCACAGAACCTAGCTCCGTCACGCAAGCGACGACCTCACCATTTACGAACCTCTACGCCATCAACCCAACGGAGCTGAAACAACCCTCTCCGCAACCCTCACCTTCAAGAAGTCATCCAACTCGACATTTGCGAGCAGTCCTGCCGAGTCTTCAACACAAGATGACGACGTCCAACTACCGCGTTTTGTCCCCCTCCGTGCGTGTGCAAACGTCAACGGCTACCGAACTGTCTTCCTCCCCGGCTCCTCCCCTAGCTTCATCATCAAATCCTCTAAAAGCATCCCCCGTGTCATTGGCCTCGAAGGACTCGGCGTGCGTGGAATGAGCCCCTTCCATACTGAAGGTTGCGAACACGGCTTCATCTACGCCGATGACTCGGGCCTCGCCCGCGTCACCCAGCTCCCGGCAGCCGACAAGGCTAACATTTCCGAACTCGGCATCTCCGTGCAAAAAGTCCCCATAGATACCGACGTGCGCGGCCTGGCCTATCACGAGCCCACAGGTTCATACGTCGTCGGCTGCGCAGTCTACGAGCCATTTGAGCTCCCTCGCGACGACGACTACCACAAGGAGTGGGCACGAGAGACCACGCATGGCTTCCCCCCCACCGCTGCTCGTGGTGTACTACGACTAGTCAGCCCCATAAGCTGGACCGTCATCCACGAGATAGAACTCGAATCGTGCGAATCCATCGAGTGCATGAGCACGTTACACCTGGAGGTATCCGAGGAGACCAAAGAGCGCCGCATGCTCCTCGCGGTAGGTACAGCTATCTCTAAGGGTGAAGACCTACCCATCCGGGGACGCGTGAGCGTCTACGACATCGTGACCGTCATTCCCGAGCCCGGCAAGCCCGAGACGAACAAGCGTCTCAAGCTCATCGCCCGCGAAGACATCCCCCGCGGCGGCGTCACCGCACTATCGGAAATCGGCACCCAAGGTCTCATGCTCGTTGCGCAAGGGCAAAAGTGCATGGTACGTGGTCTGAAGGAAGACGGCTCTCTCCTGCCTGTAGCTTTCTTGGACATGAGCTGCCACGTCGCTAGCGCGCGCGAGCTGCCGAAGACGGGGCTCTGCCTCATGGCTGATACGTTTAAGGGCGTCTGGTTCGCGGGTTATACCGAGGAACCTTATACTTTCAAAGTCCTTGGCAAGAGTCATGGTCGGTTGCCGTTGCTGGTGGCTGATTTCTTGCCCGATGGAGAGGATCTGGCAATTGTTGCTGTTGATTCGGACGGTGATATGCATATTCTTGACTTTAACCCAGAGCGTGAGTTTTCAAGCTTCGTCTGTTACAATTAATACTAACTCATCTTAGATCCCAAATCTCTACAAGGTCACCTCCTTCTCCATCGTACAACCTTCTCCGTAACCCCCAACCCACCATCGACAACTCTCCTCCTGCCACGTACACAATCCCCCTCTCGCCCCTCCGACTCCACCGCACAGCAACAACATCACCTCCTCCTCCTGGCCTCCCCGTCCGGCCAACTCGCCGCCCTCACTCCCCTCCCCGAAGCATCCTACCGCCGGCTCTTCTCCGTAACCAACCAGCTCCTCCCAGCTCTCACACCCCATGGAGGTCTCAACGCCAAAGCTTACCGTCACGGCGAAGGCAATAGAACTGTAGGCGTGGAAGCTATAGCTGGACGGTCCATTATTGACGGTGCGGTGCTAGCGCGCTGGTCAGAGTTGAGCGCTGCTAAGAGAGCTGAGATTGCGAGCAAAGGAGGGTATGATAGTATGGAAGAGCTAAGAGAAGATTTGGAAGGATTGTTGGGTTGGAGTGGAATGGCGTACTTTTAATATCTTATTGTAAGTTGAATGAATTAGCCGCGATATAAAACTGGGACCGTGTGTATGATCATAATGCAATTAGATTTAGAGATTGTATATCTATACTCTAGAGACGTTGGTTTAACTGTGGGGAAAACTTAACCTCTTCAAAATTCGTGAATATCTTCATGTCACATCTCAATATATCTATGGGTTGTAAAATATGACCCAATCATCTCGCCTCACACCAGGTAACCAAACGCTCAATTGCTTCGAAATCGTACAGTCTTCTTTTTCATATCAACGCCTTGGCCAAAGAAAGACAACCAAGTTTAGTAAGCTTCCTCGGCCCTCTTAGTGCGGCGAATGTTACCGAAGCGGCGCTTCAAGCCCTCGCTCAGTCGCTTACCAGTGGTATTGCTGCGACCAATACCAACACTAGAACTTCCGCTCGCGACAGGCATGTACGTTGGGCTCAAATGATCGCTGATACTTCGCTGGTGTTCTCCGAGGCCTGGTCGCTTATGGGAGCGGGACGTAGGCTGCATTTCATACTCAGACTCATTGCTGCTACCGCGGCCCTTGGCCAGCTTTAGGTCCCTTTCGAAGGTGTAAGAGGGCTCACTCTTGCCCTTGAGATCATCAGGGTGATATTGCTTGATGACGAGTTAGAAAAGGTGCAAGCACGTCATTTTGAGAGCTCTTACCAGGTCTTCATATCGCTTGTAAGCGCCTCCTGCGGCATCGGGCTCCCGCATTAAATCCGCCCCTTCCTCGTAGTTCATAACATCACCTCTAAAGTCTTGCGAGCCTGGAGGAATCACGGCTGTACCTTGAAGAGGTATATGGCGCTGAATGGAATCATTGATGTATTCTCGCGGAGTTGCTTGGATTGCCTGGAGGTTAGACTCCTCCACAGCAGCTACGGGAGAATACTTCTTATTTCGGTTACGGCTCGCCAAAGTGGCATCGTATGGTCCACCGTGGTGATAAGTGCCACCAATGGTATCAAGAGAGTCGATGATATCGGTACCAGGAATGTTCTTACGCCTAAGGTGAGGGGCGCGGTCAGCCGCTTTAGCTTCCTTCTTAAGGATTTCGAGGGGTCGCTGAGACATATCGCCGGGAAAACGATGAGACAGAAACGAGTTCCCAGAGGATTGACCGGTAGCGACGCTAACGCAGCGTGGGTGGTACGGAGGACTTGATGAAGGCGAGCGGGGTGGAGCGTAAGACTCGGAGGGAGCAGGCGAGTAGAATGGGTTGGACGGGTGAAAGCTGGCTCGTCTCGGGCTGGCTGAGCTTGGAGGGGTGGGATAACTTTGACGTTGGTGATTTTGTTGCGGTTGTCGTCGTCGTTGAGATTGTGTTCTATAGTCTACTTCTCTCGCAGGCTCTTTACCGGAAAGTGGACTGGAACGCTGTGGTGACCAGGAAGCGTGCTTTGCTCGTGTTGCAGAGAGGTTATGGGATGACGCAATGCCTGTCTCTTGGCTTGGCTCAGGTGCTGTCAATGGATCAAGGATGTAAGCCTGCGCCTGTAATGATAACGCAAAGTCAGCTACTATAATTGTGCGTAATTGGAATGGTATGTGTTGAAAGAAAAACATGTGAAAAGGATCACGAGCGCGAGGTGGATGGGACGGGATATATGGACGACGCCAGCGCACTTGCGCGTACGCCGACCCTACATCATAATCATGATGTAGGGCGGCAATGTGCTGGTAGTGCCAGAAGCAACTGTGCCGCCAGCGCCGGGAAGATCGGTAACTTGATCGACTAAGAGCCCCGGTAGTGGTGGGGATCCGCCCTGACGCAATGAAGTCTGCGCACAAAAAGGGTCCTGCAAGAAGTGGGTCCTTGACGTTGGGTGTCGTCTGCTGTTAAGTGAACGCAATGACGTTGGGTGTAGAGACACAGATACGTATTGGAAAGCCGAACCGTCCGGAGTGGGAAATATGGGTCGCGTACGAGTTTGATTCTTGTTCTTTTTTTCTCTCCAACTTACCCATTGTTTGTTGGGTGAGTCTGTCATTGTGACAAAGTGCAGTTGGTTGCTGACGTGGGGTAACAGAACCCTGCCGTTGAATCTAAGTATGTCTTCAAAGCTTGGTCGCGATTGCGAAACGTCGATGACTTGGCGAAAGAGACTAAATCTCTTGTAGTAGATGGAGACGTTGGGCTTTGTTACATGAGAAGCAGCGGTTGTATCTCGATTGTATAGAGGGTTCGTAAAGCCGAAACGGATTAACGTGTCGCAAGATGAAGACGACGATGTTGCGCAGGGTTTGCGAATCCAGTTGGCAAGTCGATGTAAAGCAAAGCTCGGGATGCTGAGAATACGTTTTCGAGTGGGTAGTGTACAAGCTGACCTGATTAGGACTTCTTCTCTAATATTCTGTTGAACAGAAGGGGAAAAGACAGCACAAAAGGAACTGGAAAAGAGGCACAGGCTTGGGGGCGAGCAACCTTCTTTAATGGAAATGGCCAGTATGCTTCCGTTAACGGTCCCCTCCTTCCACGGCCATGCGTCACTTCCGCAACACGGTAAGCTGGGTCCTTCCTTCCATTCACGCCTTAACTGAGGTACTAATGTACGGAGTAATCTGAACTCCGTTGGGTCCGGTCTGCTGGGAAGGCGCCTCTCTCGCACGTCGGAAACTTTCAGGGTCCCATGTGACATGGTTCGGCAAGTCATTGTCTCCTCCAGAGCTTCCCGCGAACTCCCTGACAGTACTAGCACCCGTGTCCACAAATGCGCCGCCCGGTATCCTACCCACCACCTAGAACAACCGGATCACGCCAACTTTTGCTTCACTTCCGACGAAGACCTTTGTGAAAGAGAAACGGGAGGGGGGGAGGACTGTCCGTTCACATGGTAAAAGACGGATGATACGATTGAGTTGAGGCGATGGACCAATCTCCAAAAGTACCGTTTGATTGCCAATCTATTTATATATACATATATAAAAAGACGAACATGTCTTCGAACAGACGCAAGCTTTATACATGCGGCTTCAATAGAGACCCCCTTAGATACAGACTCGCCTGCATGCTTGTTGTACGTCATGTCGTATAGCTCCCAGCCGTGAGGCACAGCGACATAACCGAGGAGCAATCGTCTACCGCAATTGATTGTGTTGTCACAAGACCTTCGAAGGCCAGTACGAATCTGCACAGGGTCGAGTCACATTCATGCTTTGGGCTCTAGAGTAGCGCATTGAAGGACGGTTTAGCCAAATGGAAGTCTCGGAATGGTGACCTGGTCCAAACTACCCGCATTCCTCAGCTGGCGGTAGTGCGGAAGCCCCGGCTTTATGGACCGTGTTGGGGCTGGTACGATTGTTGCGCTTCCGTGTTTTTATCACAAGAAGCGAATCCGCTACCAGTGTAGCTCAGGCATAAGGAAAGCTAGGCTAGAATCCGCCCAGGGCCACGCGTGCTTCCACGTAGCACAGCAGATAGATTGACTCTTGGCATCCTCTAGCCTGGTTTGTTCGTAGCGATCGCCAGAAGATGACACAGGCAGCTTGCTTTCAACTTTCGATCTTCTTAGGGCGGCCCAGAAGGTGCACCAGGGCAGCATCCGTATCCGAACGCACAACTCACTGAAGCTGCATGTACATATCGCCTGGGCGACAATAACGACGGTCTTTCGTGGTGCTAAGTGATTCAAGGCTTCATCTTGGATTGATCTGTATCTGCTGGGGGTTTTCCTGCGCAAAATAGAACGCATCCCAACGTTCCGTTTCTAGAGCATCTTCACGCGCAAAAAGCCTTCGAGGGCTTGTCGTTGCCGTCGACCAGTCAAATCTGACCCCTCAACACGTTTGATCCACCCATAGCTGTTGCATCAATTTTCATGGTCTTCGAAGCTCCCCTGCCCTGCGTATTGTCACACCCCACTACTTCGCACTGCCTTTCTACCACGCGATGTTAGGTATTTGGATGCAGGAACGAGGCCTTTCTGAAGCATACGAATCAGTTGCGGTCAGTTAAAGTCACACGTCCATCTTAATCGCATAGCCCAGTTACGCGAGGTGTAGCTTTCATCTTGTTATCCATTCGTCTCGGTTCGCTGCTCTCATGGCCTTGGTGGACTACTCATCTTCGGACTCGGCCGATGAATCCCCGGACCGTTTGCAGTCCCCGAGCAAGCGCCGCCGGGTAGTAGCCGGAACAATGGCCCACCCGTCCGGAGCCGACTGTGGTGCCGAGTCCGCTTCAGATCCTCACCCGCTCGACTCCGACTCCTCAGCCATGCCCCCGCTTCCGTCGGCCTTCCACGATCTATATGCTTCGACTGTTCGGCAAAGCGTTGTTGATGATCCTAGTCTTCATCAAGGACGTCGCCGCCAGATTCCTCATATTGTGGGCAATTGGCCCAGCCATGTCTACGTCGAGTGTAAGTCAGCTCAGCTGATCGCAACTCCTCTGGCAACTAAAGCTAACATTACATTTAAGGGTATCCCGATACGGTCCAGCATACCTTACTCACTGACCTAGTAGCAACCATAAAAGTCGAGCTTGGCGACCAGGTTGTGCTTCACGACTTCCTTACTAGCGACTTGGGTTCACCTCTCCCACTGCACATCAGCTTATCGCGGCCACTCGCGCTTCCTACAGCTGTCAAAGATGAGTATCTAGAAAACATTACCAAAGCTGTACAAACGGGCGGCACCACGAGTTTCAATGTGCTTCCACAAGGGTTATCGTGGTATAAATCCCCAGACTCGAACCGCACCTTTCTCGTCATGACGGTGGCAAGCAACGCTCCTGGACTGGGCGGCAAAAACAAGAACCCAGAACTTATGTGGCTTCTTGAAAAGTGCAATGCTGTTGCTATACAATTTGGCCAGCCGCCACTTTATCAGCAGAAGCCAGGTGAATCAGCAAGTAGCGCGTTCCATATCTCCATCGCTTGGACGTTTGATGCACCTGACGAGGTGTTGACCCTGAAGACACTGAGCTTATTCAAGTATACCAAATTTTCAGCAATGCGGTCGTGGAAAGTTGCTGTTGAAGGAATCAAGACCAAGATTGGGAACACCGTGAGTCACATTCCTCTTAAAGGTCTGAGACATGTGGGAACTGGGAGTTCTGGCGTGGAGATCTTTCTTGAATAACGACGAAGGTGAGATGATTGCGCTCATTATCGCACCACCACTTGCTACGATGCATCTAGCGTTTTAAAGCCAGTCTGGTAGTAATCAATAATTGTATTGGGATGACAATATCACCGTCATCTTGAAATCAAATTGAAACTAGTCTAGTACTCGACATATTTCTCAAATCATCCCCAAAGTGGAAAACTATAGAAGGAAAAGAAAAGACGATGGAAGGAAGGAATTCAACCAAAGACGGCGGCAGGCATCGTGGTGAGGCGATCTCAGTAATCTAGTAAACTTACTACTTTGATACGTAGTACCTGCCAAAGCTCATGCTCGGGTACGATCAAAGCTGGCTACATCTAGACTGTCCACACCGCTCCAGCTGCATTGCTGTTGCTATTAGCAACTGTATAAACGGCATGATGCCTTCACTTAGCAAAGTGGGCTTAGTCGATTCGTCTGTTTCTCGGTCGCTTCCAGAAGCCTATGGACGTTGGAGTAGATGCAAAGTTTGTCGTCTTTCCTCCATTCGGATCAGATAAGTTGACAGCAAGTCTAGTCTGGACGAGAATAGCATGTGAAGCAGTGTGGAAGCCACGTGCCTTTTTCACCGACGTTCTGGCTAAAGCTCCGTGCGTATGTCCGTCGCCTTCTGGTGCAGATGAGCCAGGAGCTTCGCATGACACGCTTTGACACCTTCGACATCTGCAGCATGTCCCCAAAGCTGCCCATTCCTTCTCGAGTAAGCGCCTTGAGCAGGTAGAGTAGCTTGAGTGGGTAGCAGGCCCTGGAGAGGTGGTCGATCAGGAGTGGCTCCAGGGCATTTCTCTAGATGCACAGGCCTAGGGATGGTGGGGGAGTCCGTCGACAAAGGCCAGAGCTCTCTGAGAGGCAAGGTACGGACGTAATCTAGGACCCTTGACGGGAGATCGTTTCATGCCGTTTACATAGCAACACGTGATGAGGCTCGAACCAGGAATGTGCTTTATGGAAGAGAGAGCTTGGGTCATGGCATGTTATGCTACATCAGCACGTAGGTAGATGAGAGAGAAGATGGAAAAGGAAAGGTTCGTGAAGGCTTGGGCTGGTTCTCGACATGACTAACGGACCGCTAACAGCCCAGGTTAGATTAGCGATGTCTCTGCTGTAATGAGCTTCTGGGTGGAGTCGTTCAATAAGTTTGAGTTGGTCCTGGGTTTGTTTACTTCCGAAATCTAATGGCCCGGTGGGGTGCCGTACTGTAAAATGCTTGCCTGAGTGCCTGAGCGTCCGCAATGCTGCTGGCGTACCGTAGAAGCGCGAGGTAAGGTACGTATTTCAACCAACTCCACCCCCCGTCGCCGCTGCCTCTTGCTGCGAGAACCAGGCAACACCATCACAACAACTTCTCTTCTGCTTCCCCTCCTCTTTCTCTCTTTCCTCCACCTCGTCTCTTCCATTATCGCCGGCCACACGACACTTTCAACATCTGGCCTCCTCGTACTCAATCCCTCGACACCTACGGTCACCTGCGTTCTCTCTCTGAGTGTACGTCATCGAATCATCGATTGCAACCTTTAACCCCCTGGCTCAGAACTGCCCTCCCGAGCGAGCCCCGCGATATCTTGACCAACCCCGGAACCGCTTTACTAGCCATTGCCCGAAAAATCCAACACCCTCGCCGATCTCGCGTGACATTACAGTAACTTAACTTGAGCCTCTTTTTTTTTTTCCTCACTGCGAAATTCGGTAAATACAACAAAGACGAGGGAAGCTCTGCGACGCACAAAGCATACAATACCTCTTCAACAACAAGGGCCCCACGTTGCCGATTCACTGCGTTCCGACCGACCCTCACCGAAAACCCACTCGTCGATCGGTCAAACGGTCTGCCCTTATCGCAACTTAAACTTCTCATCAACCACTTGGTGCTCGACACGCGCTCACAGAAATCTTCCCTGTCGCAATCGCAACAATGCCTCTAGACATTGACTACACCCGCCGGAACAAGTCCCCACGCCCCCTCTCAGACCATGAGCGCGCCCGTGTGGAGGAGTTTATTGATTCTATTCACTATTCTGCCAGGTACGCTTGTCATTTACGCGACTTTCGATTGTTTACGCGCGCCCTCGAGCGGATCCACTTGCTTGACTTGGGAGATGCATTTTTGCACCCTTTGCAAAGGCGCGTCCCCTTGCGCTCATGTATCCCACGAAATTTGGCTTCTATTGACTAGTGCGTCAACGTCAAATTAATAAATACTGATATTCGAGAAGATACTCTGACAGCGAATTCGAGTATCGTCACGTCCAGCTACCCAAGGCCATGCTCAAAGCCATTCCAAAGGATTACCACGACTCGCAAAAGGGCACGCTCAAGCTACTGTGGGAAGAGGAATGGCGAGCCTTAGGAATTACACAGGTATGACGCTTTGATCTTGACGCGTTTTATGTCGAAAGTTACCGTACTAACCTTAGTCGCAGAGTTTGGGATGGGAACACTACGAAGTCCACGAACCCGAGCCTCACATTCTGTTGTTCAAGTGAGTCGGCCTTCTACGGCCTCCATTGAAGATTCACAGCTTACCAGATGTGTCCGTAGACGACCTCTTAACTACCAACCGCCGCAGTAATTGGAACCCAACCCACTGCTCTCGAAAGCTTCTCAAGGCACCATACTTAGCTGCCTGCTTCGACCAAGCTTCCGCACGGCGCTCGGTAGCTGACGGGTGTTTTCGCGTCGTCTCACGATTTTACGGTCTATACGTTAAAGATACAAGAAAACAGAAAAAGAAGAATCGTTGCCTCATTTGCGCTAGAAGTTCCACAACTATGCCCGATGGATCCCGTTTCCTTTTGACTTGACCTCCGGCCTCGGTTTCTTGACGGCAACGAACAATCGCCAAACGTGTCGGAAATCCAACACCCCCCTTTTTATTATTTTTACAACGGTCCATGTCTGAGCCGCGATGTTGCTTTTCATCGTCAAAAAAGTAGCGGGGGCAATGGAAGGGAACTGTTGGGCGAGGAGAATTGTATTTGACCTTTGGCTGCTTAGGTCCGGATTGCCGTTCTGGTACAAGACCGTTTGGACTATGGCAATCTTGAGTGATCAGAAGCTGTCTGTTCTTTCCCACGATTTCCATGCCTAACCCTTCTATCTCGGACTTTACAGTAGGCACAGTTTTGGGACCCCGAGTGATCATTGGGTTGTGTGGCCAGACTCGATGAGGGTTTGATCTTTTTTATTTCGCAGGCGCAGTAGACCACGGTTCTTGTCTAATAGACGAAACAACACGGCACCATGAGAATAGTAAAGGCGTTCACATCGCCTGCTTGAGCAGGATTTGCAAACTTGGGATGAAGAGCGTTTTGGTCGCGGGGAATCGCACAAAGGAAGAGAGAGGGGGGTGTGATGGAAGAAAAACGAGGGGAAGGGGGCTCAAAGATGGTTACAAGCTAACAGCATCGAAAGGCGAACTTTTTCGTTGTTTTTATAAATAAAATAGGTAGCCGAAGGGTTGTGATGGAAGTTGCACTATGTAGTAGTAGCTAAATCACCAAACGTTTTAAAATTTACAGTGGTTATGTCGCATCTCCAACTGCGTTGGATCCGATGGCTGGCTTGAAGCACCATTACCTACCTACCTACTCTACCTATGGTAGTAGTCATCACGGAGTTTGACAGGCTACCTTGCACTGCTGCTGCAGCTGGGGCATTGTGCATGATGCTAGACTACTAGTGGTAATAGTCAAAGATCGAGACACGGATCACTGAAGGGTTTCCAGTAGGAGAGTTGGCAACCCTTTGCACTGGAAACACGCATCTCTAGTAGGATTCTATAACATGTTCCAGGGTGCTGGCCTGGAAAACGTTGCGAAAATAGAGTGGCAATAATAAGGGAGCCTCTAGACATGAAAGGTGTTCATAGTTTCAAGTTTCAAATAAGTTTAAGTCTGAAACAGCAGGGGAGGAACCCCTTGGGCGTTGGGCTACTGTAATTATCATGAACCTCTCCAACACGGAGTGAGTTACCTTGTGGTCCGTACCTTGTGGTCCGTACCTTGGTGCCGCATCTAATGTACAAGAACCAACTCGAAGCCATGCATGGCTGAGCAGCCTCTATATTTAGGTACTAGAATTACTTACTTCCAAAGTTGTTGACGTTACAGAACGAAAGGAACGAGTTGAGAAATGCGGAAAATAAGCTTCCGACTTGGTTCCCTTCTGGGCTGATCGGCAACAGCCGCTGCCATCCAATCTGTAACATCTGCTGATTCCGGCGGGGTGCCACTCCTCCTGGCTTTTATTGACGGAGAATTTGGGCAAGCAATCAACCAGAACAGGTAACTTGGTTTTGAGGACAGATTTCCGTTGGTCAACTTCCGTGCTGTTCTAGTGTCCGCGTTGCCTTGCCTGGTGCTGAGTACCTACAGTATTCTAGGATAAGTGGCGAGGTGAGTGTGCTGGGCACTGGAACGTGTGGTGTGGTCAAGGTGACTTCCCTAGAGTAGATACTCTGTCCGTAGCTTCCTTGTTACAGTACCATCCTTGATTCATCAGCAAGCCGCCAGCGTGGCTTCTTCGTTCTTTGTTAGGGGTCGTTTATTGCCAAGCTTATACCAACTGCATCGTCTCGATTCAACACCTTTGAAATCTCTCATTCTATTGTTGTTTCATCTTACATTCTGATTAGAGATCATCTTCTCTTTATTTATTTTTTTGTCAGCATTTTCCTAAGCATCGGTAAACCCCCTTCTTCCTTCAACTGTGCTCGAAAATTGCCATCATCGTCTCTTCCAACAGTCGAAGCTACCAGCAACCGCCATTACATGGGTCGTCAGCCCCGCTGTCCCGCGCAAAAGTCTCGGATAGGTTACTTCACGCAGAGATAGCATACAGAACTACCGGGCCAATACTCCAGATCATCGGCCCATCGTCCTTGAATTTAGTATCGCTAGCTCCCTGCCCCGACGCCCCGACGCCACGTCTCTGTTCTTACGTCGCTCTACTCCGAGCAACTTTGTGAGAATCATATTCTCGACATTTCACCTCATCCCACAACCTCGCGACTTCCTGCCTGCCGTCTTGCCGTCTTTTCCCCCCTCCTCGGTCAGACGAGCACTTGATCTCACAGTCGTTTTTGTACCAAAACGGGCTTCCTCTCTTTTAAACCGATCGTCGCTTCGGAACTTCGCGCAACAGCCGTTATAGAAGAAGCTTGCTTCCTGCTGATTCTAACTTATACTTTGCATCCCCCCCTCGCCCGCCGCCGCTTTTGACAGCCATGAAGTCTGCTAGCAGGCTCTTTTACCTGTCGGTATTTTCCCATTGGGCTACGTCAGGTTTTTGTGCCAGCTCTTCGGGTGAATGTGCGGTAAGTTGTAAACTTAGATCTTAGTGTCAGCTCGCATCAAGTCAGCTAACTTTTGGTATCAAAAGATCTCACCCAATTCCATCATTGACGACGCCTGCGCCTCGTATGCGACTCTCGAGAAGCTCAACACCCGCATCAAACCCGTCATCGAAGACCTTACCCAAACTACCGACTTTTTCTCTCATTACCGCCTTAACCTATTCAACAAGCGATGTCCTTTTTGGGACGACGAGAATGGCATCTGCGGTAACATAGGCTGCGCTGTCGAGACACTCGATAACGAAGATGACATCCCCGAAGTCTGGCGCGCCCACGAGCTTAGCAAGCTCGAAGGTCCCCACGCAAAACACCCGGGTAAGAGAGCGCAGCACCAAAATCCTAAACGACCGCTCGAGGGTAAACTTGGCGAAGGTGTTGGCGAGAGCTGCGTCGTAGAATATGATGATGAATGCGACGACCGCGACTTCTGTGTTCCTGAGGACGAGAGTGCTGCCTCCAAGGGCGACTATGTCAGTCTTGTTCGCAACCCTGAGCGCTTCACTGGCTATGCTGGTGATGGAGCTCGTCAAGTCTGGGATGCCGTCTACCGCGAGAATTGCTTCCAGAAAAGCTCTTTCCCGCACTCAGCCAACATTGGTATCTCCCAATGGCAACCTGGCAGTCTTGGACCCGCCGCACAGGACTTCAAGCAGGTGCTCGACGCCGCCGGTCGCCAGGCGCAACTGGAGCAACAGCGCTTGCAGAGGCCCAACACGCCCTTTGTCGCCAACACAGGTTTCGAAGTCGACGACGAGTGTCTTGAGAAGCGTGTCTTTTACCGCGTCATGTCCGGACTGCACGCCAGCATCAGCGCCCATTTGTGCTGGAACTTCTTGAACCAGTCGACGGGCGAGTGGCAGCCCAACCTATCCTGCTACGAGCACCGCCTGCACAAGTTTCCCGACCGCATAAGCAACCTTTACTTCAACTACGCCCTCCTGACCCGAGCCATCACTAAGCTTGGCCCTCATCTACGCGGATCAGAATACACTTTCTGCACTGGCGACCCGACCGAAGATGCGGCCACCCGCGCCAAGGTCCTCGAGGTAGTTGACCGAGCCGCTAGCGTCCCTCAGATCTTTGATGAGAGCACCATGTTCGTCAACGGCGAGGGCCCTTCACTCAAGGAGGACTTCCGCAACCGCTTCCGCAACGTTAGCCGCCTCATGGATTGCGTCGGCTGCGACAAGTGCCGTCTCTGGGGAAAGCTCCAGACTGCTGGCTATGGCACTGCCTTAAAGGTGCTCTTTGAGCTTGACAACGATGGCGGGGAGCACATCCCTCTCAAGCGTACCGAGCTTGTCGCCTTGTTCAACACATATGCCCGCATCAGCAGCTCGCTCTACTCCGTCGGCGAATTTACTCGTATGATTGAGGAGCGCGATGCCATTAAGAAAGAAAACGAAGAGTTCTCTGAGGCCACGAAGTCTGCCGGAACTAGCAAGGGCAGCGATGCTGATGATGTGGACCCAGACATGAGAGAGTTTATTCGCCTACGTCGCGCCTCGCCAAAGGGCGATACGCTGTGGGACCACATTGAGCTGGAACTACTACGCATAAAGCAAGCCGTGAAGGTTGTGGCGAAAGGCTGGCTCCGCGGACCAAAGATAATGTAAGTTCTAGTAAGGTGACACCCTCCAAATGTGACGCAGAAACTAATCTTCCCTCCCCCTCTCCCAGGTACGATATCTGCAAGTCGGAGCTCATCCGGTTATACCAGTTCTGGCTCGGTGTACCTGTGTCGCCTCGCTGGTGGAGAATCC
Source organism: Coccinonectria pachysandricola (assembly GCA_003693555.1). Lineage (NCBI taxonomy): Eukaryota > Fungi > Ascomycota > Sordariomycetes > Hypocreales > Nectriaceae > Coccinonectria > Coccinonectria pachysandricola. The sequence continues at coordinate 1,014,206 of QUZF01000023.1, forward strand.
AGCTTCCCACCCTTCGCCACGACGAATTATAGAAGACTATCTGCCTTTTGACACATGGCACCTATGTTCATGTTTTTTTCCCTCTCTCAAGAAGTAAATATTGTTAGAATGTACATGGTGAGGTATACCATCGAGCGACACCTTACTCTTCAGGCGAAGATCATGGGATGCGGAGTTTGGTTCGTTATATTGAAATTAGGCATCATGGGCGTTTTGGGACAATGGGTTCTTTTCCTTGTTTAATCTGAATTGATGTATTCTCATTCTGTAGCTTCATACTATCTACGGGCACAGCTCTTTGGCTGCGTTTGAGCGGCTTTTCTCCAACCACACGTATCATCCAATCGGTCTTTCATAGACTTCGGTTCATTTTTCTGTCTCTGATTATTAATGAGGGGGGTAGAGGGGCCTCTCCACAACTGACAAGGGGCCATTCCCAAGGATCTCAGACCCGATACGAAGCAGAGCAAGCCATCAGACCATGTTGTTGTTTTTTTGTTCAAGCCTGCATCCAAACCAGCGCCCTGGTGCGCGCCCACCACATCACTTCTGCGGGCTTATTAACGCTATAAGGAAGCCGCCTCGGAGCACCGTTTTCTGACCGACCCAGGGGCTTGGCACTGCGACATTGTGGACGGAATGGTGTCAGGAGGCTGGTTTAGCGCACATGCGATAAGCAAGCTACAGGCTTCGCTCGCGCGTCAAGGATTATTTGACAGGATTATCGGATTGGGATTCGCACAGCTGCAAGCCAGGGTGTCAAATACCTGGAACCAGGTTGCTGGGCTTCCACTTAAAGGGGAGGTCGTTCCATTCTGTCGGTTCTTGGGTGTCGCTTGTATTCAAGTCCATGCACAAGCTCTAGACGTTTTCCGTGCCGAGATTTCGGGATCATCGAGCCCTTTCGTTCTGCTGTACTTGATACGCCCTCGTGATGCGAAGAGTGACTTCGGTGCTCGCTCGGGTTCAATCAAATAATACGGCTCATATCGCGCCTTCGATAACCTTGCCAAATGAGGGATGTGCTTCGGGGAATCGATTCTTCGCGAGAAACATCAGATAGGCATCGTAGGTTGAGCAAGTCTTCCAGTCGCGGCAGCAGCATTAGCCTTGAAAGCGGCGCTTTGGCATCGATAGGATGGTACTTTTCTCCAGCATCTCACCAAACCTGCTCCTTCTACCCCTCAAAAGTGTGATTGGCCCTAACAATATGCCAGGTCGAGTCCGCGAGACGCTGATCGATCAATACCTGAGACCAAGCCAAATGGCTCTTCATCAATATCAGCGACGACACCCTTGGGGGCATACTTAGAGCACGACGATGGTAATGAGAGCCGCATGTTGAGGTTTCAGGTGACGGATATCCAGAAGCCAGTACAATCGGTGCGGCAGTCAACTTCGCGCAAGAGAAAACTTTCCGCCACATCCCTTGATGAAGCCGATCCAGGGTTGGATTCTCTAGATCATACTTTACAAAACACAGAGTTCGAAGATGATGTCGATGGTCTTGCTTGCGTATCACAAGTAGCAGCGCCACGCACTTGTTCAGAAATCACAGTGGATCCAAAATTGGAAGCAATGATAATACCTGAAAGCTCGGATTCGGGCATATCAGAGTCTTTAGCCCCTTTTCAACCTATGCGAACAGAGCGCAGTGCGCTTGAGCGTCAGCTTCTTGAGGCAGGGCTCGCCGCCAATCTAATAAGGTACGCAAGGTGCTTTCTTCTTCTAAGCTGATAACGTGCTGTTCTACTCACTCATACGTCGTCGATTAGAAGAGCATCTTCAACGAGTTGTCAAAAATTGAGGAAAAACCAACCTGTCAGGATGCGGCGACGGCCAAAGTGAAAAATTCGCTGACTGGCTCGGGCTTTTGTTGGCGCATATAAAAGTTATATGCTGAAGATATGGGAGCTATCTTCTGAGAAGAAAAGATTGACGTATCGGCTGATCAGTTGAAAATACATTGTTTCTTAGTGAGCCATCAGCACCAAAAGTCAAGCATGGCTATAGTCCGAAACCTGAGATTTCGGTTGGCTCGCTTCGGCACAGTGGCTGGACATGTATACGTCAATCTTAATCCAAAAGAGATCTTCGATGCCGAGCTGCTATCGTGTAGGTATCCGGCACTATCCAACATTCATTGTTTGGGTTGGGTTACGGTAAAGCCCTGATAGTGTTTGCAAACCTCAGGGATCGACGGAAGTTGTTGCAGTTTTGATCACGTCAATGGCGATTAAGAATCCGAAAAAGACGAAGAGAAGCTAAGATACACGCTCGTCAGCCAGCGTGTCTTTCGTTACTCAGACTTACGTACCAAGACTATCGCAATGCCGAGAACATGGAGTTCAAAGCCGCTGACCAAGGCTTTGCCGCGTACCATTGCATTCTGCTGTCGCATGCTTCGTATGGCCCCGAGTAAAATTGTCCCAATAGAGAAAGCAAAGCACACGGTTGCTAGCGGTTTACCCACCATGGTGTAACCAAAGCCAGAGTCATGATGGTTGACGGTAAAGAGCTGAGCAATCGTTGTTCCGAGCATGGACATCATTACGGATGTACGCAGATAACCGAGGAAGGTTCTTTCGAGTGCTACGGTATCATCCGTGTTAGTAACTCCGAACAAAGCCTCGGCCCTCAGTCGAGCCTCGCTTGCCAGAACTCGAAAGTCAAGTGATGCCTACTTGCTCACGACAGCTCAAGCACACGACATGCAACGGATATCTCTAGAGAGCTTCCTATTTCAGTCAATATGCTTTAGATAATCGTCCGTCGCATGCATGGCGTTTTAAGCATCAGAGGCAGGCTGTGACGTTCCGGCAGGTAAGGACTCAACAAATAGCATTGTTCACCAGGTAACCCCGGGTAAAGAATGCTTTGATATCACCTTGAGCAGGAAGTAGATGCATTGCAGATATGTAATTTTAAATAAAAGAGATTGTCACAAGTCAACATGAATGGATCTTGGCCAGGGAGGTTGTAGACGAAGAACAAGAAGCGCGTACCTACCTAGATGATCTCGACAGCTTGAGTACTCCACCTCACAGCTAATATTGGACTTCCAAAATTGAGTCAATCTTGACAGGTATGTTGAAGGAGTGATTGATATTGAATCAGACATGTGCTCGATTTCAGCAGGTGGTGGTCTAATTGTTGGTTCATCGCGTGCTTCTGCAATGTCACGCTCTCGTTGCTCTTTCTGGATATCCGGACCAACGCTGCCGGTTGACGAGCTATGCTTTGGGGGACGAGGTTGAGAACGTGGAGAAAGGTCGTTCATAGGTATATCGGAGCTGCGGCTTGCATTCCCATCGTTGATCAGTGCCATGGTTGTAATAACGGCCGGCTTTTATGCCGAGGGCCTATTAGAGATGCCGATATCGAACGTCCACGTCGGCTGATTTTGCTGGGTGTCGCGTATTCCCACGGAAAATCTGAAGAAGTGAGGGTCGCAGGCCAGAAGTCCTTTCGAAAGATAAATCTTGCGAGCCGTATCTAAAGACGTTGGGTGGTGGTTGGACCTAGACCGGGCCCGGCTATCGGAGGGAGCGGCGCGGCATTAGGGCCGACAAGCGATCAAGCCGTTGTTCATGCTGAAACATTATTACACTCACCACAGTAACGCCATCCAGAAGTCCTGGAAACAGTAACTAAGTGAAACGAGTTCACGTCAATTCTGAGAGGTTGATGGAGAGCCATTGCTTGAACCTGAAAGGTGAGGTCCATTTCCGCCAAGAGCATCACACTCTGGGGAAAGAGCCACGGTGGAGCAGCTTCCCCATCAACATTGATGCTAACAACACCTCTCAACGTTGACTTTCCCCCCGTATCTCCAGCTATCTGAACCTTCATCCACCACAAGCGCATGCTTTACCTCAAGCTTTTCTGGCCACTTGTGCTTCACTTGAACATGCAAGCATTTACTTCTTTCTTTCAGGGAACACACAAGCCGTCGTATCCTGTAGATAAGATGGTTACACGAATAAGACTAGGCACCACCTTAACAAGACGGTCAGTTTAACTTGTCTACTATTTACCCAAGAGTCCGAAGAGGGGCTAATAGTTGAAACACGCCCAAACGAGAAACTAGAGCCGTTGGACGTTGTATCTACGCTTATGCCGAATTACCGATAGAAATCCCGGCTCTCGCTTGTCCCGATCCCGCCACCCGGAAATGCGGCCCGGAGTACCGCACGCCTTCTATCGCAGGTCAACTTGGCTCGTACACGCAGACTAAGATACCAGTTGCCCGCTGAATGGCGTAACTATAGGGGAAACAAAAGTTCTCGACAATACGGTGACAGGAAAAGCAATGCTCAACTTAAGACATCAAGCATGCGGTTCAAACTCTTGGGTGCATGTTATACGATTCATGCTGTATATTGCAAGCGGCAGTGCAACGAGCCGACTCCGTCGCATACCTTCCTAACATGTTAGCTGCTGGTATCTCGACGGAAATCCTTCGCAAAGCTGCCGCCGCCCTTACGGTCCGTTAACCGGCGTCTTTTGTGTCCGAACAACGCTAGTTCCAGCTGATTGCAAAGTCTTGCACAACCGCAATTTGCCTCGATCCCTCTACAAGTGACAGGACTTTCTAGTGACACTCCGATAAGCTCTCAACGGCTTATTTGCGTTCCAATGAGCTTTAGAACTTCTCAGTAGCGCCATGATGCCCCATTGATTTGTGTTCTTGTCTATCAAAGTACAGTTCGTAAGTCCCATTCTAGCTCAACAACCGCGTGCAGGCTGCTCACGGATCTCACAGGGCGAGTGATTCTGCACTTGTTGGATGGTTATGTACTGAGATACCACAACGTATCAGCATTCTCTGATATCTGTATAAGACGGTCGTTCTTATATTGCTCCCCCTGATCGCTTCCTCTGTACGCTCTGTGCATCATCTACTAAATCGTGCAACGTCCGGAAACAATTTGTGGTCTTGATCGTTCTGTTTTCGTTTTTTTATATCAGCACTCGATTTGACTTCGTCGCAACTGTAGTGATACTTTCTCCCGAAATCAAACACCCAAAATTCAAGATCAACATACCTCGTCAGGGGGAAACCGACGGAGCTCAGAATTTAGCTTTATCTTCCAGAATCATGGCTCACTTAACCATGTCTTCAACACCGGACACTGATCTTTCTCCGCCGTTTAGCCCACAACCAAAACCTGAGGTTCTTCGGGGAGCACGGTTTATAGCCAAGCAGAAGCTGCGCAAGTTAGATCTAGTGGAAAAGGTAGGCTTTCAGTGGTTGCGGTTCTATTTCTCGGTTGTACTCATACCTTTATTCAGATTTCTCTTCTTACTGCAGCCGACTTCTGGAGAACAAAAGCGATCCCGGAAAAGGGCATTCCATCCATCAAAACCACCGATGGCCCCAATGGTGCTCGAGGTGATACTTTTGTGGGAGGCACCAAGGTTTGTTCACTACCTACCTTGAAACATTAGATTGCTGATCGATCAAGGCTGCACTTTTCCCTTGTGGAATATCACTAGCCGCCACATGGAACAAGAAGCTCCTGTACGAAGTTGGCCAACACTTGGCCGCAGAGACCAAGGCCAGGTCAGCCGACATGCTGTTGGCTCCAACGGTTTGCATGCATCGCCATCCACTTGGCGGCCGAAACTTTGAGTCCTTCTCAGAAGATCCGTTGTTGACTGGTAAATTGGCTTCGCAGTATATCAAGGGACTGCAGGATAATGGAGTGGCTGCCACGATCAAGCGTGAGTAAGATAGACCAAAACAGAGCAGGGAGTGATTCTGACCTGAATACAGATTTTGTTGGAAACGAGCAGGAAACTCACAGGTTAACGATAGATTCACTCATTACCGAGCGTTCGTTACGTGAGATCTATCTCCGTCCTTTTGAGATTGCTGTCCGAGAGGCAAACCCTTGGGCTATTATGACATCGTACAACCTGGTGAATGGGATCCATGCTGACATGAATCATCACACACTGAAAGATATTCTGCGCGGAGAATGGGCATATGATGGGTGACTATCTTCCTTAACCAAATTCTTGTACAGCACTGATTCCTGGTAGAACGGTTATATCTGACTGGGGAGGAATAAACTCAATGGTTGAATCGGTCCAGGCAGGGTGCGACCTCGAGTTCCCCTATTCAGCAAACTGGCGCCTCGACAAGCTTGTCAAGGCAGCTAAGGCGGGACATATTTCGATGGAAGACATTAACCGCGCCGCCGAAAATGTGCTTACACTTGTCGAGCGTCTCAAAAGAGATGATATGTCCGACGAGAAACCCGAGCGACTGGACGATTGCGAGGAAACAAGGACGTTGATCCGCACTGCTGGCCATGAGGGTATCACGTTGCTCAAGAACGATCACGACATCCTCCCACTATGCGCTGAAACAACAAAGGTTGTTGTCATTGGGCCTAACGCCAATCGCGCCATTGCTGGCGGAGGCGGCAGTGCCAGTCTCAATCCTTACTATAACACCATCCCCCTTGATAGCATCCGCCAGGTTACTCAGCAAGAAGTTATCTTTGCCCAAGGCTGTCATATTCACAAGTGGCTACCCGTTGCGTCCAAGTACTGCACTGATATGGCTGGTAAGCCAGGTGTCAGCATAGAATGGTTCGCCGGTGATCGATTTCAAGGTGATCCTGTGCTGGTTCAACAAAGGCTGAGAACAGACCTCTTCCTCTGGGACTCGGCACCACTTGATGCAGTCGGTCCCGAATGGTCTGCCATTGCGACGACATATTTGACGCCTACAACAACAGGCCACCATACCGTAAGCTTCATGAGCGTGGGTCCAGGCAAGCTCTATATCGATGGGAGACTGGCACTCAATCTATGGGATTGGACAGAAGAGGGAGAAGCCATGTTTGACGGATCAATTGACTACCTAGTCAACGTGGACATGGAAGCCGGCAAAGCTGTCGAGCTCAAGATCGAAATGACCAACGAACTCCGCCCCATTTCGAAGCAGAAACAGTCCGGCATCACGCACAAATACGGTGGATGTCGTATCGGTTTCAAAGAGCAAGATGAGGTCGACTATATCCAGGAGGCTGTCGAGTCTGCTGGAGCCGCTGACGTTGCCGTGGTCTTCGTAGGAGTAGATGCAGAGTGGGAGTCAGAAGGATATGATCGTCAAACAATGGACCTTCCAGTCAATGGGAGTCAAGACAGACTTATCAAGGCGGTTGTCACAGCTAACCCTCGCACCATTGTGGTGAATCAATCGGGAAGTCCAGTACACATGCCTTGGGTTGATGAAGTGCCGGTAATCCTCCAAGCATGGTATCAGGGGCAGGAAGCTGGCAATGCTCTGGCAGATGTGCTCTTTGGGTTCTCAAATCCAAGCGGCAAGTTGCCTGTAAGTTGCTGAGGCCGAGGCAATGGCAAATTATTGCTAAGAACTTATTTAGGCCACTTTCCCTAGACGAATCGAGCAGACTCCCGCGTGGCACACATGGCCCGGCGAGAACCTTCAAGTCCTGTACGGCGAGGGCATCTACATTGGTTACAGACACTACGACCGTGCCAATATCACTCCTCTCTTCCCCTTCGGTCACGGACTCTCATACACAACATTCGAGTACGGCCGCCCTGAAATCTCAAGCCGGACCCTCACCGCCGATTCAGTCGTCAAGGTCACGCTGGCTATCTCCAATATAGGTAATCGAGCTGGCGCTGAGACGGTCCAATTTTACGTGAGTGATGAGAAGAGTCGCCTGCCCAGACCAAGGAAGGAGTTGGTATCATTTGATAAAGTATTTCTCGAAGCTGGAGAGACGAAGCATCTCACCATTGAATTGGACAAGTACGCCGTCGGATATTATGATACGGCCATTCCCGGATGGATCGCCGAGGAGGGAGCTTTCACCGTCTTGATCGCAGCCTCGAGCGCGGATATCAGGTATGCAGAGTCCGAATGCAAGTCGACGCGCCAAAACTGACCACGATAGACAAACGATCGGGTTCAATGTTAAAAACTCCTTCAATTGGGTTTTCTAAGGTTAGCACGTCTCGGGGCCGATCAACAAAGTCAAGCTTGATTGTGAGGATATTGGGCTGGGTTCAGGGAATACACTGTAGAGTTACTGTCGAACTGCTCTTTGCTTTCTCGTTCTTGTTAAACAAGAAATAAGTCGTCACCACTTCAAGAAAACGCAGTTTCACTTTCTCGGTATCGACGCTCATGGCGTGTTGATTTTGGGTATCTTGGCCAGTCGATCGGCTCATCAATGAGCGCGAAAGACAGTCCATGGCCTGCAGGCTTTTGTTTCCAATTTTGTCTTGTCTGCTTCCAGTCAGATTATGCCGTCCAAAGAAAGCAGTAGCATCCATACCTCATAAAAACCCCTTACACATGCCGACATGCTCTCGGCACTTTTTCTCGGCCAGCACGTCGGCATATTCCAACCCATCTCGTTAGGTAGTGCATCCCTCGAGCGTCCCGTGTATTTTCCCTTTCATCGCATATGTTTTGCTAGACCGCTTCATTCTTGTACAGCCTCTTCCTTCTCCTTCTCCTTCTCCTTCTCAGTCTCCTTAGCCTCAGGACTGCGGCTTCGGCTTCGACCACCCCTTCGACCACCAGCACCTCGTCCGCCACGTCCACCCTTCCCAGGAGGGGGACGAACGAAGGCAAAATCGACGTTGACGGTCTGGTCGAGAAGTTTCGTGTCGTGCGCGCCATCGATAGCCGCGCGCGCTTCTTCGAGCGTAGCGTATTCGATCAGAGCGTAACCCTAGATCGAATCGAATGTCAGTCATTACTTGGTCCTTGCGCCGCGCGCAGTCGGTTATTTCCTACCTTGACGTAACCGCTCCGGCGATCTAGGTTCAAGTGCATGTTTTTGATCTCGCCGAATTCGCCAAACATGTCTTGCAGCGCCTCCTCGTCAGCCTCTTCGTGAACGTTGGTCACTGCGATGATCCAGCCTTCGATGGATCGTACTGCCGTCGCCTTGGTGTGTGTTTGCATGTCGGATTCGTTGCGCACGGGGGTGGCTGATGTGTTTTCGACGTCGACGTCGACGTCCATTTCTACGTCCGCCATTGTGTTGATTTTGTTATATAGCCTGGTGAGAACGTTACTGGAAAGTGTTTAGATTAGCAGGTATAGGCAGTCAAGCTTCGTGGAGCAGATGGTAGAGAGCCGTTAGCTATAGTCACGTGATTTGATTATGTCGATTTGCGAGCTGTTGCGAGACGTATTAATCCAATGGGGTGAGCTCACTAGCATCACAAGATCGACGCAGATATCTCTTGTTGCGGTATGAAGTTGTATTTTAAGTGTACAAATATCAAGCGTGTTACTCATGGACAGTCGCCCGACCTCTGCTATGCGAAGGTGGTTGCTAGTAGTTGAATGCAGAGCTACAGATGACGTTGGCTATTGCAGCATAACTTAAGTTCATGGCATTGGAGTAAATTCATTTTAGAAAGAGCATGAGTCACACCGGGTTCCAGCACAGGATCCCACAGATATTCCAATGATGCTTGCGGCGCACGCTCTTGGGTAGCGCGATCCATCAGATCTCCCGGGAAGCGAAGTAGACTCTGGAGCACCTGAGTGATACATTGGACAGGCATGCAGGGAGGCTCAGTGCGATCAAATGTTTGTTGTATTGACAACCGACACCGGACGCCGTAGGGCCGTAGTGCTTCTTTGCGGTCCTCGTCATTTTGAGGCGCTCAGCCTATCAATAACCCGACCTAATCCATCATCCCAATTCGTTGACAATGTTCTCGGTGAACGGTTTCGCAACCCAACTTCCTAATAACCTCGCTTCTCGTTGTCGAAATTCCAATCGCTTAAGAGCCGGGGTTGGGGTTCATCTGTGAAGGGCGTCAGTATCCCGAATCCTCTATGTAATATGTCCTCCATGCGTATGCTCACCTTTCGCTTGCCGTTGGTAAGAGTGACGTTAACGAAACGGCGGGTGTACTTGACGCGCTTCAGAGCACGACCCTTGGGGACCTTGGCCTTCTCTTGCTTCTCAACCTGTAGGACGGGGATGGTCAGTGATCGGTTTCGTCGGATGCGGATGGGGGGATTCGGTGCGTCGTACTTTAGGGGTCTGAGACTTGACCTTGCCTGTAATTCATGATTAGCATATTCACTCACTGCGGAAAAAGATGCATCGCGCGTATTTCGCAACATGCGCGAGCAGATGGACTTTGAACTTACCGGCACGGGCGAGGGATCCGTGAACTTTACCCATGGTGACTGATTTACGGTGGTGATGTGGATGGTGAAGCGACGGAAACGGAGGCGCCGCAAGATTTTTGGGGAATTTGGCAAGTGCGTTGTGGGCGGGAGGCGACTCTCACGTGAGCGGGGCCATTCGATGCCCTGTCGGATAAACTCACCAAGCCGGATTGGTGGCAAGCTGTGGCTGAATTTTAAAGCCACGATCATGGGCCAGGCAGGATTCAGAATCGAGACTAGACTGGTACCTGGATATTGAATGGCCAGATGCATCAAGGTATCGACCAAATGGCTCCCATTGTTCTATTCTAGATACTTTTACTTAAGTACTAGCAGATGCAACATGATACTGCCTACAAATTACTTGAATCGAGACTTTAATCTATTTAACTCGCAACTTCTTACAAAAGAGTTGTCGTGCTGAGTTGCTACTTACATGACCTTATACTCGAGAGGTCTGGACTCGAGAGCGTGGGAAAAGGTGCTAATCCTACTAGATAATTTTGCAATTGAAATTTCTCTCCTTTTCGAAATGTGGTTGGCTGTATCACTTGGGTTTTCTTACCAAATTAAATTCAATGTGCTGTTCTGGTTGATAGGTTTTAGAGTAATACTGAAGTTTCGATAGTGTGCAGTTGGCATTTTTGCTGGTCGTCCGTGAGATCGATTTCCCTTTTCAGCAACATAGTTATATACAGGACTTTCAAGGACAAGTCTACCAGATGAGCGCCAACTTTCAGAGCTTACTCGTGAAGCGCAGTGTCGGCATCCGATCAAACAAGACCCAATTGACGAAGCAGGGTTTAACTGCAGGGTAGTATCGTTGGGAATGAAAAGCGACTCTGTTGTGGATGCGGTTTGGTGCAGGTACTTCTTATCTGCATGGAAAAATGGAAGCGCAACGCTCGAGGACTGATATTTGTTCATCTCGAAAAGTAATAGTGTAGCTGTACTGGAACATCACGACCCATGATGTAAAGGTCAGTTCATGATCGTGCAAGTTGTGCTGGCCACTGCTCAAGGCCTGATGGCAAGGTGAGGATCCGCACTGGTACCGATAGGCGAGGCAATACGAGATAACTAACCAGGATGCTGCAGGCAAAGCATTGCGCCTTCACCAGTACTGGACTGAGAAGTGATCAAGAACGTTCAGATTATGACCGTTGCTGCGACGGTTCTGTTTTCATTTCTTTTCCTTTTCCTTTTGCGATAAGATACTACTGTGGATAGGCCGTAACGTTGACTAAGACCGGCCTTTACGTACCTCAGATAACCACGGTGCAGAGTTGTGATCAGCAACGATCAGGTAGAACCATGATCGGGTATTCACAGAAACTAACTGGATTATAAGACCTTGATCAAGAGCCTGCATCCTGCGGTGCAGCCTACGCAGAGGTTCCTCCCACATGCTGGGTTCTCGTGTCTGGAGGGCAACATACTACTCTAGTACTAGCCTGAACGTAGCTCACCGCACTCAAGTATTGTCTCACGTACGTGCTGTGAATGCGCGAACAGCACAGCGCAACACCATCGCCTCCCCTTGCCCCGCAGCATGCAGCACATCACATATGGCAGCATTCAAAACTGGTCGCCAAGACCATCCTTATCCCAGCTCACAACAGCTCTGCACGTGTCAAATCCTTACAGCTTACTGATGCTCATCGTTCGAACCCAAGACTGCCCATACCAGAGTGTCGACTTTAACAACAATACATCAATGTTCGTGGCCTTGACAGACTTGCTCCAGAGAGCGCCGAGACGAAGTTGGAGTGGGTCAGCTCATGTCTGCAGGCCTGCGGCTTTGGTTCCGAGATGGCGATAGCGCTGGGTTGCACATGCTTCACACTGATACGGTCATGGGAACAAGCGGAACTGATAGTATCATCCTTTGATCCCACTGCGAAAGCAGGACTCTGTACTCTGTATATGCTCTTTTGTGTCTTCGCTAGTGTAAATGGTCCGGATGTCCGGATGTCCAGCTTCTATATTAGTTTGTAGGACAGAAAATCCCGAAAGGTTCATCAAGAACGTAAGGTTGAGCCGTAGCTAAATTTGGATCATGATCAGGCAGGCAGGGATGGATGGATAACCCCCCCTTCCCAGGCCTCCGCCTCCGCCGTAAGGCCCCGCCGTGGATTCTACAACAACACGACGCAGAAGCCATTATGAGATGGGTTGAAGACGCTACCTTTCAACCAAAAGAGTCTTTCAGATGTGGGAATGCGGAGCTTTGACGGAGATGGCCGATTCTGACAGAGACCCTGGCAGGCACTGACAGATGCGGAGACGGCCATAATCTACCTTGGCTTACCGACAGCAAGTCATGCTCCGAGTGTCTGAATGGTTCTTTGAGTGTACTGTCTGTTGCCGTCTCCACCCGGCCAGTTCGTATTCCCTGGTGAGCGAGCTAACAAATCACACCAGCTGTAGCCAAGTACAATCCAGACTCGCGCAGTGTCGCCGACGCGAAGTTCCTGCTTAGAACTGCATGTCGCAGCAGCGGCAGCAAAAGAGAAGAAGCAGAAGCAGAAGCAGAAGAAGGAGAAGCAGCAGATGCAGAAGGTGGTCGGTTTGGAGAGAAGCCAGCCACATCAAGAGAAACTTTGGGCTCGGCCTACGCTTCTGACCATGATAGGATGATGATCTGCATCACCTTCACGAATCCCATCGCCCCGTCTCATGGACCAACGCCGGAACGGTATCGAGGTGACAGGCCGGACCAAAATTTACCTTCACCACTAGACCGTGTGGGGATGATTCTAAGACCACCTTAGACCCTTCACGGCAGTTCGGGGGCTGGTGGCCTGCCATCTCTGCTGGTTTAGACCCCGGTAGCCGCTAAAATGCCCTACGGCATCCCCCCCTCCCCCATGAGCAGCACGCGATGGCCCTGGATCGTCCCGTATCTCCCAGGAAGACCGCTGTTGAATTGCAGCTAGCACTATTGTCTCGGGACTGTGACGTTGGGAACATAGCTTCTCTACTCTTGTCCTCAGCTTTCATTGCAAAAACTCCGGGCCTTTCCTGCACCGGACACGTTATCGTGGTTCCTTCTTCTCTTTACGACCGCATCTATTATTCTTCATTCTTCACACACCTCTACCTCACCTGTCCGCACCCCGATCGATCCCATCTCAGCCCCTCTCCTCCTCCTCTCTCTCTCTCTCTCTGCAGGCACCGTCATATTGTCTCAGTCACCACCTCTGCCACTGAAGTCTTAGCGATCGAGACGCCTTGCATCTCTCAGTGCGAGATCGAATCACTCACTCAACGTCTGCTCGTCCCTTATTCACCGATCGTTCTAGCCTCCACTCAACCCTATCCCATTGAGGTGTCGAGGCAAAGTTGGATAACAAAAGCAAGCAAATCAAGAATGACGAAAACCTACAAGCTCTGATCTGTTTCCCTCTCTGGTCGCCCGGCTAAGCTAGACAACATACTTTTAAAGTGTATCCGACGTACATAGTAGCAACCCGCTACGCCTCTCCAGTCATCAGTTCTGTTTGCGACAGATTTGGCGTCTTCGCGTCGGCTTGTTTATCGTCATAGGCTATTTGACTTTCTGTTGTGGTATGAGCAGGCAACGGATGTTTTCTTAAAGCGCCATCGTGCCCCTCTCTCTCCGCCACCTCTGGGCTGGACCGACCTTCATCAACAAGGCCGATAAACACCCACGAAGCCATGCCTGAGACGGCTCAGCTCCATGGCCATTCTCGGTCAAATAGTCTGCAGCGCATGCTGGAGCTGGAGAAGAAATTTCAGGTGTGCCTCATCCCGTTTTGCCATCGAAATAACACTGGTTTCGTCTCTCGATCACCTCACTTACAGCCTGCTTTCATTTTAGGTTGAGCGATCTCACGGTACAACCCCGAGCAAGTATACGCATCCGCCATCACCTATCCGCCCCAGTGTTCCTGCGCAAGCACGCTCAGAGTCTCAACCTCGCCGTTTTGAACTAGTCCCCAAGCAGGGTCACAGAGCTCCTCCAATGCCCGTTCGGCAATACTCAGGTTTTCCTCCCTCGCCGCAACATTCTGAGAATCATCAGAATGATCCCGATATAGATGAGCTAGACCGGGTAGGAAATAAAACGTCGGTAACGAATTTGGCATCAGATAGTCCGAAAAGCGTCGGGATCAAGAACAAGGTACCCGAAAAGAAGGCAACCCCAAAGCAGGTGGCGTTTGTGTTTCCTCCCGAGGTTGAAGAAATAAGATCCATCTGCCAGTCACCAAGCTGGGAGGCTTACGGTAGGCGCAAGCACGAGAGGAAAGAAGAAAAGAGGGAGAAGAGAGTGGGAGAGAAAGAAAGGGAGCAGGCTGTAAAGGTGGCCAAGCAGGAAGCTAAGGAGACTAAGCAGGAGGTGAATGCAGAACCGAGGCCAGAAGTCAAGCCCCGGGGACGACGTTTGAGCAAGGTACCACCTCCCTGCTCGCTCACGGCTTCAAGTCAGGGTCAACCCTGTACTGACGCTGCCGATATGCCCAAACCCAAGCAGCGATCCTCCAGTTTCCTCGGATTTGGAAGAAGTGGCAGAGACGAGTCCACCGAGCGTCCTAAGCGGGGACGATCCGGCTCGCTGTCTTCCGTCTTCAGATCTTCCTTTGAAACCCGCCGAGCTTCTTTTGACCAGACCAGTCCCACAGGGTTTCTCGGCGGCATGAAGCTGGAAAAGAAGAAGCAAGACTTCCACCAGTGCGTCTTGGAAGACCAGGCCAAAGGAGGTAGCACCGTTCATCCCGCCCTACGGAAGTCCTTTATTGGCTATGGTGCCTTCACCCCCATCAAGACCCCTCCGCCGTCCGTTCGCGACAAGAACGCCGAGTCGCATCGCCGGGCCTACCCGCCCATTTCCATCAAGACTGCGGCGTTGAGAAGCCAGACCCTGGCAGCACCCAAGCCAATGACCAAGCCTGATCTCACTAACATATACCTATGGAATGCTCGCGCGAACAAACCGTCACCAGGTACTAGTGATGACTGCGCCGTACCAGGCGACGACAAAGACGAGAGAACGCAGACCAAAGAACAGCCGCCCACTACCGGATGTTCCGATTCCCCGAAAGATAAGGGGCTCACCAGGAGGGGTGGCTTGCATATCAAGTCCGGTACAAAGGATCACATCACGAGACTACCAAGCAAAGAGCGTCTAGATGGAAAGATCTCAGCTGAGAAGGAGCACAAGGTTGATGTGAATAATGAAGAGCAGTCTTCATCTGCAATCAGGGATGAAGTCGCAAAGCAAGAGCAGAAGCACGCTGTGACGACAGCAGTGGACAAAAAGGAAGCGACCTCGACGAAAAATGTCACGGCCAACAACATGAGCACTCCTAGACCGAGCCAACTGACGGGAGCCCAATCCAGCAGCGCAGTTGATACAGAAGCCCCATCACCTCCTAGAAGAAGCTCCAAGCGACACTCGGCCAATGTTGCAACCCAGCAAAGGGAAAAGGGCTCACTCGATTCCCGTAAAAGTTTGAAAGAGAACCGAATATCTATGCCTGCTCCGCCGAGTGTGAGATATGAGAGTACCGCTGCGGGCGCCCAGCCAAGGATACACCCGGAGCCAGGTACAACAGTAGTTTCGTCTACCAAGTGGAAGATTTCAGGAGCTGCGAAGATTGCATTTGGCCGTGGGCACTCATTCAACGGAACTGAGAGTCGGCCTTCGACTGCGAAAAGCCTACCTACTCAAGTCTCGTCGTTCAATGCTGCCATAATTACCGAGACCAATGACAAGCCTATAACGGTCACCAAGACTGTAACTGCATTCAAAACCGAGGTGGCACCTCTGAAGGCTCCAGAAGCGGTTGAGAAACCTCAGTTGTTCGCCGAGGCTGTTCGACTCTCAAACAACTCCAATGGATCGTCAACTAGACAAACTACGGTCATATGGAGGCCTGCCACGAGCTCGTCTGACAACAGCACATACTCTGATGCGCTTGGTACATCGCCGTCCCCGAGCACACCAATATCCACACCAACCCAGTCAGAGCAAGGGCTGTCACCCAACATGCCTACCTCCACGCAGCAGTTACCTGCCCTGACACACAGAACTTCAAAACCAAAGAAGCGGGAAAGCGTCACAATCACTTACGACTCCGTTACCAAAACACCACAGCTAGCTCTGCATGGAAAGTTCCACCGCGGTGCACTGGTTGACTCTGATGAGTCGGAACTTGACCCTCTGGGCGCAGCCGCCAAGAAGGTCACAGAAGCATTTTCGAAGGCGAACCTCCGAAGCCCGCCCAGTAGCACCGTCGATTCAGAATCTCCTTATGACAGCAGCGACACGCAAAGGACAGCCGTGCAGCAGCCACCTCTGCGACATAAGATGAAGAGCAAGACTCAGCTGCGTTCGAATGAGTTTCAGGGAAAGGAGCTGCCCACGTTGCCCCGGATCGTCGATGAAAAGGTATCGCCCATCGCGCCGCTGCGAGTTCACCGCGCCTCGCTTCCGGATGGTCCCGCACAGACGATCCGTCACCAGAAAAACCTCAGCCTCCATACCAAACAAGGCGACAGCATCGTTACCAAGATGTTCGTCGAGTGCTGCAGGTGTCGCTTCTATCAAGACATACCCAGCAAGCTGTACGAGGCCATGGTGGACCCAGAGGCTGTGTTGACGCCAACGGAGCACCAGAGGCTCGCAGGCAAGACGAGAGTGTCCATGACGGTAGCTTGTCCCTGGTGCGAGCACGATATGAGCATCAAATGCTGTGCAGGGTTTGCAGCGAATGTTTATATCCAGGAGAGGTTCCACTAATTCAGGATACCCTCCAACAATTAACGGCCGATTATTCCTCCATTCCTTTCCATTTTTCTCCTTTCTTTTGTTGACTATCCGCATTGCCATGAATTAAGATTTGGACTCTGCAAGACCAATGAGGCCGTCCAACGCGGGAGCCTTCAGCTTCCTACATGCTTTCGTCAAGGGGCAACATTGGCGCCTGAAGGGAAAAGATAATCTTCGCTGTGGGAGACACGTCGATTCCACTTGATTTCTGCGCCTACTACGACGGGATTTAATGATTTGAGAGTCCGTTCACCTGGCTTATATGGCTTATACGTCTACCGACTATAGAGGCTCCTAACGAAAGTGTACAATAGGCAGCAGGTGTTCCTGTATTTTTGCGTAATATGTTTTATAAGATCAACAGATCAGATATAAGTAAAATTAAACCCTCTCAACTACTTGGTGAGAAGATGTTGGTGGCAAGCCCGAAGCCTACTCACTGCCAAGGCGATCTGCAACCAAGAGCCAAGAGAGTTGAAGTAGAACAATACTAGCAGTTTCGCGATAACGGCCGCCACAAGCTTCCACCGGTTTCCTAACCAGCACGCCAGAGACGAGAAGGCATCTACTCTAGCGTAGGTAGGCATAACGTCAAGATCACCGACGGATCGGGCCTCTCCAGCCCAAGTTGAGTGCCCCACATCCGGCCCCGGGCGGCGCCGAAGGAGTTGATGGACTCGAATTGGTCATTACGATGATGCAAAACATCATGACATGCCGCACAAGACGCGCTCCAATAATCACAGCATGCCCGAAGACAGGTTTCCCCCCCGCTCGACGACATGCTTCGAGCAATAGTGTTTTGAGGATCTTGGCTTTGGCCCGCCCCTCTCCGTTGACGCGGCGCAACGCTGACGTCAAAGGTGGGCAGGGATCTGCTACGGCAGATGTTGGCATTCCCGGTTTTTTCGAGGAGGATGGCTATCATGGCAGAGATGATGGGGAGGAAACCCTGAACTTTGTTGGGAGAAGGTGTTCTTGTTTTCGGAGAGCTGTCGAAACCGGGTATTTCTCTTTCTCTAGCATTTTAAAAAATCAAAGACGAGAAAGAAAGAAGAAACGCCTTGTTCTTTCTAACACCTCACGTTACCCTGTCTCGATTAGCAAGCAAAGAACTATACTCAAATCTACGAATTTCATCAAGCACATCCTCCCAAGGTTAACAAGAATCACCCGCCATGCCTGAACCCAAGCACGGCACCATCAAGGCCCGCAACAAGAAGGGCACCATCGAAGCCGCCAAGATTCTATGGGGTTCGCTGTGCTCCGAAGATTCGGACGAGATCCACGAATACATCACCAAGGACGCCGTGCTCGCGGAGCCAGACCAGAACATCTACTCGCCTCGCACGGAACCGACTCTCGAAGAGTACATCGACGACGGGTACGAACCCTGGACGGCGTTCAAGATCCACGAGGATGTCGAGTTCGTCGAGATTGGCATGATGGCCGCGTCGCTCGTCTACCGCGTCACGGCGTTCCGAGAGGCCGGCGGGCAGATGACGGCCACCGAGGGTATGTGCTCAACCGTCTTCCGCCAGGGCCCCGGCGGTGATTGGAAGTGCTGTATGCACCAGATGAGCGAGGTTTGAGGCGACGGCGATGATGTCTGTTGGGTTGAGTCAGTCTTTGATGGCGACTGAAGCGGGTGATCGTCGATTGTTTGTACAGTAGCGGTAGGCCGCGGTTGTACTGGTTGATGTGCAGCTTGTATGTGTGTATGTATGTACGGGAGCGTCAGAATGTCAACTTGATGATCAATGAAGACCGGGAAGCTGGTTATGAGACACTCCCCCCTCACCGACGGTTGAACATAGCTGTGTGGGAGAACAGGGAGAGGAAGCTGCACATGTACGGGAACGAGAGAGGTCGATCATCGTCATCGCAGTCTTGGCTCTTCGTCCGTTCGGATATCTTTTGTGCATTGGCGTTTGGTTCGAGCGTGTTGGGCAAGCTAACACTGGACTAGAGCAAGACTAGATTGTTAGCAAATGCCAAGAATAGCATTACCAAAATAATCCTTTCCTTATCTCTTGATCGTTCCATTCCTAAAGACTTTCCCCAGGCGTGCCAGGCCTTGATGCCGGGCTAGTCTAGTGTCTCTGTTCTTCCTTAATCGTATGCCAAGACGACCGGAACCTCGCTCGTTCGTTGCCTACCACGTAGGCTACAAACCACCAACCACTAACACAGTCCGGTCCTGCGCAGTCTCGGAGACGGTCTCCTCAATTGCATGGTGCTACACTGTCCTCTCGCACCTCTTCCGCCATCGCCAAGGCTCCCTGCCTCTCAAGTCACGATGGTCGCGCAAGCCTGGTTGCTCTCAGCATCGTCAGATAACAGCAGCACTAGATATGTCCGCCAGTGCTGGGCTGATTTCTGCATCATCTTGTGGTTGCACAGACGTGTTCTGTACGTAGTCCGGCAACATCGTCATGGAATGAAGCCACTGCACTGGGTCGAGGAGATAGACGGAGCGAGGTTAGGGGGAGGGTGACTACCCATGCTGATGCCGCTTCTTTCTGCTTCTGCCTTCTTGGCCAACGCTTCTTATTGCTTGGTTAAAGGACAAGATCCGGTAGGATCCAGGGCTAAGGTTACGTTGAATGCAAATCGTGACGATAAGACAGAGTTGTATTCTGGCTGCCCAGTCGTTTAGCCCAGCTGCCAAGCTGCCAAACCCTGGAGAGGTCTGCCAAGACTGCGATCCGCTCCTCTCCTCTCCAAGGCCAAAAGAAAGGCGGAAAGAAAGAGGCTAGCTGGTCAAGCTGGTCTTGAGGGGGGGCATTGAGGGTCTTGTGCGAGCAGGTCTTATTTGTGTACTCGGCGCCTTGGCTCTCTCCACAATGATCTTGGCAGATGCAGAAGAGTCCTCAGCCAAGTGTCTAGAGCGATGTCGTAACGTCCTCAGTGTTGCACCCATCGACCAGTACCTGTCTGGCAGTGAGCGTTTTGAAATCTTAGCTTGTAATCGCCAGATAAGCCGGCCGATCTGCTGAAAAAGCTTCTTGTCTCCCCCATCAGGCACCCGAAGCCAAGCCATGTACATAGGAACGCTTCTTTTGAGATGACAGGGCGCGTCGCATCTTGGCATGACAGAGACAACTGCTATAGAGCTGTCCCCGCGACCCGTCCCCACGACAGTCGCCAGTACTACGGAGTACGTAGAGAGTAGATCCTATGCACGGTGATGATACAGCGTGTGACTCCTGGATGCCCATCTCGAGCCTGCCGTGCCGTCGGTGATTGAAGTTCCCTGCAGCATGGCGGTTGAGGACCCCAGACAGGCGTAAGCTTGGCGTCCGGGGTTCCAATTGAAATGTTCAACTTGCTGCAAACCGAAAAAATGAATCTGAATTCATTGACTTGACCCATCTGGATCTTATCTGCCTCGAACTGGGCCACACAGGCATCGCTTGGCACCAATATCGCCATCACAAACTCGCCTTTTTGTGTGCAAGGATCTCGGAGATGGATAAGGGACTCTCGCTTTTCGGCTCTCATGATCGCTAGAGCGCCAGTCGAATCGGCTGATCAAGACATTCTGGATCAAGTATGACCAGAGCAGCAGCATGCATATGCCGGCCTCTTTCTACTTTGTCGTCCAATGAACTACGTTAAACATGCTGAACCCCAGCAAAAAGTGCTCAACACTCCAACATGTCCCTGAGGCGTAGAGTGGTCTTGTGGCCTAACGTTGCTGATGAAGGTGGTGTGCTTCATTGCCTCTCTTGGTTGAATGCAATGTAAACACAGTTTGCGATAGCTCTGTGGAAGACCTGGTACGTACTCCTGTCCCGGTTTAGGATACTGTATAGCTTGGCATGATTCGAAAACATACGTACTGTAGTAGTTCGTTCTCGGCCTGCAACTGGGGCTCAGGTGAGCCCTGTATGAGATGGATCTGGAAGCCAATGATATTTCCCCATTTATATCTGTCTGTCCCCTCTGCATCTTCTCGAAGCCGGCCGACGGCATTTGAGAACCGAGCAGCTTAAACCGAGCAGGTGCGCGGATCAGGGTGAGACGGTGTACGGATCGATGGATGACCCTTTGCTCTTCCCCACGAACGTGCCTCTACAACATGTGGATGCAGCACAATGGAAAGCCCACCGAGTAGATTTGCGGCACAGAATGTGTGGGACGATGGGGGATTCGAACTTTTGGAGAAGCTGGAGAAAGAATCTGCATGGCTAGGGAGGCAGCGCTAACCCCGCCTCGAGGACTTGGTTCCCAATGCTTTAACTCGAAGGAGCCTAGAGCCCACCGCCGGCGTATTCCGCCCCTCCGCAGTCCATGTCGTGATGCCGAGACCTCCGGGCTTTCCTCTCGCAGCGGAGAGGAGCGGAGAGGAGAAGTAAGGGAGTGACGAGAACCATCTGAAAGGCGGATAACGACCCTGTAGGAATGGCCGGGCCAACCACGTTGAGCAGATAACCCTGCGTCGGGGAGGGGGCGAGCGGGGCGGTTCCGGGAGTGTCTCGGGGAGTTCTGGGATGTCCTGGGGCGTTATGGGGCTTGCCAAGGCTTTGCTGAGAGGCTTGAGAGGGTCAAGCATGCATCTACAACGACGCCGGCTGGTGTTTCGGTGGGTCGTAGAGGAAAAGGTGTTGGCGATTTAAGCTTATCGAAACGCTTAGTGAGAGTACTGTACTGTGCTGTACTGTACTGTACTGTGTACTGTACTGTATCTCCAGCTCGCTTGTGCAGGCGCCTTCTAGAAGCAGTCAACGAAGGCCACGTGAACGATGGGCCACTGACGCATGACGCGTACGATTTGCTCGCACACAACGATGATGTTCTAACATCCGACACTATCCCCAGCAGAAACGCACCCCAGTCGTTCAAGAGGCGCTAGCGATACAGTACAGTACTTCGCCCTGCTAAGGATTTGAAAATTCTTGCCCAGAGATAAGGAGCACTGACTAACAGATCAAAGTTATTGCAACATCAGCCGATGCGGTGCGGTACGATTGATTGGGGCAGTGTTGGCACCGCCTGTCTCCGCAAACCACCGCAAGGCACTCTGCTTTGAATACCAGATCTAATCTGAGATCTATCTAGGCGTAGGCTTCGATTCGCTGCCATGTCACGAGACCAGCCTAAACGGCAAGAAACAAGAACGTTCGATGAGGCTGAAAACGGCCAGTCTCACGCTGGGTTAGCTCTGACGCCAAGGAGGGCATGGGCTCACGGTATCACGTCTATCGAAGAAGTTGAGTGTGCGTCATTGACTGTATAACCAACCCTACGGCACTTCCATCCGCTGTACAAAACCCCGCCATCGATTCTGTCCAACGAACCCCTCCTCGTGCTCAACGTCCAGATCACTAACGAATCCTGATCCAGCGAGAAAGGCCGAGCCAGAGATATTGGAATAGAGGTGGCCGGCAACCGGAGGGGAGGGGTGTGTGCTATTAGTTTCACTCAATCTCTTGGCTATCGCGCAAGTCCGAGCATCTCTTCGCAAACAACGATTCTCGAAATTCGGCTCAAGGCGGAATAGCAACGAGTGCGGCACCTTGGACCCCCACAATGTCGCGGTAGTATCAGCTCATGAGGCGCTATCATAGGGTAACTAATAGGTCTCCAGGTTTAGGCGTGCTTCTCCACGGGCTCTCCTAGTTCCCCCGTGCTCTCCACGGGGAGGCTCTCGTCGGCGGAGTGGAGGCTCGGGGTGTCGGTGTCCCAAAATTACTACTTAGCCCCGGTTGGCCAAGGCTCCGCCAAGTCTCCGCCAAGTCTCCGCCAAGGCCCGGCCAAGAGGTTTTGCGGCCACTCACAGTCGCTAACGGACGCCGAGGCCGCCACGCCGCGTCACTTAATGCCGACCGGCTTACAATGACGTGCAAGGCGACGGGGCGACGGCGAGTCTGCATCCTACTACTATTGATACGGTTTCCCAAACAGTGAGGCCGTCAAGAACGGTCATGGTGCAAAATTCGACCCCGTACTCCCAAGTGGAATATCGGAGGCCAATCGGAGACTGGCTTGCTGAATGATGCACTGATTAACTTGAACAACTCGTCTCCAACACATCTCACCAGACACTCGACCATGTCGCTGTCCTAACTCTACGGTAGCTCAAGTTACATGCTATGAGTGATTCCTTCGTCTCGACCCAAACACTTCGTCACAGGGCTTCCTTACAGATCTATGTCATGCCGTCCCCCCTCCATCCCAGTGCTCATGGCACACCCCTAGTCCTCCGTCTTGGCGGCAACACTGGCTTATCAACTTGTGGCCAGACTTTGTCTCTTCGCCAAGACTTCCTGACTCCAGTCAACCCAGTCCTCCAACCCCGCCTTTTGGAACAAGAGTGAGCAGCAGAGAAGTAAATAATGGACCAACTCTTGGCATTGTGGGGAGTATTAGGATAATGGATGCTAGGCCTAGTCACACAAGTAAGAGTCTTGGCGAGCATGACATAGGCTTTCCGTGTCCGTCTCGTTATCTTCTCCGGAGGTTGTGATGGAGCAACTATAAGACTCGATCCCCCCCCAGCTCTACGATTGCACTGTTCCTGGAATCCTTTCCTCTCCAGGGAATCATCAGACTAACAACCTTCCACCACAAAAGTCTCAATTAGAATCTAGCTCCTGTCCAAGCTCAGGAACATCAAAGCAAAGCAAGGCTTCACCACTTCCACACAACGTCAGCCTTGACCTCAACAACAACAACTCTGTCCTTGAGGAGAGGACCTTCTAGTCTCGTTCGTACCCACCTTCAGCGAAACTGGCAAACACAACATATCGCCGTTGACCGCAACCATGGCCAAGGCGAACGAAGAAAAACCGACTCACGTCTCTGGACAGAGCAATGAGCCCATGTCCAAGCCCGCTCACGCCCTCTCTTTTGAGGAGGTTATCAACGAGCTCCAGACCAATACTGATCACGGTCTATCCCAATCCGACGCTGATCAACGGCTTGAGAAATATGGCAACAATGATATTGGCGATGAGGAGCCTGTTCAACCCCTCAAGATTGTCATCGCTCAGTTTGCCAATGCTATGACTTTGGTAAGTTCACCATCAATCTATCCGATTTTATCTTTTCACCCCCAATCTTATCAACACCGCAACCGCCAATTGCCCCATTCTGGCTTCCCCAATTATTTGCTTCCCTCCGTCGCTTTCATCCCTGTCCGCCCGCGTTTACTTTTATGGTTGTCTAGAATAAACTCTTTTTTTGTGGGACCGGTTCGCTCTGATCTTTTGCTGACGTCACGCCAAGGTTCTCGTCATGGCGATGGGTGTATCGTTCGGTATCAAGTCATGGATCGAGGGTGGCGTGGTCGCCTTCATCATTGGCCTAAACGTTACCGTCGGTTTCTTCCAGGAGTACTCCGCCGAGAAGACTATGGACTCGCTCCGATCTCTCTCCTCGCCTACCGCTCAAGTTGTCCGCGATGGCGATTCCAGAGTCATTCCTTCGGGTCAGGTGGTACCCGGCGATCTTATCGATATCAAGGTCGGCGACACTATTCCCGCTGATGTCCGGTAAGTCATCCAATCAGCAGCATCCCCTAATCCCAAAACAGCAATACTGACTGATCCACTTAAAAGATTGATCGAGGCTGTCAACTTCGAAACCGATGAGGCCATGCTTACTGGTGAATCCCTCCCCGTTCGAAAGAATGAGAATGAGGTCTTCGAAGAAAACACCGGCCCTGGTGATCGGATCAATGTCGCATACAGCTCTTCCACTGTCACCAAGGGTCGCGCCAAGGGCATCGTCTTCGCTACTGGTGAATGCACCGAGATTGGTGCCATTGCTGCCGCTCTCCGCAAGAAGGATAGCAGAGTTCGCCCTGTCAAGCGCAAGGATGACGGCTCCGCCAAACCTCATCGTTACCTTGAAGCCTACACCTTGACCCTGACTGATGCCATTGGCCGTTTCCTCGGTGTCAACGTCGGCACTCCTCTCCAGAAGAAGCTCTCCCGACTGGCTATTCTCCTTTTCGGCACTGCCGTCATCTGCGCTATCATTGTCCTCGCTGCCAATGACTTCGACTCTAACCAAGAGGTCATCATTTACGCTGTCGCGACCGGTCTTTCTATGATTCCCGCCTCCCTAGTTGTCGTCCTGACCATCACTATGGCTGCCGGTACTAAGCGCATGGTCGAGCGCCATGTCATTGTCCGAAACCTGCGTTCGCTCGAGGCTCTCGGTGCCGTCACGGATATCTGCTCCGACAAGACCGGTACCCTTACTCAGGGTAAGATGGTTGCTCGCGGTGCCTGGATGCCTGGTAAGGGAACCTACCTTGTCGAGGATGCCACTTCTGCCTTCGACCCTACCATTGGTGAGCTTCGCCACGACAAGCGCCAACCTCACGAAATGCCACTCAAGCAGGGTGGTGATTCTTGTGGAACCATCGGGACAGCCACCGACATGCTCTCGCAAGACAACATTGCTCTCAAGAGCTTCCTCCAAGTCGCATCTCTCGCTAACCTAGCCACCGTCAACCAGAAGGATGGCGAGTGGCACGCTCGTGGCGACCCTACCGAGATTGCCATCCAGGTCCTCGCTACTCGATTTGACCAGAACCGTCTTAAGCTCATGGGCGCAGACAAGCAGTACAGCGACGTCGCCGAGCTGCCTTTCGACTCCGATGTCAAGCGCATGTCCGTCATCATCAAGGACAACCAATCTGGCAAGCTCACCGCTCTTACCAAGGGTGCTGTTGAACGTGTTATCGGGGCTTGCTCTACATACTGCAACGAAGACTCTGATAACCAGGTTCCCATGACCGAAGAATTCCGCGAGCAGATTCTCCGCAACATGGAGTCTTTCGCTGGTATGGGCCTGCGTGTTCTTGCCTTTGCCTCTAAGCCCTACGATATCGACCTGAAGAAGGGCGACGACATTGACCGAACTACTGTCGAGTGCGATCTCGTCTTCCGAGGTCTCGTCGGTCTCTACGATCCTCCCCGACCCGAGTCTGCCCCCGCTGTGCGAGAGTGTCACCAGGCTGGTATCTCCGTCCACATGCTCACTGGTGATCACCCCGAGACCGCCAAGGCTATCGCCATTGAAGTTGGCATCCTGCCCACTCGCATGGATATGGTCGCTGCCGATACTGCGAGCACCATGGTCATGACTGCCACGCAGTTCGATGGTCTCAGCGACGATGAGGTCGACCAGCTCCCCTTCCTTCCCCTGGTTATTGCCCGATGTGCGCCCCAAACAAAGGTCCGAATGATCGAAGCCCTGCACCGACGCAAGAAGTTCTGCGCTATGGTAAGCCTCTCCACACTTTCTTGGTATCATTCGATTTTTACTAACTCTATATATAGACCGGTGATGGTGTCAATGACTCGCCCTCTCTCCGCCGCGCTGATGTTGGAATTGCCATGGGCCAGGCCGGCTCTGACGTTGCCAAGGACGCCTCCGACATCGTCTTGACCGACGACAACTTTGCTTCCATTGTTGCTGCTATCGAGGAGGGTCGCCGTATCTTCGACAACATCCAGAAGTTTGTTCTTCACGTCCTGGCTACCAACGTTGCTCAAGCTTGCATTCTGCTTATTGGTCTTGTCTTCAAGGATCGTACCGGTCTTTCCGTTTTCCCCCTCTCTCCCGTGGAAATCATGTGGATCATCATGGCTACCTCCGGTCTACCTGACATGGGTCTGGGTTTCGAGCGTGCCGTCCCCGACATCCTTCGCCGCCCGCCTCAGTCTCTCAAGGCTGGTGTCTTCACCTGGGAGCTCATCCTGGACATGTTTGTGTACGGTCTTTGGATTGCTGCTCTCTGTCTCGGCACCTTCCTTCTCCGCCTGTACGCCTGGGGCAACGGTGAGCTTGGCGAGGGTTGTAACGAGAAACACAACGACCTCTGTGACACTGTTTTCAAGGCTCGTGGTACTACCTTTGCCTGCCTCACGTGGTTCTCCCTCTTCCTCGCTTGGGAGATGATTGACAAGCGCC
This sequence comes from Coccinonectria pachysandricola, assembly GCA_003693555.1. Lineage (NCBI taxonomy): Eukaryota > Fungi > Ascomycota > Sordariomycetes > Hypocreales > Nectriaceae > Coccinonectria > Coccinonectria pachysandricola. Next base: position 1,041,130 of record QUZF01000023.1, read on the forward strand.
GCTCTTTCTTCCGCATGCAGCCCGGATCCAAGCTCTACCTCACGCAGTGGATACACGACATCTGGCGCAACCAGTTCCTCTTCTGGGCTATCATGGCTGGATTCATCACCCTCTTCCCCATCATCTACATCCCCGTCATCAACAACAAGGTGTTCAAGCATACCGGCCTCAGCTGGGAGTGGGCCATCGTCTTCATCGCCGCTGGCCTCTTCTTTGCTGGTATCGAACTCTGGAAGTTTGCCAAGCGTGTCTACTTCCGCTGGGAGGCGCGCCGTGAGAATGGCCTCAGCTGGAAAGACATGGACATTGAGCAGCGTGCCTTTAGCGAATACCTGAGCTCTCCGGATTCCAGCGACGTCAGTGTGCGCCACGGCCTCGAGAAGGTGCCGGTGCCCCCTCCCGCGGCTGGCCAGCAGAACGAGAAGAAGGAGACTGTGTGAATGAACAGTTTGCTTGAGAAGATGCGTTCAGCTTGTTTTTTCATCACAAGCGATGTGATTTGATCGTTATCTAAGTATGGATTATGACGAAGTTTCGACTCTGCTTAACGATTACGAATACATATAGACGAAGGGTCCCACTAATGAGGAGGGTTGTGGTTTGATCAAGGTCAAAAGCATATACGGCGTATTACATTGTTTCTCTCCCCCCGAAAAAAGCAATCATGAAAAAGGAAGCGCTATGGAAGAGGAACGCCTGGCTGGAATATGCCAATATGTTTCTATTGTTGAGATACCCACGAAGAGATGAGAGAAGTTGCGATCCCGTTTCCAGGGGGATAAGCCCTCAGTAAACGAACGGCGATTCAAGAAGAATTGTGCTGGTTGCGTGGAGGAGATGAGTTAGCATGTCAATGAACTAGAAGCTTTTTTAGTCACTGCCACTACATAGCTTTATAAAGAACAGCAACAAAAGAAGTGTTATGAAGAATTCCCTGAACCGTAAATCCATTACGAAGTAACACGTCTCGTATCATTCTTAGACTAATCGGCAGTTCGATGCTTGCTTGACGTGCTTAGCAAGGTGTTGAAACCCACATGTCTGATACGTCATATGGCAGAGGCGCTGGCAAACACGATCCCGGCCGGTAGGTATTACAAATATGCCCGCTACAAAATCCCAAGAAGTCGGCCGGGGATCAGTCTAACGTCGTCGAAGAGCGGCGACAGGCACCTGAGAAGCTGACAGGGAAGTCGAGGGGGCCCTGGGAAGCATCTTCCGTTGATAGCCACAGGGGATCTCCCCAATCAGAACGGCAGAGAATCCTTGTGATTCCATCTACTCTACTCTGCTAGGGGACGAGTTTGAGCAGTCTGTGAAGTTGCGTCTCTGACCTTGACGAATTGCAGAGTCGTGAGTGACGGGTCTGCCGAGAGGTGTCACGAGACGTATCACGAGACGTATCACGAGATGATGTGGCTCTGTACAGTACCTTGTAGGACTATTTCATCAGCTAATTTATCTGACCCAATCTCGAAGGCCTGGTCATGCTGGATGTGATACAACCATGGTGATCTCACGAGCAAAGATTCTTCCATCTGCTTGAACACGTCTGTCGTCAGCCACCACCCAGGTGAATCATGTGCGGCTCCGGAATCCCGGTCTTGCCCCGGGTTTCGCTAGAGTGTACGTACGTAGTCTGCTGTTTGGTGGCTCTGTTGGCGAGAGAGACCTCATGATCGATCTCGCCACGGTGACCAGCTACGGTCAACGTCCAGCACCTACGCCGTGCTCACCGAACCGAAATCTGCCCCCCACGACAAGTGCGGATCCGGGCCCCATCCGGTCGACGCGTCGTCTCCCCATCATTGGCGCGGCTAAAGACGCCGGCTAAAGTGACCAAGGTAAACCCATCATGATCCATCTTGCAGGCGCGACAGCCGAAATCTCCATACAAGCGCCCCCGTCACCTTGTCATGAGGGAGAGAGCCAGCCTGTTTCCTCCCCCAAGGAAGGTACAAGCTCAGGCCGGTAGCGCGGCACTTGGGGGGGACTACCCCCTGTAGGCAGTTCCGCTCCGGCGGTCAAGCACGGTGATTGGCACGTTTCTCGCCTGTACCTGGCTTCCCGTCACGGGGCTCCAAGAGCTCTTGTTTTTTTCTCGCTCTTGGGCGTGGAGCAGAGGGATCTCGCTCCTCCATGATCAATTCACCCTTCTCATTTGAGCGGCTGCGGCTCGTCGTATCCATCCAACAATTTCCGAGCGTTCACGTGGGAGCTTTTATTCCCCAACCGTCGGTCACACGATATGGAGAAAAAGGTGAAGTGAAGGGAGCTCCAGCTCCAGTTTACTACAGTAACCACGATTCTAGTACCTTGTCGGTCAACCATCTTGAGTAGAGCAGTCTACTATTTATTCCCCATCGACGAACCAGAATCTCTGGTCAGCTTCTCCATCGATTCGACGTGAACATTTCGTAATCCTCCATCACTTTACCCACCTGCCACTTGGAAACTGAAACAAGACCCAACGATCGTATAAGAGAGCCAGCTCATCCCACCTTTCCCCTCCTCCCCTTCCCTCCCCTCCCCCTCATCCTCGTCATCCAACTCAACAAAACCATACAGACGTCATCGCAACTCTCGCAATGGCCAGCGTAAGTTCTGCTCGTCCTAAGCTGCGAACACAACCGTGGCAACCATCTCAGGCCCGACCGCTAACCAACGCCTCCGTCGTGTCGATATAGAACCTCTCCTTCGTTCTCAACAAGCCTGGTGACGTCTCGTTCGAGGAGCGCCCCAGGCCCTCGCTGGAGAGCGATCGCCATGTCCTCGTCGCCATCAACTACACCGGCATCTGCGGTTCGGACGTCCACTACTGGGTCCACGGCTCCATCGGCCACTACGTCCTGAAGAAGCCCATGATCCTCGGCCACGAGTCGGCTGGCACCGTCGTCGAGGTTGGCGCCAACGTCAAGGACCTCAAGGTCGGTGACCGCGTCGCCGTCGAGCCCGGCTACCCTTGCCGCCGGTGCAAGAACTGCACGGCCGGGAGATACAACCTGTGCCCCGACATGGTCTTCGCCGCCACGCCCCCCTACGATGGAACCCTGACCGGCTACTGGTCCGCCCCGGCCGAGTTCTGCTTCAAGCTCCCCGACCACGTCTCGCAGCAGGAGGGCGCCCTCATCGAGCCCCTCGCCGTCAGCGTCCACATTGCCAAGCAGGCCGACATCAAGCCCGGCAACTCGGTCATCGTCATGGGCGCCGGTCCCGTCGGTCTGCTATGCGCTGCCGTTGCCAAGGCGTACGGCGCCACCAAGGTCGTCAGCGTCGACATCGTCCAGTCCAAGCTCGACTTTGCCAAAGACTTTGCCTCTACCCACGTCTACGCTTCTCAGCGAATCTCGCCCGAGGAGAACGCCAAGGCCATCCTGAAGCACGCTGATCTCCCCGACGGTGCCGATGTTGTCATCGATGCCAGCGGTGCCGAGCCCTCTATCCAGGCTAGCATCCACGCCCTCAAGGTCGGGGGCCACTACGTCCAGGGCGGCATGGGCAAGTCCGACATGACCTTCCCCCTCATGGCCCTGGTCACCAAGGAGATCACGGCCAAGGGCTCGTCCCGCTACGGCCCTGGCGACTACGAGCTGGCGGTTGAGCTGGTCGCCAGCGGCAAGGTCGACGTTAAGAAGCTCATCACGGGAGTCGTCGAGTTCAAGCAGGCAGAGGAGGCCTTCAAGAAGGTCAAGTCTGGCGAGGCGATCAAGGTCCTCATTGCTGGGCCTAACGAGAAGATCTGAGCGGAGACTTGGGAAACGACTGGTAACGATTTGAAGATGAGCACACGGTATGAGAGCGACTGGGCTCTGGGAACATTTGCTTGTGACGAGGGAGGCCATGACGAGCGTGGGGATCTCGAAACGAATTCGATGCGCAAGCGGCAACGTGTTTCGAGCTGGAGCATCATCAAGCGCGAGTAGAAAACCGGAGGCAACTTGCGTGAGAATGCGGGTATTAATGGCGCCCCAATGATGGGGAGAAATGACTGGCGCTAGGTTTTATGACGAGGATTTGAAGAAAAGCAACTCGAGATGAGTGGGCGTCGCGAATGGCGTCTACTGTAATAAGACATGTTTCTCTGAAACGATCATGTATCTATCAGTTTGTCACTCTGTCTCAGCAGTTTACAAGGGAAGGATACAGAGCTACCACGCAATGAAAAGAAGGAGAGAGGAAAGAAGGAAAGGAAGAAAGAAAGAAAGGAAGAAAGTAGACGCGATCAACCTCATCAGATATCAGGCTGACCAAAACGTGTTTTCCCACCTTGTGACATTGTGGGGACAATTCCGCACTCGCTTATAGTCAGGCTGTTATATTCCGCACCCCGCAAATCGTATCTGCGACTTAATAAACGTTTAACTCGGTAGGCAAGCTCAAGATGTCGAACCCCTGCCCCCGTGGCTTGTTCAGCCCTAGAAGCCATTCCAGGAATCCAACGGATGAGTCAACACAACGCGGCTCGATGATTTGGCATGCAGGCGCCCCCTCTCGTCATTTCTGGCCTCGGGCTGAGCTGGGCTACAGATCAATTCCCTTTCTCGTCGTCAGATGGGGGTTTCCATGTGGTGGGCTCGACTCGACTGGGTGGGTGGCATCTGAACTGGTAATTTCTGTATGCTGGAGAGACTAGGATTTGACCGAGCCAGTGGATATTGGATTTAACGAGGCAGATAAGGGTGCATTTCACCTTATTAAATAAGGTTGTTTAATGGCACGTTTTTCTTCTACGCGATCTTGCTAACCGGTCATTAGATCAAGGGCGACAACCTCAGAAGTAAGACATTTCGACCTTCACCTCGCTCTCTGCCAATTTACACGAGCTATCACAACCAGAGACCTGTCTCTACATGGAAAACCGTACCATGTGTTCTCTTCACTGCCGAATTCCCGGCTCAGCCAATAACCCAGGACAGCCTACGTTGCAGTGCCGGCGCCACCACTCTCCCGCCAGCACCCTTGAATCACAATTCCGAGTCCCATCACAGCCCGACAGGGCTAGCTTCACGCACCCCCGGCCCTCCAGCCTCGAGACAGACACCTTCCCCCTGATAGGTCTGTATTTGATCTTCCCTCGCACGCGCCGCCTCTTATCAGCCATACTACGTAGCATGTCGTCAAGGTTCGGGGGTGAGGAGGCAAGATGGGGCGAGTAGATGAGCGAGGCCCTGGTGCGGCTGAAGTGCGCTAATGCGTATGGGCCGTAGAGTCTGTTCCAGATGGGGACTTGGGAAATCTGCCTTGCGAGATGAACTCTGGGCTGGCTCGAGCTGGGTGACCTGAGGATCGGGAGTGGTAGAGTACTTGGTATAGGCGCAAGCTGAGCTCGCTTGGCATGTTTTCGTCACATTGGATCGGGCGGTTCCCCTTTAATAGCCTTGCTGGCCCTATGTTCTTTTAGAACATCTCTCCCCTCAAACGACAAGTGCTTCGTCTTAACAGTTCTGACAGTCAGTCAACCTACTCAAAGCTAGAGACGGAATATAGAAGCTCGCACACCCGTCTGCCTTCAAGACATGGAGCAACACAACGAAAAGCTCGACGATGGCCAGGTCCTCAAGACGCCGCTCTGGGTCACGATCCTACGAGCCCTCCAAGTCCTGATATCCGTCATCATCCTCGGTCTCTGCGCAGACTTGATGCACGACGCTTACCTGGACGAGGAAGGTCTCTGCGTGGCTGTGGTACGTTTATCAATTCCCGTCACCTTTCACATTGTCTGTGGAAGAAAGAGTAGCTGACTCCGACAACAACAGTCAGTCTTGACTTGGATCGGCGTCGCCTACATCCTCCTCAGCGAGAAGATCTCCTCTCTGCGCGGCTTCTACCACATCGCAGCCGTGCTCGCCATCGACGCGCTCTTCCTGATCCTCTGGCTCGCCACGTTCGCGGCCACGGCGGCCAGGCGCGCCAAGTTCACCGTCGACGTCAGCGTCCAGGGGTGCTTCGACGACGGCAGCTTGCTGGATAGCAAGACGTGCTTTCGCAAGCGCGCCGTCATCTTGTTCAAGAGGGGGGCGGCTATGCTCGCTGCCGCGGCTGGGCTGGGCGCTCTGGTCTGGTATGTCGCGCGTTTGCTGCGCTGTAGAAGCTGGGGCCTGTTTGATTTGCTGACCGTCTTGTTCGCCCTCTAGGGTTCTGTTCATCGCCACCTTCGTCTGGACGCTTATCCAATTTCTGAATGGGCGCAAGCAGGGACGGTTCGTCTTTGGTAGTTCTGATGCCAATGCTGGCGGAGTGACGACTGCCCAGAGCTACCAGATGGACAACAAGACTGGCGAAGCCCAGGTCGTCGCACCCCAAGCGTATCCTGTCGACACACCCGCCACTCAGTACCTACCCTCTCCCGTATCTCAGGTGCATCAGCAAGTCCCGCCGCAGGCTCAGTCTGGGTATCCTCAGCAAGCACCGTACATACAGCCTGTGAGTCCGCATGAGGCTATCACTGCGTATCCGCCTCCGCAAGCGACGTATAGTCCTCATGAGCTGCAACATCAAGACCACCAGCACCAGCATCAGCACCAGGAGCTGCCCGTACAGCAACCACAGCATACAGGCCAGAGTGAGCTAGCTTATACGCCTCATGGGTCGGAGCTGGATTCTACGCAGCAGTATAGCACGCCTCCGCCACAAGCCGTGTCGCCGCCTTCGGAGTATCAGAATAGACAGTGAGATAGCTCATCGTGAGTGAGAGTGATGAATTGTAAGCAGATTAATGAAGAGGTTGCGCTTGGATGTTACCTTGCATTGGATCAGGATCAGGACCAGGATCAAGACCAGGATCAGGATTCCGTGGAATGAAACCTACTGCTCCGATGCCACGATGGGAGAAGCGAAGCATATGATAGTGCGAACTGATGTCTTTAGTATAGCACGTTTTACTAGTAGTTGAAATAAGAGGATCCGGATCGGATTGCTCGTTGGGTCGGCGAGACCGCATTTCATCGCGTACGGCTACGTGCCTCCCACGGCTGGAAGGTCAGTGGGACCAAAGCATCAGATGTCTTGATCTGAGCCAAACAACTGCAGCTTTAGGAGGATGGACTCGTAAAAGAAGTACATAAGTCGGTGACATGGTAACCTAAGTCATTGTAAGTTGATAAACGGAGTAAACTTGCTCAGCGTGGACCAACTCGGTGGGGAAACCCGCTCATCGCATCCCCCCAAAGCAGAAGGCGGTGAAATGTTCTGCCCCATCCATCCATGGCCTCATTGCAAGCTCCTCGTCCGATAGCTCTACGCAAGTATACGACAGCCATTGACGACTAATCAAACGACCAACTCCCGCTTCCACAGCACGATAGCGTTTCCTACGGGAGCCATCCCGAATCGCCCTTCGAAGGAGTAGTCTAGGGACACCGGAACCCCAGAACTCCCACCGATCCGAACACTCTATGGCCACCATGGCCGCACAAGATTCTCCCGCGTCTGCGCCCAAGACGGAGCATCTTCCCATGCCGTCGCGTAACCCGCTACCTCTATCAGCGTCGCAGGAGGCTCAGGTGCGAGATATATACTACCAGCACGTGCGCGAGAAGTGCAGCGAGGAGATCAAGGGTGAGTTTGTTGCCGACATTTTCCGGGGCCATGGGAGGAGTGGTGCTATATCCTTGTACTCTTCTCCAAGACAAGAGAACCACGGACGTGAGAGAAGACGACGAGGAGAGATGCTAACATGGTTCGCGATGCGTACAGCCTTCGCCAAGTGCGCTCTAGGTCGAACGTTCACCGTCTCCTTCGCCTGCCGACCCGAGCATCGCGCCATGAACGGCTGCATGAAGCTGCACGCGACACCCACCGCCTACGACGCCGCGCGCGAAGAGTGGTTCTCGCTGCGCCTGGAGCGGGCGCGACAGCGGGAGAAGAAAGCCAAGGTGGCGCTGGCGCAGGAAGACTTCATGAAGGAGTGGTGGGGGCTGCCCGAGGACGTGCGGCTCTCGAGGGCCAAGGAGATGGAGACGAGGGGGGAGAGGATACCGCAGAAGAGCCAGAGGTAACCCCGAGATTTACTCTGGTACCCGAAGGGTTGCCGAAGTGGAAAGTGGACGGGGACGGTGACGTTGGGAGCGTAGGGGTTTTGAAAGATGGGAAAAGGATGTGGGCGTGCATTTCTGAGGCGTTTGGGGAATAGTTCTGATCTATATGTATATATATTATATACACGCCGCTCTATTGCGGAGAGGCATTGTACCGTTGGTTATTGCTGCGACAGAGGCATGTACGATATGGTATGCATGGGACAGAGCATTAAGAGCCGAGGGTTCTTATGATGGGAAGTTCTCAGGTGGAAGACTCTCGATGGAGCGCTCTGGATCGTCTCCACACGGCATCGGGAGAAGTGGGGGGTGGTTCTCGGCGGTCACGATTCGGGCTGTACGGCAAACTTCCGGAAAGTGTAAGAATGCCTTTATACGACGAAGAACAAAGGTTCGATCCAAGGCAGTCGACTTTCTCAACAAGCTATTATCGAATAAGTTGAAGAGGAATCTTGCATCGGACAAAAGCAATCCTTAGGCAAGGCATCTTGCTCACCTTGTCATATTTGTCATAATGTTCACTCGCGGTAAGATACCATTTTCCAAAAATCAGATTATATTATCTTGTCTAGAGTATCTATTGGTCTTACTAGTAGCCATGGTTCTCTGTCTTATTACCCCATTAATTCGAATTACTTCCACCATACTCAGACTGTGTAACAAAGGGAAAGGTTGCGTCTTCTCTCATCCCAGACGGTCAATCGACTAGTCTGGGAGGTGGTCGACATTTAGTTGGTGGGGAGCTTGATGCCCTTGAGGGTGTTGACGAGGCTCTCAACGAAGCCGGAGGCCTTCTTGATGGTGCTGAGGACACCAGTCAGGGTCGTGCCGAAACCAGTGAAGGCGTTCTTGAGGGCATCGAGCTCCTCGGTGCTGAGGTCCTTGAGGGCGTTCTTGATGCGGTCGCTCTTGAGCTCCTCGATGAGAGCGGCGACCTCCTGGTTGGCGGCCAGGGGAGCGGGGATGTCAGCGCGGCGGGTGGGCTTGCCGAGCTTGAGAAGCTGGTCGGTGATGGCCTTGAGCAGGGAGGTGCCGCTGAGAAGGTTGGTCAGGCTCTTGGTGTTGATCTGGGAAGCGGCGTTGCGGATGGTGTCGAAGAGGGCGGAGCCACCGGCAGCGGAGCCGCTGAGGCCAGCGAGAGCGCTCTTGATAGCGGTGGAGACGGCCTCGACGTTGGTGGGAAGCTTGGGGCCGCCAGTGGCAGAGAGCTTGGCAATGGCATCCTGGATAGCCTTGGTGAGAGCGTCGGCGGTGAGGGGAGCCTGAGCAGTCTTGGCGAGGTTGGCGACGGCGGCGGCGATGGACTTAGAGATGGCCTCGATGCTGGCAGGGGGGAACTTGGCGGAGCTGAGACCGGCGAGGGCACCCTGAACAGCAGTCTGGATGGCGGTGATGTCGAGGTTGGGGAGGCCGGTGGGGGGAGCAGCCAGAGACTTGATCAGGTTACCGAGGCGGTTCTGGGACTCCTGGCTGAAACCGATGGAAGCGACAATCTCCTGGAGAGCAGCGCCGAGTGTCTGGAGACCAGAAGTAAGGCCGGAGATGCTGGTCTGAGTACCAGAGAGAGCATCCTGGAGACCCTTTCCGAGGACGGCGACGGGAGTGACAAAGGTCTCGAGGGCAGCCTGGACGGCAGCAATCTCGGAAGCGAGGAAAGCCTGAAGCTGGGGGCCAAACTTGTCCTGGGTGGCCTGGATAGCGACGCCGATGGCCTTGATGACGGCAACGGTGGTGTCGAGGGTCTCGGCGAGAAGCTCGATCTCGCGCTCGGTGAGGTTCTTGACGAGCTCGGCGATGCCAGCGGCAGTGTTGCTGGTGACGTCGATGATGGAGCTACCGGCGAGCTCGAGAGCCGCGTCGATGGACACGAGCTCCTTCTGGATAGCGGCCTGGATCTCCTTGATGGCGGTGTCGGTGCTGCCCTGGACCGAAGCGGTGGCCTTGTCTAAGGGGATGGTGTTAGTTACGTCCGGGGACTCAGAGACGAGGAGGAGAAGGAGGAGGAGGGTGATGATGATGTGGAGAGAAGAGACTTACTGATCGAGGCGAGGTTGCCCTGGATGCTAGACTGGAGCAGATCAACCGAGTCGAAGACTGTGCCGATGACAGTGGGCTTCTGGGGGGTGCTGGCCGGGGCTGCGATGGCGGCCGAGGCGAAGAGGAAGACGCTGCTGAATCTCATTGCTGCGGTTGCTTGGGGATTGCTTGAGTCGAGGGGGCTTGAGGCTGCGGGAGCTGTTGGAAGTGGATGTTGTTGTTGAGGGAAGATGTTTGTGTGTGAGAGTGAGTGATGAAAGAGATGGTTGAGGAGGGAATCATGGTGACCTTATATAGAGAATCTTACACGAGATGAAGATGCCGACTTATGGACTTGGACGACGAAGAATGAAAGGGGTATGTGACCTGGCATGCTCTACGGTAGCTCCCCTTGGTTCCCGTAGTCCCTCCCCCACGATAGTCTCTGTCTGTCTCTGCACGCTCGGATCGAGTGTAGCTGCTGAGCGTCTATGTCGACCAAGCCTGTAGGTTTGCAGACAAAGCCGTGCTACATTCCAGCACGAAAGATGAATCGGTGCAAGTGAGAAAGGCTAGGCGGTTGGCTAGAGGCTGAACCTTGTCCGGTCCCGATCAGATAGCATCTCCACCGTTCATCCCAGGGCTAGCCGTGCCAGCCGTGGCGCAGGATAGCTGTATGCTTCAGCATCGCAGAGGGAAATGGTGGCAGCTTTAGGTACGCGAGTAAGACATGCCAGACCGGATCCAAGAACCTGACAGGCGGGTATCCCCTTTCGAGCTAACCTTCCCGTCGCGGAAAGCGGTCGAGCGCACGGGAAGGGGAAGTCTAGAGTCAACCCATGTCCGCATCGGGCAAACGCCAACGAGACGCCACGGAAGCTTCCGCTCGGAGCTTTGTTCGAGGCTGAAGCTACTCTAGAGTAGCCTAGCTAGACGGACTGGAATAGTCCAAGTTATCTGGATAGATGCAGGATAAGGTTATCATCCCTACTGTCGATCCGGGTTAGGGTTGAGTTAGAGTTCCCCACAACGGCTGGGCAACCAACAAGCTCGCATCCAAGACCTCCCCTTCGGCCCTGGCGATCACTCCCTTGGCTTGGCTGAGCTGGGCTGGTTCACGGGGAGAATGTCTCTGGTTCCCGCTAGACTGCCCAGGTAAGGAAAGGGTTTGGGCCCAGATCCTCCCGCGGGTGGAAACCCCTAGACGTAGACTTTTTCCCGGTTCAACCTTGTTTCGTTTGGGAGCAGATTTCCCCCTCGGGGTTTCGATGTCGATCTTGGATGAGTGTGATCGATGCCCGTTATAGCCCCCTCTGGCTAAGTGTCTCGGGAGACCGATGCCATGGCTCGGATAATTGCTGCTGTACCATGGTAAGTGAGCGATCTGCATGGAGAGTTGCTTAGTTTAGCAGTTGCTTTTTGACACAATCGTCGGGTGCTGCCAGTCGATGCCGTCCAGACCCTGCCAAGATATGATATCGTCGGATTCAGTCTTTGACTTTTTCTTTCTTTGGGTGGTGGGTTAACGGGACAGATCTCGGCCAGCTTCTCGGCTCGTTAAACTTGCTCTTCCACCACGTCCAGACCCAAGGACTTCTCGTTTTTTCCCGGAGCGTTAACATGTATCGAGATTATCGCAATAGTAATCACCCTATTGATCCGATTGATTCAGTATATTTAGCCGAACTGGCTGAATTGACTCGTCCTCGATGCGATCCCAGGCGCCGGCCTCCGCAAATGGCATGGCCCATCTCCATCTCCATTTCTATCCCGCCTTCACAAGCATTCGAGTGTCTCTCACGGACCGGCAAGTGCCGAGTGCTAGCCCAGAGTAGCTGCTGGATGCTTAGACGTCAGACTGCGGCCCTCGTCCAGCTTTGGAACCAGCGCCCTAATCAACTTGCGTCATGTTGTCTTGACTAAGCTCCTTCCTGTTTCTGGTGTCTCTTGGACGATGTCGCGATTCAGGGAGCACGAGATCGCGATTGAGGCGATGACGATGCCGCCTTGGGGAATTCGCGACGTCAAGTTCCATTGGCTGGGTCACCGGATTGAATGTCGAGGAACACGCTGCATTCTGCACTCTGCAATCGACCGAGGCACGAGGCATTTGAGCATTGGCGTTCCCTTGAGGATGTCGAATGGCATGACTCTGTCTTAGGGAACTGTCATCTCGCGTTCTCGTCAGTCGTTGTAGATTCACTGGGTACTCCCGACACTGTTGCGATGGGGCGGACGGGAGAGACATCTGCTGTCGTATCAGGCTCGTGTTCTTTCCCCTGAACAGGGTATGACTGACCTAGCCACACAGAGACTCGTGATTGAAGAATATTAAGATGAAATCAAGACAGTTGTTACTAAAATGTGAATGTGTGTAAATGCTCAAACCCAATGTTGAAGATGTTGGGATGAATAGTGTTACCCTTTGGCTTTTCAGTTGTTTTAGCTAGAGAGGGGCAAAAGAAAGGAAAGAGCAATCCAGGAACTAGATGATGCAATCTATTCAAGTGCCAGAGGTCGATACCTTAATCATCGTAGACCTTGTGAATATTCATGCAGATACCGTAAAGGGCCTCAGCTTGCAAAGGTAGGTACTATGGAAGTTTTATGAAAATCGATACCATTGTAGGGTGGTGGGGGTGATTCCAAATTTGTCCTCACTTCACCGACCTGTATATCCAGTCTATCTAGTGCTGTAGGCTACCCTAGAGCAGATCTTACCTTTGCTGAAATGTCTATCCACCATACCATTCACGGGACCCAACCTCGCTCTCCTCCATCCTCCTCTATCTAGTCTGCTCTGCTCTGTAAATAAGCTTCTTTCTCTCCTGACCAATCAACAACCCTCCCCACCGTCGATCCAAAACCCCCTGCCTCGGCGCTTAAGAAACAAGTCCAAGAGTCAAAAAGCGTGCATGAGAAACTCCTCAACGCCCTCTGATTGGGGCCGCGACACAGGCTGTGGGCATCTCCACAGGCCCCTCTTCGGCGACAAATACCGAACGGCCCCCTGTAAGATGGTAGGACCAGACCCTGAAATCGTAAGCGAACCCCCCCAAGTCACCTGCAACGTGACGAACACCCCGACCCCATTGGTCCCCGCCGCCGTTTCTATTCTGAGATCACTCACCTCGTGCATCCTCTTCTTCCCGTCCAGCGCTTAACGACTCCATGTCAACATCACGGCAAGCGGAAGGGCAAGGGTGATAGGATGGGGCGGCGCCATGTAGTCGGTATAATAGTAACCATGTTTACCGCCGAACCAACACCCTGGGGATCTCTTTCACAAGTTGCAGGTGTGAAGAGTCGGCGCGTGGGAGAAACCAACGACTAGAGAACCACCGCCAACATCAGCAGCAACAGCGGCAGCACACGACACTTGCATACCCGTCTTTATGTTTTATGTCTACGCCTGCTTTCTTCGTAATTCCCAACCTCTTCCGTTTACGACTCGATATGACCGTGAAGTTGTAACGATACAGTCTGTTATCGGGATTTTCGTGTTTTTGATACCCTAACCAACTGGCTGGAACCGTCTTGGATGAAATCAGTCGACCGTCATCTTTGACCTGAACCCTACGCAGCCAACGAGTCCCTTCCAAGCACAACCAACACCGCTATCCATCACCAAGGCTACACTCCAACCATGTCACCAACAACTGCAGCACCAACCCCCGGAGGGTTCTCCCTCTTCCCCAGTCCTAGCACGTCCAAACCACCGCCCGCTTCTCAAAGCATACCACCAAGAGCACGACGTTCCGAGTCTCACGAACGCAGGGCATATACGTCTCACTCTACCAGAGGGGTCACTCCTCAGCCTACATCTCCACAGACACCGCCATCTTCATCTCGGCAGGTCGAACCACCTCGGAACCAGACTGTCTCGCCCATCCAGTTTGACCCTCCACCTCGTCGGCAACAGCAACAGCGACCTCGTGAGGATCCATCAGACATCGCCGGACCCTCGTCTCAACAGCATGATGCAGCGGTAGTCCACCACCAAGCCAACGCTCATGGACTTCAGAGAACAGATGCCGACTTCTCGAGGGCCGAGACCCTCGCCCAGCCCGACTTCCGCAGCTCAATAGCCAAGCTCCCCCTTCGCGACGACGACGACTCGTCTTCGCCTCAACCTCAGCTACAATCAATCTTCCCGACATATAACCCCGACCTCCCCCTCAGCCAGCAGGACTACATACCCACCCAGCTGAGCCCGACACGCATTCCTCGGGCCGTCATCAGTCGCCAGACGTACCATCAAGGCCAGACATCTCGGAGCCCAGCCGTGAGAAGTCCGATCCGTAGCCCACTGAGCGCGGGATCTTCGTCCGGGAGATGGCCAGCGAAGCGGGGACAAGCAAACGAGCCGCCTGTAGTGCCGACCACGAGCTCAAACGAGCAGCTCAAGAACCTCTGGAAAGTCGCCAACGGATGGAAGGCGTCCGCATCAGAAGGACGGGTATACTGTATGAAGTTGACACAGGAGAAGGACGCACCTGTGTACACGCTCTCGTCTTCGTCGCAACCCTTCTACAATCTTCGTCTTGATCCTACTTCCATGTCAGCATATGTATCCCTCACACGGCACGATCCAAATAAGGTCTACAGAGCACCCAGAATCGATCCCAACGCCTCCGTAACGAGCCTCATCAGCGGCGTCGTAAACGGCAACGGAAGAAGCAGCAGCAGCAGCAACAGCAACAACAGCAGTGGCGACGACAGCACCACACTTCGCAGCGTCAAGATAACCGACGGGAAGAACTGGCAAGAAGCCCTCACCACCACACTCGAGGAAGAATCTCGCAAGCACCCACCCAACGATGGCCTCGTCGCTCTTCTCATGCCCACGCCCGCAACTCGCATGGCCACGCAGAAAGCCTCGGACGCTTCAGCCGTGACGATGGCCGAGCGCGAATGCGCGCGCTTGGTCTGGGACGACGACGGCGCGAGTCACTTCCTCGTGCACCCCGCGCTGGCGACACCCTTCTGCGTCACCATCGAGCGATGTCCCGCGTGGTCGCGTGTAGAGTACACGCTGGAGCACCACGAGTCGCCGCAGCACATTGCCAAGTTGACGCGCGACGGCACGGGAGCGGGTTGGCTGGAGGTGGACACGGGCATCGCGGGCAAGATCGACAGCTTCTTCGTGGTGGACGTCGCCGTTGCGGCGCTGATGCTAGTCGCGGCAGCGGATGAGAAGAACGCGCCTGCAGTAGAGGTATTCGAGCCGCCGCCACCTCTGTTGCTAGCGACGAGGAAAGAGAGGAGTCTGAGTTGGATGAGTCGACGGGACGAGAAGAAGAAGGAAAAGAAGAAGGACAAGACCCGGAAGAGAGGAAAGATGGAGGTATTCGAGATTGACGTCGAGAGTCAGGATGATAGCCTCGGAAAAGGCAGGGCAAAGGAGATGGAGGATAAGCTGCCGTTCTTGATTCGCGTTCTTGTCAAGATCGTAAAGGGGCTGTTTGCGTGCCTGATCTTCGTGTTGACCATTGGGTTCAAGTGCTTTGCCGTCTTCTTCAAGGGGATATATAAATGCGTGGGATCGAAGTACTAGCGAGGTGATACATCATACATGGGTCCGGAGGTCAATGTGGTAACGATGGAGGGCAAGCGAACAGGTGATTCGATTTCCTAGCTATGATTCAGTCAGAAGTCAGAAGATGGGTCCTGTCGTTAAATCTCAGTGGATAGCCAAATCTGAGCTGGTCAGGTTTCTCTGATGCTTACTGACGTGCCTTTATGGTGGTGATCAAGACATCTGAGATGTCAGTTGCTGTTATCCGTAGGAACATATTCTGGAATTCGCTTGATCATAGCATTCAGAATCGCATTGTAGTAAACTATCTCTAGATAGTCCCGATATTTTCATGCGCTATACACGACGACTAACTGCCTTCATCCGACATCTTTTTCGATTTGGTCGCTTCTCTTTCCACTTAACCGATGATCTTCTCGACGCACTCAATGCTGTATTCTCGTTAGTAACAACCTCGATAGCGTGATGAAGAAAGACATACCCGTGCTTCTCCCTGAGCTCCTCCATCAAAGGCCTGGCTAGCTCGGGGGTCACGGGGGCTAGGATGCCCTTCTGCTTAATCGTGCCGTTGAGGACTTGCTTAACAGCTACACCACAGGGAACGCCGACAAGCTTGGCCATGGCGGTGTAACCCTTGGATCCAACGGGGGCACCGTACTCGATGAGAGTGGAGGTGATCTTGTCCGAGCTGCCGTCCTTGTTGTCGACCTCGAAGTAGTGCTGGAGGAACTTTACACCAAATATTAGAATCGCGCAGACCCGAGCAGGGTTTTTGAGGGTATAGGGACGCTTACCACAAGGTCACGCTCACCCTCCTCGTAGGCCATCTTGTCCTCGAGAGCAGCGCATAGCGTGTCGAGGGGGCTGCCCTTGGGCGTAATCTTGTCGTCCGAGAAGATACCGACTGTATCATCCTGTCAGTCAGATCGCCTAAAGCATCTTCGCCAGAGTTCGTAGGTACTTACGCCACTTAAGACCGGCAACGAGCTGCTCCTTCTGCTCCTCGCTCTTGAAGGTGGCCTTGGCGGAAACCGCGGACACGAGGTCCTCGACGCTGGAGGTGGAAGCACCGATGAGCTGCTTGGTGGCATCCTTCCAGGCAATAGGCTCCTTGAGGTAGTCCTTGCTCTCCTCGTCGAGGAAACCAATGTCGACAAGGACCTTGATGAACTCGGGGAAGCCGGCGAAGCGGATGGTGCCGCGGATGCAGGTCTGGACCTCGGGGAAGTTGTAGCTAAGACGGTCAGTATCCTGTCTTCAACTATCAGAGCTGGAGATCTCTCTTACCGCTCGGGGTAGATTGTGCTGTCGCGGTTGGCGTATGCGACAAAGTTGTAGCCGTTGAAGCCAGTGGGGTACGTCTTGGCCGAGTTCATGAGATCCTTGCCCTCGACAGTGACACTCTTGCCACCCTCGACGTACTTGGCGGTATTCTTGAGCGCCAAGAAGACACCGCGGCTGCTCCAGCTGAACTTGTAGCCCAGAGGGTTGTTGGAGTTCTCAGGGGCGGGCAGGCCACCACAGAAGCTCTTGAAGACGCGGACCTTGCCTCCGGCCTTGTGAACGCGGTCGATGAGGTCGACGGCGTAGAGGTGGTCGACACCAGGGTCGAGACCGATCTCGTTCAGGACGGTGATGCCAGCGGCCTTGGCCTCCTCGTCAAGCTCCTGCATAGCAGGGGAGACGTATGACGTAGTAACGACATTCTTCTTAGCCTTGATAGCGGCCTTGATGACAGCAACGTGGTACGTGTAGGGAATCAGCGAGATGGTGACATCGTGCTCGGCGACGGCGGCCTCGAGAGCAGAAGCATCGTTGACGTCGAGGCTAATGGCCTTGGTGTTGGCGAAGCCACTGGCGAGCTTCTTGGCCGACTCGAGGGTTCGGCAAGCGACGGTGACCTGGACGCCAATGTTGGCGAGATACTCGACGGCAGGGGTGGCGACGAAGCCGGAGCCGAGAAGGAGAGCGGATTGAGACATTGTTTGTATAGCCGGGCTGGTGCGAAAGCTGGAAGATCCTTGGAATTTTCGAATTGGTGAAGGATAAGAAATTCAAACAATTTCTCGAAAAGTTCAGGCAAGTACACAATGCCCCGCGTTAGTCTAGCAGCTGTTGCACTGATGAGGGGCACCACTGGAATCCCGATTTCCGGACTAGTTGCCGAGGGGTCGTCATATGCTGGTCGTGGATTGGCTGAAAAGCCCGAGTGAGCTGCCCCGGTCTCGGACACGTCCACCGAGACCTGCTCACCTTGACTTGACCATGCTCATGTTGAACCAAGTAACTACTAGTAATTATTTAGGACATGAATCATACTTTCATAATAGTAAGCTCAGGTACTCTTCGTAAATATATCCCCAACCTCCACGGCTCTAGGTATCATATCTCGGTTACAACGTGTAAGATGCTCCTCTGAACCTACGTAGTTAGATGGACCATCTCATTTCCTGCCCTTCTCAAGAACTTGGCGATTGAATTCTCCGACAGTGCTTCGATTATTTGACAAACTATGCCGATGCAGCCCATCCGCCACAAAAGCCCACAACGCCCTGATAGTATCTAGCCTACCTCTTACGCGTCCGCACCATAATCTTCTTTCCTTTCCGCGTGGCTCCACCCGACGTCGCCGTCTTTGCCATCTTGGCCCTCTGAACCTCAAGAGCCTCCTCGGCATTCGTGAGCACCTTGAGCTTCTTGCGCGCATTCTCCAGTTGTCGCTTTAGCCGCCTCAAGGCCTTCTCTCGCTCAAATTTCTCATCCACAACCTCTTCATCGGGTGAACTCTTCTTCTTCTTCTTCTTCTGATCGGCTTCTTGCTCGCTTGCGCCATCGTCATCCGAGTCCTGGTCCATTTGTTCTTCTATCGTCTCCTCTCGCTGCTCTTCGTTGTCCAAGAAGACAATTTTTCGCGGGGGTTTTGACGAAATGGGTGTCGAAAAGTCGAACTCGTCGTCGTCGTCGTCATCATCTCCTGCTTCTTGCTCCTCGGTCTCATCTAGTCGGTCGAATCCTCGCGTAAGCACCGCTTGTTCCTCCAGCCGCGCAACCTCTTTCGCGACAACCTGTCGCATCGTACGAATGTAGCCAATGTCTTGCGTCTTGAGTATCCGTACTGTATCGACATCCATGGCCTTGTTTCCGCGATCACCCTCAACCTTGCCACTCCACCTCTTGCCGTCCATGATTCGTGACCCAGGTCCCTTGCGGGACAGCATACCGAAGTAGAACTCATCTTCGTTGCGTTCGGCCGCCTTGTCGCGGAGGTTCTTGAGCTGTGCCTTTTTCTTGTTGAAGTCCTTGGCTCGTAGAGAGTAATCCTGAGATAATTAGCACAGGTTATGTTCGGCAGTGGTTGCCGAGGGTTTAGAGGCGATCGAGGCAAACCTTGTGCTTTTCTAGGAGACCTAGACGACGGCGCTCTAGCGGCTGTGCTCGTTCGCGGTGAGGCCGCCGCGCTACGGCATTTCGCATGGACGACATGGTGATGAGTCGGGGCTGGTGAGGTGTGCGACGAGCGGGGAACGTGCCTAAGTCGTCGTGAATATCCTTCACAATGCTGATGTTGAACTGGTTGGAGCGGCAGAATTTTGAAATTTTTGGCGGTGACGAGAGCTAAAGTGGCTAGTGTGCGAAGGCGTCAGCCACACGGTAGCGGCTCGCCAAGCCACGCAGACCGTCGCTGCAAGCTCCAAGCTTCACCCTTCACTGCTTCATCCCTTTTCCTCTCCTTGTCTAGCGTAGTAGTTTCGAGTTGACGTTTAGGGAACACAGCTCCCCTCGTTCAGCCCAGGACCGTGTGTATTCAGGCTAGACAGAAGTTAGATCGATTCTTTCTCATTTCATTCCTCAATTATTCAAGTTTCTCCTATAGTGTACTGGACTATTGCATGGTGCCTTTGCTGCAATAGTGCAGAACAAGCTTTCGATTCCCCCACACTGATCCGTACATCTTCTGAAACTGTCTATCTTTAGATCTCGCTTACGAACGCGCAAGCTGCAGGGAGAAAGTAGTGTAAAGGGGAGATAGGGTGAGATGTTGTCGTCGTCATTGTCTCGTATTTGATCTCTTGTTCAATTTGGTTTAACTAGACTCTGTTTACTGCTACGTATGGTTCGTGATTTGAGTGCAAACATATTCATCTTGATCAAGTTGGGGTTTGTCTCTCTTCGATCATTGGAATACTCATTACAATGCCATTTTGTTGAAGCCTTTGCTTAGTTTTTCGAATTTGATTACTTTCCTTTGCTTCACCGTCGGCGTTATGGGCGTTGCGTTGCCTCTCGCACCATCTCGAGTCGTCCTATACGTTTCCCTATCGATACTGTTGCTCATCGGTTGGCTCAGCCACGCCTTTGTTCTGATACCTTATTCCAACAACATACAGTTTATACCCAGCAGCTATGACTGGACCGCTCGTCCTGTCAAGCATCCAATCTCAGAAGATGACATGAGACGACTGCCGGAAGGAAACCCAGTCTCACTTCCTTCGATCCAGTTTGATTTCTCGTCCGACTCCCTCAGAAAGCGAAATGCAGCAACAGTAAAACAAAAGCGCGACGAGATCAAGCGAGCCTTCAAGAAGACATGGGCGTCGTATAAGAAGTATGCCTGGGGCCATGACGAGCTAAAACCAATCAGTTTACAAAGTCGCGATAACTTCGGTGGTTGGGCGGCAACCCTAGTCGACTCGCTCGACCTCCTCTGGCTGATGGACATGAAAGCCGAATTCTACAGGGCCGTCGAATATGTAGCCCGGATTGACTGGAACAAGCCGAAGAGCGATGGCTGTAACATCTTCGAGACGAACATTCGATACCTCGGTGGACTTCTCGCAGCGTACGACCTCAGCCAAGAGCGCATCCTCCTGACGAAAGCCGTTGAATTAGGGAACCTCGTATATGCCGCCTTCGACAATCCTCAGCACATGCCTCCGCATTCCATCAGCTTCAACGACCTGAAAAGAGGCGTTTCGCAACCGGGATCGAGCCAGAGCAGTGCCAGCCTAGGAAGCTTCAGTCTTGAATTTACGCGATTATCACAATTGACGGGCGATCCGAAATTCTACGATGCCGTCGATCGCATCGCACGAGCTTTTGAGCGCACGCAGAACCAGACCCTGATTCCTGGGATGTGGCCTATCCAGGTCGATGCGCTTGACGGGTTCGAGATGCCACACGGCGCGTTCAGCCTTGGTGCTGATGGCGATTCACTATACGAGTACCTCCTAAAGGAGTACGTCTTGCTGCAAGGCCAGGATCCGATGTATGAGAAGATGTACCGGGAAGCCATGGACGTTGTCAGCAAACATCTGATATTCCGACCGATGCTTTCAGGCCAAGATGATATCTTGATGCTTGGTACGGCAGAAGCGGACAGAAAAGGCGAAGTGATGCTTACTCCGCAGCTCGAACACCTGTCTTGTTTCGCCGGCGGCATGTTTGCCATGGGAGGCAAGATTTTCAAATCCGACGAACACGTCAGAGTCGGCGAGAAGTTGACTCGTGGCTGCGGTCACGCCTACTCTGCCTTTCCATCTGGACTCATGCCCGAAATCTCCATTCTCCAAGCTTGTCCCGACCTCGAGCCATGCGAGTACAAGCCACGTCACTCCTTGGCAAAGACGACTTCACCCGGAATCAAGGCGACAGACAGACACTACCACCTGCGACCCGAGGCTATCGAGAGCATGTTCGTGCTCTATCGCGTGACAGGTAAAGAGGACTATCGAGATCTGGCGTGGGATATGTGGACGGCAATTCGGAAGGCGACGGAAACAAAGGCGGCGTTCGCTGCGGTGGAGGATGTCACTGAAGAGAAGCCGGGAAAGATAGATGCCATGGAGAGCTTCTGGCTCGCTGAGACGCTCAAATACTTCTGGTTGATCTTTTCGGATGAGGATGTGATGGGTTTAGATGAGTGGGTATTCAGTACAGAGGCGCATCCGCTGAGGAGGTCGGTTTAAATTCGTACCGCCAGTTGATTGAGGCGGATACGAGAGTGTACTTTCCGTAAACTAAAGACCGCGATCATTAATTTTATGCTTAAAGCACAGTTATGTAACTCTGACGAAGGATATGAGGTTGTCGGGGGCTTGGTCAATCTGATTCTCTGCCAAGGTGCTACGCTCACGCTTTGACTGGCCGAGGAGGCCTCTCTGAAATGAGATTAATCACAAGTAGCCCAGCCCAGCCCAGCTATGCAGTGCAGCACAGCATTGCCGGTATTATAACCTAACTCGTAAGCTTCCAGGTGGCAGGTGTGGCTGATGTCTAGCTACTGTAGAGTCGGGAACACACTGCCAGTTCCCTCAGCTCTCAAGTCGATAACCTGGCTAAGCTATCAGCTGAAGCCTGAAGGAGGCGATGAGAATGGCACTGAAAATAGATCGAAAGGGCAGCTAACTCGGAGGCGGTGCCATACAGCAGTCTGCCAGTTAACGAATTATTGATCCGTTTCTGCTCTAATAGATCGGCACTTTCCAGCCACCCCCACTCACCCCAGTTGCGATTCCACGGGTTCTAGCCTAGCGGCGCAGGGCAGGGCAGGCAAGGCAAGTCTCATTTGTGGAATTCGGGAATTATCATTTCCCTTGCCGGCCAGAAGTATAGTCTAATAAGCTATTCTGCACAGTCAGGACAGCCAGTACACCCACCAGCCAAGCCCTTTCTCTCTGCGAGACGAGACTTGGCGATCTGACGGGTACATCAACGTTGCTGCATCGAGCAAGACGCTGCGCTGCGCCGAACCGAACGGGTCTAGTACAGTATCGATGTTCCGGGTGCATTGCTGACTGCAGTCTTGCTGACATGATTTGTACTCGATCGTCGCCATGTGGTGCCAGGTGTGATTGCTTCGGATCTTGCCAGATGAGATCAGCAGCTCAACATGTCATAATTCCACGTGATCTGCAATCCTCCCGAGCAGACCAGACAGCAAGGAACCCGTCACATCGCGTTTACGAAAACCACTAAAACCAAGAAATCACTCACTAGAGTAGAGTAGCAGCTTGTCGATTTGGTAGCCAAAACCCGAGCACCAAAGCATGGCGCAGCAAGCTACCCAAGTTCCCGTAGAATCCAGCGACGATGGCGATGCAGGCACCGTGCCGTGGCTGGGGCTGAGCTAGGGCAGGGGTATGTGGCCCCTTTTTAGCGTGCTTTGCTGCCTTAGCGTGCGTATCCAGGCGTAGCACGCTAACGTAACAGGGAGGGCATGGGCGAAATGATGGGGGAAGCTAGGGAGGGAACTTGCCAACAAGGGATGGCCGAGGAAATGAAACCGACCAGGGTCTTGGCACTTTTCGAGAGAGCTGCCTACAAGTATTTGAAAACCACCTCCTGCCCCCCTTCAAACCCATCTCTAATTTCATTCGAAAACAACTCTTGATACCCAAGCCATAAGCGTCTTCTGTCCATTTCCTCTTCGTACAAATAGTAAACAGCATCAGCATTAACAACATCCTATACAACACAAAACACAACAGACACGACACAACCCGACACGACAACCCATACATACATTCAAGATGCTCTTCCTCAAGGCCTCCCTCATTGCCTCTGCCGGCCTGGCTGCCGCCGTTGTCACTGACAACAACGTGTATGTCTTCTTACCTTCGCCATCGCGAATCGCATCTATGGAACACGCGCTGACTCTCACTGCAGCCCCAACCAGCCCAACCACATGCACATCCAGGCTCTCCCTGTTGTCACCCCTGCTCCCGAAGTCCCCGGCCGCCGCGATCTTGGCGACATCATCCAGTCCAACGCCGAGGGCTTTGGCAACGACGTGAAGACCTGGGCTGAGGGCAAGGGCGATGAGATCAAGACCAAGGCTGAGGATATCGGCAACGATGCCAAGACCTGGGCTTCTGACAAGATCAACGATGTCAAGACCAAAGCCGAGGATATTGGCGAAGATGCCAAGACTTGGGCCTCCGACAAGGCCAATGATGTGAAGACCAAGGCTGAGGACATTGGCGACGACATCAAGACTAGAGCCGAAGACATTGGTGACGATGTTAAGACTTGGGCCTCTGACAAGGTCAACGATGTCAAGACCAAGGCCGAGGATCTCATTACCCGCGCCTCTACCGCCCTCGACGGCATCGAGACCTTTCTATCTACCAAGGCCAACGCCGCCAGCTCTGCCATCGAGAGTGCCGCCGATGCTGTCGAGAGTGCCGCCAGCAACGACGACGACGATTCTGCCGCGACCACTCTTTACAGCTCTCACACTGGTGTCATGGCTGCCGTCTTAGCCCTCGGTGCCACCGCCTTCGGCTTCTTGCTCGTCTAAGAACCGTCTCTGCTTTGTTAGATCGATCGATTAGAATACCAAAACCATAGGGCGGCCTCGGGCAAATACCATTACCCTGAAACGGTTGTTGATTTTCTGCATACCCGGCGTTTGGGCTTTTACACCGAGACTCGCCGACGCAGCGCACGCGCTACGATTCAAGATGAGCGATTACTTAGATATTCAGGATGAGCACTGCAATTAGACCATCGGGGTATCCGTACTTCATTACCTGTGAATACATCAGTCGAGACTACTTTATTTTATTTTATTAAACCCCGCTTTATTTCATGTCGTGTTGGAACAAACTGTTTCATTTCCCGTGTTAGGTGCATGATACTCGTAGACTGAGATTAAAATCCAGATGTTGTATGGTAGTAGATATCTATCAGCTAAAATTACAGGTATGGTACACGTACATGTCTAAGAGAACATTCCACTCAGCCTGTTTACTACACGCGGATTTCATTGCTTTCTCCATCGCAATTGCAACCCATAAGGCGCCAACTGCTCATCACTCAACTTACTCGGCGACTTGACAAACGGATCCTCGCCCTTCATCGTCTTCGGAAACGCCATGACATCCCTTACAGTGTTCGTATCAGTCAACAGCGCTACCAAGCGATCAAAACCCAGCGCAAACCCAGCATGCGGCGGACATCCCGACCTGAGCGCCTCAAACAAGTGCGCAAAATCACCGATACGCTTATCCGTCATCTGAAGAATATCACGCATGATAAACTCTTGCACATCCGCGACGTGGATACGCTCGCTGCCGCCGCCGACTTCCACACCGTTGAGGACGAGGTCGTAGGCTGCGCTCTTCGCTTCGAGGGGTGCGGTGAAGAGGAGATCCAGGTCGGAGGGGGATAGGGGCGCGGTGAAGGGGTGGTGAGAGGCCGCGATGCCTGCTGCGCCTTCTTGGCCGGGTTCGTTCTCCTCTGTGGGCTTGAACATGGGGAATTCGGTCATCCATACGAACTGGAGGGAGCCTGGGTCGCCAAGACGGGGTTTGGTCATGTAGCCTGCTTCGACGAGGGATTTCCAGAGGGCGTTACGCAGGTCGCCGATTTTGGTGGAGCCGGAGCAGTATTGGCCTGTTGGTTTCTCGCGGGCTTGGAAGACTACTAGGTCGCCGTCATTGATTTCTCTGCCTTCGGAAGCGAGGTCCAGAATATCTTGGAATTCGAAACCGAGAGACGAGAAGCCCATAAGAGGTTTGCTGGTGTCGCAGACGAGCACTTGAGGCTTTCCGTCGGGGTTGTTGGCGAGGGAGGCGGGTAGGTCGTCCATGAATTTGTGAACAAATTCACGGGCTTTGGATGGGGATACGTCGTTTAAGGGGAATGTGAAAACTTCGATGAGTGGATTGGAGAGGTGTGTGATCATGCTGACGAATTGCTGATATGGTTCGAGATTGGAGATTGCGTGGATCTGTCCCAGGTTAGCATGGCACTTGTGGCTTCGAGATGAGATATACATACTCGGTTGGGTATCCGCAGGTCAGGCTTGTCAGAGCCGTATGCAGCGATACTGTCCTGGAATTTGAGCGTGGTGAACTGGTGCGCTTCAGGTTCACTCTCCGGTCGCTTGCCCTCGGGAATCTCAGTCACCATAGGTATCCTCTCCCCTCGGATGTCCTTATAGCTGTGCGCCGGTCGTAATGCCTCGAGAGCAGCCAGGATAATGTCGTTCACATCCTGTCGCACCTTTGGCGCACCAGCAAAAGACCACTCCATATCGAGCTGCGTAAACTCAGGCTGTCGATCAGCCCGCGAGTCCTCATCCCGGAAGCAACGCGCCCACTGCATGTAGCGCGCGATACCGCTCGCCATGAGTACCTGCTTGTACTGCTGCGGACTCTGATTCAGCGCGTACGCCATACCACGCTGTCGCGTCGGTACAAGAAACTCGCGCGCACCCTCCGGCGTCGACTTGAACAGCGTCGGGGTCTCAATGTCCGTGAAACCCTTCTCCAGCAGCCCCTGGTTCAGCTCGCCCTTTAGCCATGAGCGGAACTTGAGTCGAGCTTGGAGCTCAGGGTGGAAACGAATCTGGTAGTGGCGCTTGGTCGGTGGGAACTGAACTTCGGGTGTGACGATGAGGTTTTGCGGGACACTGTTGAGGGTGCGGATGGAGCGCAGGTAGACGGTTGTTTTGGCGGATGCGTCGTCCAGAGACTCGCGGCCGACCTGGGCGGCTTCGCTCTGGACGTCGACGAGGACAGGGCTATGAGCGGGAACCTGGCGGAATAGGGCGTGTGCTTCGGCGTCGGCAGCGGAATCGGAACAGATCTGGATGACTTCGCCGGAAGGTGTGGTAAGGTCGGCGAAGGAGAGGTTCTTTGAGATGTTACGCCGCTTGCCTAGAAAACCCACACGCTGGCCGTTTACTTCGGGATCTATAGGAATACCAGCAGTACTATCTGACACCCGTTAGACATTACTTAGGTTGCAAATGTGAGTTGCATACAGTTATCCCATAGTCTCATCAGCTCGTCCCGCTTGCTCACGGAAGCGACTGAGCTCAAGCTGAAGCTTCTAGGTAGACCTTGGCGGACTCGCCTGGACGACAGAGCACCCGAACGGGCCCCGCGCAATAGTGGGAGGCTACATCGACCGAGAGGAAGCACCATGACCGCAGAACAAGGCAATGCGACTCTTCAATGAGTGAAACTGGAGCATGATCGAGGTGAGCCGTCTCAGTGGGCCGATGCGATGCGCAAAGTGAAGAGCGCATGTTCAGCCGAGGAATTCCCATTTCTAGGCGCGCAACCCCACCGAAACGCGGCAAGGGTCCCCTATAAAAAAGCAAACGCCGCGCGATTCCACTTTCTCTTCTCTTTTTTTCTCTTCATGACCCTTCCATTCAAATAAATGTATGTCCCAACCTCAACGGCGCGCGAAGAAGAAGCAGACCTCGATGCTGACCATAACCTAGATGATGAGAACCGCGTGCCCTATATGATGCAGGTGCCGTCTCTCCGGACCTCGAAACCCTCCCTTCGGGGCTTAAGTGGTCTCGGGGCGAGGAGAGTTGGGATCCATGAAATGGGCGTTCGACACACCGACCTTGTTAATGCATCGGACGCGATGGAAAAAAGCTCTGACTTATGAAGAATGGAATGGGATTCTTGTCTCTTGTTGTGGTGGGCCGATGACCTACTGCGAGGCTGCTTGATTTGATTTGAGATGCTCAACGGTAAGTGATTGGGTAGTTCCCAATGAATTAATCATTGATCATATTTGTTAAGCGCACTTTGAACCTGAGATAGTACGTGTGATGGTGACTGTAAACGTATGTCTAGTATTTTTTCTTCTTCCAGAATGAAGACACAATTGCTTTCTTGCATTGAAATGGTTATGATCAATAACAATCAAGCCTGTCTTAATCCATATGTGCAATTTATGTCGAGCTCCAGGAACTCGTCATAGTCAGATAATTGAACCCAGAGTGATGGTATGAGCGGCTCAATTCGTTGAGGGACAACTTTTGAAGCTCTGTTCTATGTACTCTGTGCCAGTACTGTAGTAAGTTCTTCGAGGTAAAAGTAGCGTCGTAGGCGGCGTCGTCAGCGCTCTATGTGGCTAAATGAATGCCGAAGTTTTGGTGTTCAATATTTTGGCACTCTCTCAACAAAAGACGTTCCTCGCAATGGATGCGTCAACTGTTCCTTTTCGGCTTCTGGACCGGATGGCTGCCTTTATGAGGCCCAAACCCGTCCTGCTCCGCTCCAATTAAAGCAATTTCATGGCGTGGTAATTGGGTTTTCGATGGTGACGACATGCCCTTTTCGCTTCCCGCCTAAAATCCCTTACAATCATAGTGACGGCAGCTACAGCGGCTACAGCAGCACCCCTCCCTCTACGGACCCTCTGCATCGTAGCGAGCCCCCGCTGCGCTGTTAGCCCGGTACGCAGCTTACGTCCCTCGCAACCGCCTGAGATTCCCCATGAGGATCGACAACCTGCAGGTATTGCTAGAACTCCCACCTCTCTCCCACACCCCCCGTTCGCCAGGCCAAGCCCGAGCCCAAACCCAAGTCGTCCACGTCCAAGGTCCACGGTCCATCCCCCGGTTTGATGAACGGATCCTGGCCTCTGGATGAATCTAGCGCTTCTCATCTGCGTATCGTATCTCGACCTCTCCTTCCTCCCGTATCCCATTCAACGGCTCCTTTCACGCTTCACTTAGTGAAATCCTCTGCGCCCTCTCGTTCCCCGCGCTTGCTGGCGACTTAATTCCCCGCCAGTTTACGACCCGCTCCGAAGCGCTCATCACCGACCGACGCCCGTTCCTCCTTATCCTCGTCCGCATCTGGAGTCCCCCGGATCCTCCTCCTGCCCCGTAGCTGCTCCTCGCCCGTCAATCTACATACATCCGCTCTGCTGCGCCGTCATCTACAGCCTTATAGAGTATCATTTCGAATCGCATCATGTCCAGCTCGTTCGAGAAGTCCGTAAAGGGCGCGACCAAGATCAAGGTGTGCTCGCCCAGCCTGCAAGCTACTGAAGCTTCTAGAGACGTGAGCTCAGCACTAACCTCTGTCTCCTCACACGCAGAATGCTCCTCCAAAAACCAAGTACATAGAGCACATCCTCATCGCCACGCATTCTGGCGAAGCTGGCGTCGGCGAGGTCTTTCGCGCTCTCCGAGACCGCCTACGCGATTCGACGTGGACCGTCGTCTACAAGAGCTTAATTACCGTTCACCTTATGATCCGAGAGGGTTCCCCCGAAGTCACATTATCATTTCTCTCAGCGCACCGTAACCAACTTGCTATCAGCAATTTTACCGACGGTTCGTGCTTGTCCCACCGCGCCGGCTTCTGGCGGGATGCAGCGAGAACGCAGACTGACACTACCAATCAGCCCAGACACAAGGTCGGAACATTCGGCATTATGCTCAATACCTTACCGAGCGAGCGAATGCATACCGCGATACGAAAACGGACTGGGTACGCGTCTCGGAATCGAGACTTGAGAGGATTTCTGTCGAGAAGGGCTTGTTGCGCGAGACCGAGGTAGTCCAACGACAGCTCAATGCATTGCTGAAATGCAACGTACGGTACTTCCTTGATCTGGGCTCTTCGCAGTAAGACTAACGATTGCCATCTAGGTTATGGAAGAAGAACCGGAGAATGAAATTTCGATAACGGTATTCCGACTGCTCGTCTTGGACCTCCTCGCGCTCTTCCAGGTTCTCAACCAGGGCTTGATTAACATTCTGAGCAAATTCTTTGAAATGTCAAAACCCGACGCTGAACGCGCAATGGCCATATACCGAGACTTCACTAAACAAACCGACTACGTTGTTCAGTATCTGAGCGAAGCGCGGCTGTATGAGCACCATACCCGCGTCGAGGTCCCCAAGCTCAAGCACGCTCCAGTGAACCTAGGCCGACAGCTCGAAGAATATCTCAATGACCCTGATTTTGATATCAACCGAAGACAGTATCTGGCTGAGCAGGATATTAAGAAGAGTGCGAACGGTACTAAGGCTCCAAAACTCACCACCAAAAAGGAGAAAGAGGCAGCCAAGCTTGAGGCGGCCAAATCTGAGGCGGCCAGTTTTCCTGAGCCTGCTTCCAACAACCCATTCCCTGCGAGCTCCAATGCAACCAAGGCGCAACCTGAAGCGAACAAAGGACCCGATCCGGATCTCATTGACTTCTTCGACTCCATCGAACAGAACCAGACTCCTATGCAGGTCAACCCTCAACAGCCTCAAGCGCAACCATTTCAAACACAGCCTGCCGGTATGCCATACCAAGCTAGTGGCTTCGCAACACAGTCTACCGGCTTTGATCCGATGACCGCGTTTCAACAGCAGCAGTCGCAGCCTCAGCAGATGACCGGCGGCTTCTTACCACAGCAGCAGCAGCAACCTCAGTTTCAGCAACAGCAACCGATTGTGCCGAACTTTACCGGAGCTGGTTTCGGAGGATACAGCCCCCAACCTCAACAGCAGGGCTTCCAGAATACGCTCGCCCCAATCGCACAAGATTCAGTCTCCGTCTTTCAGAATCAGAACCAGGCACCCCAACTCGCGCTTCCCCTGCAGAATGTACAGCCTCAGGGTCTTCAACCTATGCAGACAGGCACTACCAACCCTTTCCGCCAGTCCATGCTCATGGCACAGCAGACCGGTATGCCCGGCTCATCGCCCACGATGCAGCCTCCCGCCAATACGCAGGCCCTCAAGCGCCAATCTACCAATCCATTTGCTCGTTCGACAGAGCAGAGCACGTCGCCATTTGCGTCCGCCTCCAGCTCTCCCTTCCAGCAGCAACCCCAGCAGCAGCCCGCGCCTCTCCAGCCTATGGTGACAGGAACGAACCCCTTTGCTCGCCCGGCCCAGCCGACCCAGTCTCAGGAACAGCGACCACAGACAGCCGGCGCAGCCCTCGCACCACAGGCTACCGGTACCACCAACCCCTTCCGACAGGGCGCTTTTGTGAACCACTCGACAGGAATGGGCTGGCAGCATCAGCAGGCGCCTATCGGAGGTGGCCTCGATCAGTTGCCGACTGTCCCTGTCTTCCCTCGACCAGCGCAGCAGGCGCCTTGGCAATAATCGACTCGTACAAAACTAACTGGATGCCCACGAACCTAGCCCTCTATCAGGCTGCTTACTCATTAGCCGATAACCTCGATCAATCCAGCTTCGAGATTCTGCTTTCCCTCACCATGGCCATATATCGTACCCGTTTGTTTCTAATATCTTCCTTCTGCTGTCTTTTTTTTTTTTACCCCTTCTCTGCATAAGTCAGCGTGGCGTTTCTGGGTTGAGATAGGATCGTACAGAAGAAGTAGGGAAGTGAGACAGGAGGATGGACCGGAAAGAGGAGGCTAGTCATCGGATACCGTCTTTGACCAACAGCGCACGCGTCGCATCGACCTAACCTTGAAACGTCAAGGAAGCTAGCATCTGTCGCTTTGGTGATTTCGCCTTTGCTCTGCTCTATACGCTGGTCTCGGTGTCCTCCTTTGTCGTCATCCTTCCGCGTGTTTTTGGTCTATTGTAGCAGTGTTAACCGACAAATAAACTACCATCATCTTAATCACAATCTGCAACACGAGCTTCAGTTCGTTTAAGGCCTCTGGACGTGTGCAATTTCGAATCAGGAATCATGTACGTTGAGTTCCCGACTCTCTCTTTTGTACTGGCTTTGAGCTTACCCATGCCCATGCTAGCTTAGTATGTAACCATTATCTTACTGCAACCAAAACGCCGAGCTATGCCAACCATCCTAAATCGTGAAACAAAATAACTCCCAACCTATAAGATTTTTCGTAAACGCCCCCCCAGAAGCTCCCTCATTTAAAAAGGGTCATCCACATCCATCCTTCCAGCAGTCTCCCCCGTCACAGCCGCCTCCCTCGCACCGGCAGTAGCCACCCCCCTCTCAACCTTCTCCTCACCCACAAACACGCCCAACCCAGCAAAGGCGTCAAAAAGAGCACGCGTGAGATACTCGTCCGGACTGTACCCGCCAGCCTTGTACTCGGTCTTCGTCCTCGCCACCTCGACCCACTCGTTCGAGTACCCGGCCAACTTATCCAGCGAGACATCCACACGCTGCGGCGCCACGTCCAGGCCGCCATACGGATCGTAGGGCTTATCCTCCAAGACGGGAACCTTCCTATCGCGCAGCCCACGGATAGATAGCCCGCTCGTACCGCCCGCGACAGCGTCCAACGCAGCATCCCGCTTCTGCTGCCCACGCTTCTTCAACCGAATCCGATCCATGGCCTCCGTCGCGTGTCCCAGCTCCGCAGATTGCAGCGAGTCAAGCATCTCCTCCCTCATCCGCGCCGCGTTCACCTTCTCGTCCGCTTCGGCCTGGAGTTCGAGCATGCGACGCTCACGAGCGGCGCTCTGCTGGGCGAGTAGGCGACTTTTGCGGGTTTCGTCGGATTCGCGTGCTAAGCGGCGATTGCGCTCGATATCAGCCTTGTGCTCGGCTTCGTAGCGCGTGAGCTTGGCTTCTGCTTCTCGTCTCGCTTCCTCGGCACCGTTTACCAAATCGTCTGTTAAACACTCGACCATCTCGAGGTATTCGTTGTAACTATCCAATGTCTCAAAGTCCTCCTCCACCTTGTTGAAAACAGCAGCCACACGTCTTCGCACGTCGACTTCGCGCTCGACTCGCAGATCGGCAAAGTAGGCAGCTTTGAATCCGCGTAGACGCAGCGTCTTGTGGCAGCCGGCGTAGGGACACTGGTTGGGGCCGTCTCTGAAGATGCGCTCGACGCAGGTTTTGCACATGCGGTGGTAGCATTCTGGATTGATTCGGAATTCCATGTCACGGTTGAAGTAGCGCGTTGTTTTGCAGACGGGACATGTTTCGTCTTCGTCGGGGGGTGGTGCATTGGAGCTGGCGTTTGTGCCGCCGTGACGCACCGACACTGCGGCCCTGGACATTTTCGACGCTCTTATTTAAAGATAGCTCGTATGTTTAAGGAATAGAATAATCGATCTGAGAAGCGCGTTGCACAAGGTAAAATTAGCTAGCTGGTGACGAAGATGGAGTTGACCTCCAAGTTGAGGCTGGAGTTGAAGTTGGAGAGCGCGGCTGAGGCGACAGGGGAGTACTTTAGCTGTGGCGCATTACCAAGCTTCCCATTGGCTTACGTCAGACCTGCTCAGATCTGCCCCGCCATCACCTGTCAGCCTTCCAACTCCCCGCCATCCTCGAATAGCTTCTCTTTCATTCCCCACCTTAAGTCCATCACAGTCTCGCACGTTCAGAGCCTCAAGATGGCTGACAACGGTACTATCCACCTCTATGAGCTTCTTGTCTGCATTAAAATGCGGTTTCCGGAGCCTCTGAACTCTGCTGACAGTGTCTAGAGCCTACCCCTGCCCAAGAGGCCGCCGCCCGCGCCCAAGAGGCCGAGGAGCAGGCTGCGCTTCCTTACAAGTGGACCCAGACAATCGCCGAACTCGACGTTACTTTTACCGTCCCTGGAAACTACAAGTCTCGGGACCTCGTGATTGAGATCAAGAAGTTGAGTCTCACTGCGGGGGTCAAGGGTCAAGATCCCATCATCAAGGTATACATACATCAACCGTCCCCCGAGCGAAACTTTTCCTTGTCCGATACTAACTCCCTCAGGGCGACCTTCCCCACGCCATCATCGTCGACGACTCTACCTGGACGCTCTCCTCCAACGCAGACGGCACGAAGACAGTCGAGATTCACCTCGACAAGTCTAAAAAGATGGAGTGGTGGGCGCACGTCGTCACGTCAGCGCCCAAGATTGACGTCACCAAGATCTCGCCTGATAACTCCAAGCTATCTGATCTCGACGGCGATACTCGAACCATGGTTGAGAAGATGATGTTTGATCAGCAGCAGAAGGAGAAGGGCCTGCCCACATCGGACGAGCAGAAGAAGGCGGATATTCTCAAGAAGTTCCAGGATCAGCATCCTGAGATGGATTTTAGCCAGGCTAAGATGCAGTAAAGAAAAGGCGATGAATTCTGGAGTTTAGCCAGTTGAGGCTATTCGGGTGCTTCAAAGACAACAGTCGCGCTGCGAGTACGGTTCATCTCGACTCTAGCGCCACAGCAGCGCGCTCTAAGAATGCGTTGAAATCGCGTACTTGGTTTAATAAGCCCCCGTTTAGAGCTGTTGAGCTGGCCTCGTCGGATACGTGCGACACGAGCAGCTCCAGATTCGCCAGTTCAGCTTGTTTCTCCTGCGCGCGTGACAGCTCGGGCGCGTCTCGCCCTTGTTCGATGGCGAGGTCGACGTCGTGCATTAAAGACGATGCATCGAGTCGAAACTAAGTATGATATGTTAGCTTTATCGTCGTTGAGAAAGACACTGGTCGCCTTACCGCTGCATCTTTACTGTTCTCCTCGTGCTTGATGCGAACGGCGTCCATCTGTAGCGCTACTTGCTCCCTCTCGGCCTTGAGTTGTAGAATCTCACCTCGAAGGGTTATCTTCTCCTTTTGCGCGACCCGCACTTGCCTCCGTAGCGCTTGCCAGTCGTTGAGGTGTATTGCCTGCTCATGTTAGTCCGGGTATCATTGACCTCGTAACTTTTATACAACCACATACATGCTGTAATAACCGAGAGCTCAACTCTTCTCTATACGCCTCTATGGCGCGTATCTTGATGCGGCACTCCTTCTTTCTCGCCCGATCTTCCGTATTTGCCGCGAGTTCCTCGAATTGCAATAACGTCGAGTCAATGACCTCTGTGCATACCTGTGCAAAAACGTCCACGACGCTCTCGCCGCGAGTAGCAAAGAGCAACTCGGTCTTTCCAGGGTCGCCATCCTTATCTGTGCCTTGCTTATTTGCATTGACAAACCGCTGGACTGTAATATCGATCGACTGTCCGCCGGTTTCGTCGCTCTCTCGCCGGGTCTTGGCGGCTGCCTTGGTCTTGGCCTTGGCCTTGGGTGCTGATTTGGCCGCTCCCGGTTTCTCGATTGCAGGCTTCGGACTGGTTCGTTTTGTGGGCTTCGCAGAGGGTTTGGATGCAGGCTGCTTCTGGATTGCAGGGCTCTTGGTCGGCCGTCCGCGTCGTCGTTTAGGCGTCGGCTCCCCCCCTCTTTCGGCATCGGGGGTGCCCAACTCCGGTGATTGAGACGGTAGACTTGTTCTTGGTCGCTTCTTCCCAAGCACTTGAGCTGCTTCTTCTTCGTTTATCTCCTCGGCTGCTTCGTCCTCTTGTTCTGGTGAGATGTCTTGCATAGATGGCTCTCGCTCGATTTCGGGGGTTTCATCAACCTCCTCGTCCATTCTATCAGACTCGGCATCGGCATCGGCACCATCATCTGATGGCTCATCCACTGCTTGCGCATTGTTTACGGGCGAGACTGAGGCGACATCCTCTGGCAGCTCAGCTTCCGTCAGCTGCGACTGCTCCTGCGAACCTCTTGATAATCGATCAGCCAGAGCAGCATCAGTTCTTCGAAGAACCTTCTTCGCTAGAGGCGAGGACGACGGAGCAGGGCTATTGTCTACACTCATCAGGTCTAGCGCACTTGGCGTAGGCCCGTCTGGGAACCCGCGATTGTTCGTTAAAGCACCAGACGGTGGTCTATAAGCATGTAGACTCTGACGTTTTTCCGGATCATTTGTAGGAATGTCATCTATCTCTGCGAGTGCAGTGCGCGTCGAGCCCCCCGTTGCAGGTGCCTTGAAAGCAGCCGGCGTCGGCAGTGTCGGTAGAGCAACTGGGTCGGTGTAAATATCCGACGCAGCAATAGATCGCGACGCGCTCGATTGCGCAACCGACCTACTGACCGAATCTGGCTCGAGCTGCTCATCCTCTCCCGTTTGTTGAATCGAGACCTGTGCAATCGATTCATTAGAAGAATTGGGTAGGTCGTAAGGATCTCTTGGGCCGGGGCGACTCGATCGACGCTTCGGACTGGGACTCGGCTGGTGGAGTTGCGCGGGTACTTCTGGGGGCGGTGGCGCTCTTTCTATCCTCCTTCGTTTGGTGGAACCGACTTCTATGTGTTGCGTGGGAGCG
This sequence comes from Coccinonectria pachysandricola, assembly GCA_003693555.1. Taxonomy (NCBI): domain Eukaryota; kingdom Fungi; phylum Ascomycota; class Sordariomycetes; order Hypocreales; family Nectriaceae; genus Coccinonectria; species Coccinonectria pachysandricola. The sequence continues at coordinate 1,076,523 of QUZF01000023.1, forward strand.
GCGAGAGCTGAGGGGGGGTCGGAAGCGAGGTTGAGGCCGCCGATGTCGATGCCGCCGAGATCAAAGTCGAAGTTGTCGTCCACTACGTTGACACGTCTGCGATCGCGTTAGCAGAAGTTTGCGAGATACCATAGCTCTAGACGAGTAAGCATACTGAGCGCCACGAAGACGTTCGTTGAGCCTCCCAGCTCTGCGTTCGTGGCCTTGAATGCTGAAGGTTAGCGATCCAAGCCCAGCTAAATTGTAGGCGCAAGTCAGGAGGAGACTTGCCTGTGGCCATCGTGAGAGCGAAGAGGCCTATGCCTCGTAACAATCACAGCGTGTAATGCGGTCTTGTCCCTTTGAGGTACGCGACCAGGGATTGCAGGTCGGCGACGTCAATCAAGCGTAAGTAGAAAAAGGTTCATAGTCGGAAGCTGGAGGAAGCTCTGTTGTTTACGCGTGGTTCAGTTGGGAGACGCGTCCGCAACTGAGTCCCTGACGTCGCGGGGCAGCGATAGCGGCACAGTTCCGCTACAGCACTGTCACATACAGTACCTCTACTATCAATTAACTCTCAGGGTCACCTAACTTAGAAAGTCACATTTTGTCTTCTTGATTATTACATTTATCACGAATTATCCTTACAAACATAATGTTGTACAAACGATGGGTATCGCGTTGTCCATGTGTCTTTTCTACAATTTTCCCGACATGTTCTGTCTCTCTCTTACATATGTCCAGTCAGACAGACCTCTATCGTAGTATCTATGGCACGATCGAAGTCCACTCCATCTTCTTTTCGTCGAATTCATGACTATCCCTCTTGTCAGTAAAAGCAATTTTTGCCGCGTGGATGGTGACATACTAGTGGAATCTGGTACTCGTCAATGCTTTCTCGCCGTACTCTGATGCGAGCATCTGACGGTATCGACATGGAACTTTAGCGGGTACTCCTTCGAAGGTAGTGTCTATCAAAGGGAAGACGTATGTGTCCTACCGGTATAGTTAGCTCTCATCCCTCACCGGAGAAGTTCTCTCGGTGCGCGTTGTCGACGTACCCGATATTCGTGGTCGTTCTTATCATAGAGCACACCCTCCCCTTGGATATGATCAACATCGTATCGAGCGGCGGTTATGTCGATGAACAAGCCCGTGTCCATATCGATCCACCTCGCGTCGATGACATTGAGCGTATCGTCCCGGTCACGGTGCGCAAAGTAAGGGTTAATTTCTAGCTGGTAGTAGCGGCCTTGATCCATGTCGCCGTACTTGAAGTAGTAAATGGACATGTTGTAGTACTCGGCGAGAAAGTACATGTCGGCCTCGGTCACCTGAACATCGGCATCGAGGTCCCACGGCATCACCTAATCACAATCAGCAAAGTAATATGAGAAGGGTCGGAACCTTGAGCATGGGTGAGGAAGCCTGCCTTTTTCCCCCACCACCATCCAAGTAACGAACCATGCATCAGCCATGTCTGCACCCGGAGTTCTCGAAAGGTAGAAAGGTAGGTCTGAAGAAGTCTGCGGATGGCGATCCGCTGGTTCTTGTCATCGAGGGGACCCTGTGTAAATCTAATATCGTAATGTGCCTGATTTCTAATTCACCGTGGTTCTCAGTAAAAGATAGCTTCCAAGGGGGCGCCCATGGCGGGACACTCACCGTGATTCCTCTTGACAAAAGTGTTAGCATAATCCACTAAGAATAGCAGGGCAAGGGGGGATTATAGATAGGTAGTAGTAACGTGAGCATCCAACGTATGACTTACGAAAGTATTTCGGTTCTGGAAAGTGTCGTTGCGCGCTGGACGACCTTTTGGCGATGCTGTCAGCGCGAGGCTTGCCAACGGCGGCAGCGCTGGCCAAGGCAAGGCATGCCGTGAGCGTCAAGAGATTCGGTATCTTCATGGCAGTCTGAGCTCAGTCCTTCAGACGGCGGAAATGCCGAGCGGTGGAGGGATGGTTCTCCTTCCAGGTCTCAGAGGTCGTGAATGCCTTGTTCTCATAGATCCCGTAGCAATTCTGTCTATAACAAAGAAACACGAGTTAAATGCTACAAGTGAAAAGAAGGCAAATACAAGTGTGTACAAGTGTGTACAAGCACGAGAGGACTATCGCGTGCCGTCTGTGGAGTCTGAGATAATCAAGCTTGACTGTAACTTATTCCGTAGAATATCTCAAAGGACGGAGTTGGCCCTTACAGTTTTCGGCCCCAACCCATGCTCCGACTAGCCCCTGACCAACCGGATCGCCGCGTCACCTACAGAACGGAGACCCTGACCGCATAAGTTGAGACAACCTTACGTGGCTGTCCAACAGAGAGAAGATATCAAAACGAACATGAAAACATGATAGCGACAGAGGGTAGATGAAAGGCAACCATGCGGATTCTTGTCAAGCTATACAGGTCATCAGGAGATGCCAGGGACTGGATGTAGTTGATTGAGTTGCAAAGAATTGGGTTACAAATGGTACTGCCGACAGAGCCAAATGCCTGGCAGTTCAGGCCCACTTCCCCAGAACTTGCCAGTGGCGCAGGCAGCCGCAGCTCTTATTACTGTAGCATTACAGTGCAGCTGGCGCGTGGGCTTGACTGACGCATGCCTGTCCAGCTCCCTCCATCTCATCCATTCATTCATTCTCGTCTTCGCAATCACACCTCATCGTCTCGAGCACCCTCAACTACCCTCCTACGATCTTGACTCCCTGGTTCGAGATAGGCCATACCCATCCACTACACAATAGCAGATTGCGCGCGCGCAAGCTATTGCAGTCTGTAGCGCACCTACGAGGGCTCCGGCCTGGCTTCGACTCTCCCGCTCCCGCTCCCGCTCCCGCTCCCGAAGCTCGGCTTAGAGCTTCAAGCTATCCATCATGGGTGCCTGGAACGTAAGTAGCAGAGCCCAATACTATCCCATAACTTCTGCGAATGCTAATCTGGCTTCAGATCTTCCGCATCTTAGGCGACTTGTCCCACATCTTGTCCAAAACCATCCTCATCATCGCCATCCACCGCAACCGTAGCGCAGAGGGCGTCTCCCTCATCACCCAGATCCTCTATGCCGCCGTCTTCTGTACGCGCTATCTCGACATCTTCTGGGAGAATTCTACATGGAATTTGATCTTCAAGATCTTCTACATAATCTCTTCCGTCTACATCCTTGGTGTTATGCAATGGCTCTTCCCTCGATCACGCGAACGTGAGATCTCGTGGAAGATTGGCGCCATCATCCTCGGCGGCTCTATCGCATCGTCACCCTTTGTCATGATGATCTTTGAAAAGCACTGGGGTTTCAGGACGGTAAGCTACAATACTCTGCACTACCAACAGTAGTCCCTTACTAACTTTCGTAGTGGATGTGGGTATTCTCCCAAATCCTCGAGTCTGTCTGCGTCCTCCCTCAACTCCTCCTACTCCGACAAACATCCGTACCCACCGTTATCGATTCTTTTTACCTCCTCACGCTCGGCTCCTACCGCGCTCTATACTGCGTCAATTGGTTTATCCGCGAACTCGATGCCTCTGACCGCAAGCCTGACGCTGTCGCTGTTATCTTTGGTATCGTTCAGACAGCTCTCTACATCGACTTCGCATGGGTATACTACACTCGCCAGCGCGTGAAGCTCCGCGGTGGCGGTATCGTCGACGCAGATGATATGCGCCGCGGCTGGCTCTTGAACCGCATTTTCGGCAAGCGTGTTGAGGTCTCCGACGATGATGAGGAGAGTCGCCCCGGTCTAGGCGGTGACGGTGAGGATAGCGGTCGCCGACAAGGCGCTCGACCCAACTGGGGCGCCCGCGGTATTTCAGTCAGTGCTGATGACGGAGTTCTGGAGTCGGAACGCCAGAATCGCGAGCACGATGAGATTGGTGGCTCCGTAGATCCCGATGCCAAGATGCAGGATCCAGACGAGCTAGCCAAGGCGTTGGATGATGATGATGATGATGAGGAGACGCCTTTGAGACGTGCCAACGGCGAGGAACCAGGTGCGCCAAGCGGGCTACGTGGCGGAGAGGGATGGCGAGATTAGACATTGATTAGTCCTATGGTATTGAGAGATCACCGGGTTTTTGGCCAGCATGGATATCGTTTGTCATCTATCTTGGGAAGGATCTTTCCGACCTGCAAAGTTAGGGCCTTACGTGTCTAACAAGCAGGCCTTGTTGGCGTAAACCGGGTTTTGGTAACAATGTGAAGCGAATGAATCAATTCTGGATAATCCAGATCCATTGACCATGCAATGTTAGCTTACTACATATTCTATACGCAGACTAAAAGAAGGGATATATCATCACGACGTATTTTGCCTCATCAAGCCCATCATCACTCGTGCTTTATCACCAAGCCTTTCTTAGGCACATCCTATTGACCCAATCAAATACTCGCCCAACCATTCTAGGAGCTCGAAATCATCCATAGAGCTGTGACAACCCAGATAGTATCCAAGAAACCGCCGACAAAAAACTCCAAATGGGTGTGGAAAACAGGAACCCAAGTACATCGAACAACACCAACTTTATAGTTACATGCGGAAGCGCAACGCTCCGGCCAAGAGTCAAAAACGTACAATTCTCGGGTCATTAACCATTCATACAGGGCTCAGCCAACGAAGCGGCTCTCAAACTCCTGGAAAAGCTTGGGAGAAATTTCATCACTGCTCATTCCCTCTACCTCAACAAGAACACCCTTCTTAGAGTAGTGCTCGAGCAGAGGCTCGCTAGTCTCCTCAAACTTCTTCCAGCGAGCTCGGTAGACCTCTTCGGAATCATCAGCTCGCTGGATGAGAGGTTCACCGGTGACGTCGTCGCGGCCCGGGACGCGGGGCGCGTTGAACGAAGTATTGTAGACACGACCTGAGGATTCGTGAACCCAGCGACCGGCGATGCGCTCCATGATCACGGAAAGGGGAGTCTTGATGGACACGACTAGGTTGATTGGAATAAGGGTGTCGAGGGTGTTGGCCTGAACGGCGGTGCGGGGGAAGCCGTCGAGGATGAATGAGGCTGAAGGTTCGTCGGATACTTCGGAAGGTCCCGCAGAGCCGCGGTTATTGAGAGTAAATAGAGGCTGGATGATGGTGTCAATCGGTGGTGGTTCCTCGTACGAGATTCCCTCTCGCATGTTCGTGGCTTCGGATGAGAGTGTCACGACGTTAGGGTCGCCGCGTTTCGATAGCCATCCACGGGTGTACAATTCATTGGAGATTAATCGTAGTACCAACTCGTCAGCGACAAGACCGCCCGACTTCATTGTCTTCTCGACTCGGATGCCTGCGAGTTAATTGGTTAGGAATAAGCCGGCACGTGTACGTGTGCAACGTGGAGACATACCGAGAGGTGTTCTGGTCTTGACATTGTGGCGAAGAAGATCGCCGGTACTGATGGCATTGAGTTGAGGGAAACGATTGAGCAAGCGCTCGCTCTGCGTGCCCTTTCCTACACCTGGCGCACCGAAGAGGATAACTCGGGCAGCTTTGTTTAGTCTCATGCTAGGCGGGGGCAATATCCAGGTTGTCGCGGCGGAAGGAAGGGGATCGCAAAGGTTCTCGAAGGAATCCAACTAGGAGGCTTTTTCGAGAATAGTCCGATGCTCCAGTCTGTGTAAGCCTAAAGACGTATACTAGGCAGCAAGCAGGTCGATGTGTGCTGGGAAGCTGTTGAAATGGTGGGCGATAAAGTAGGACACCAGCGAAGTTGGGACTCGATAGAGATAATTCAACAGAAGAAGTAGGCCATGATGTATGATCAACGTTACAAAAAGTAGAAAACTGGGATGAATGGCACGAAACAGTTGCGTAAGACGGAGGGGCAGAGAAAGAAGCAAGGTTGGATAGAAAATAGAAAGATGGAGGATAAGATGGCGGGGCTCATAAATGGTGTTGAGCTCATGGCGCGACCGCTGTACTGAGAGGGAAAGAACGTGCGCAACGCGGGCGAGGCGCGCAGGGACCACCCTGCATCTCCGGGTATCCTGGGGGTATCATCTGACCACTTTCTACTCCCTGTCTCCGCCAAATAGCGCCAGTTCGCTCCAATCGGGTACGCTTCTAATACTTTAGCTGCTGAAACCCCCGCCGCAGACTTCCATCTGGAAAGTCCGGGGATATGATGTACGTACGGAACGTACGGAGTAGTAACGTTAGTACGCAGATTCTCGAGGCTCGCGGCTACTATCACCCTTCTGAGTCAGGAATTCCATCGGGAATCGACATAACCAGTTAACTTTACGGGCATCTCTAGAACCCAGAACTCAGAACACAGCTTAGGTAGTAGGGATCAACTACCGGTGTTGCCGGTCTTCAAGTACATATAAGCCTGCGCGTGTTCATGTAAGCTTGTTTGGATGAGAGGTCGCAGATGTGTTGACGAGCGCCACGGCTTCAAGGGCATTCATTATTGATCAAAGCTGACTTCTTTTGAGAGCCTTCTTGTTGTTTGAGATGTTCGAAAGACGAGAACAATACCCTGGTCCTTCTTCATGCCATCATCATTCGGACAAGGCGCTTCCAGTGCCCTCGTCGCCATGTTTGAGTGGCCCATATTGCTCATGAACACACTACATGCCTTCTACTTGTCTCATCGAGAGACACCAGTCTTGATACTTGCGGGACTTCACCTGAACTTATGACGATGCCAGATCAATTGAGCTTCATAATAAGCAGTATCAAATTGAGATGGATGGCCGGCTGGCCGCTGAAGCCAATCAATGGAAAGATTAATTGCCAGGTGGGCAAATAGGTAATCCAGATTGATGATATGTTTGTTGCCCAATTCGAAGGCGATGCCCGGTCACCTTGTCAGGTTACATAGCAGGGTCACCAAAGGAAGTTGTCGATTTGTCTTTTTGAGGCAATGGCTACCACCAAAGTCGCTCGCAGTTGAAGTGGACAACGAACGTGGGTTCGTTGTTGGGCACGATGAATTGCCGGCATCCGCCGAAGAAAGCCCTTCTCACCAATCATGAGGCATGGTGATGGCGAACATCCTCTCAACATTTTGTTCCAAAGTCTGGTCACTCCCCGCACGTGACTCCGGACTTAGCCCGTTAGCAGAGCCGAACGGAAGGTAGATGTTACGAAGCCGGCCGCTTATCGGCCATCGGAACGTCAACACTTCCGATCTTTACAGCGCAGCAAGCCCGTCTAGCTGTAGTCCAGTAGCGTCGCAATGACTTTCTCTCATTAGCGGGCTGAGATTCCGGAACATTTCGCCTGCGCATCCACTCTTATTCTTCCTTCATACTCAATCACCCATCTCTCCTTCATTATTTGTATAATCAATCGCCATTTTACAACTCAAAAGTCATTCACTACACTGCATCCTCGCTCGCAATGAGCGCTTCATCCACTATTGCTCGCAGGGCGGTTGCCCGGAACCCCCTTGTAGGAAACAGTAAGCAGCAGCTTTGGCTTTCGTCATTACCTTTGACGAAGCAGGAATTAATCATTGTACTCACACTTATCGCAGCAAGAGCTTTCAACCGAGGCGTGTCTTCAGCAATTATCAATCGTCACATTAGCCGTCACGTTAAGGTCCCGGCCATCGCCCTTCTAATTCCGAGCCGATCGTTGAACACCGACCATCACCGCCCTGATTCCAACTCATCCGCTCCGCCGCCCGGGTTCAACGCCGAGCAAGCTAAGAAGCCGCTCCCCAAAGACTCGAAATCGGCGGGAAAGACGGCCGACCAACAAGGTGAAGTTGACGCCAAGGCCGAGGAAGCCCAGGAGAATGCTGCTGCAAAGCAGCCTCCTACCACTAAGGAGGAGGCCGACATCAAGGATATTGTCGAGACAAAGGAAGAGATCAAAGCACGACACGACGTTGTTAAGAAGCAAAAGGAGGAGCAAAAATTGACCGTTTGGGAGAAGGTTAAGAAGGAGGCGAGACACTATTGGGATGGAAGCAAGCTACTTGCTGCTGAAGTCAAGATCAGCTGGAAGCTAGCACTCAAGATGGCTGCCGGCTACGAACTCACTCGACGCGAGAACAAGCAACTCCAGAGAACTGTCCGGGATTTGGCTCGCCTAGTACCCTTTTCCGTCTTCATCATCGTGCCTCTAGGTGAGGCGCTGTTGCCCCTCGCCCTGAAGTTGTTCCCCAACATGCTTCCCAGCACCTTCGAGGGCCAAAAGTCCAAGGATAAGAAGGCGACCGTATTGCGATCGACTCGAAAGGAGGTGAGCTCGTTCCTGCAGCAGACACTGAAAGAGACCGGTCTGCCGCTGAGCGAGGCGACGGCGCAGCGAGAGGAGTTCTCCAACTTCTTCCGCAAGGTGCGATCTACGGGCGAGTCCCCCACCCCTCAGGACGTTATCAAGGTTTGCAAGGTATTCCGCGACGACTTGACCTTGGACAACCTGTCGCGACCTCAGCTGGTTTCCATCTGCCGCTACTTGAACCTCAACTCGTTCGGTACCGACATGATGCTGCGATACCAGATTCGTCACCGCATGCGACAGATCAAGCGTGACGACAGGGCCATCTACCATGAGGGTGTTGACAGCTTGACCGTAGCCGAGCTGCAGATGGCCTGCGCGGTGCGAGGCATCCGAACCCACAGCGTGTCTCCTGCTCGTATGCGAAGCGATCTTCAAACCTGGTTGGATCTCCGACTCAAGGAGGGCGTCCCCTCGACTCTTCTTGTACTGAGCAACGCCTACATGTACGGACAAGGCTCTGGCGAGGGTTATAGCCAGATCGAGGCGCTCACCGGCGTTCTATCTTCAATTCCTGAGGAGCTGTACCACGAGATTGAGCTTGAGGTGCAACAGGCTGAGGGTGCTGCGACGAACAAGCTGCGTCTTGAGGTTATCAGGGAACAGCAAGATCTGATCGATGACGAGGCCGAGCAAGATCACGCGAGTCAAAGCACTGGATTTGCGACGCCGCGGGACATCGACGACATCGACGAGAAGGAGGAGCGTGCGCAGACTGCGGCGGCCGCGGGCGTGGAACAGAAGCCGGTGAGCGAGATGGTGGAGGCTGAGAGAGAGATGGCCAAGGTTTCCGAGTCCGAGGCCAAGGTTAACGCCCAGGCTAACGCGGATGAGAAGAAGTGAGATGAGACAACGAGTGTGCAATACGTGCCTCATCAGCACAACGACAAAGCGGATGGCGTTTCATATGTATGAGTGTACGGGTTGACATCATCAAGACGGGGTAGGATAACTGCACACAAACTTTTGGGGGCGCTGTACAATTCAGTATTACAAGGGGCCAGAGATCCAGCGAGAACAGACTGGGATACTGGCAGATAGACTATGATGATCATCTCACAACCGGAACAATAGACTTTTGTTTATGTTACTTGCCAGGTTACAAGTGGTGCAACAATAAGGAGGAGAAGGAGAAGAAGAAGGGGAGCAAGCGCCCGTTATTGCAACTATCTATCCTGTCACGAGGTGCTTCGTTCAATGGCACGAACGTCAACTAAGTAAGTCTCTAGAGTAGATAGATAGATAATCTGGACGATGTCGTACAAGCTTGGACCCTTGCTGAATGCGGCCGCCTACTGTAGGATGGTACTGCGTCATCACCCCTCTAACTCAGTGACCAAGGCGCTGGGAGAAGAAGACTTCATCTTCAGTGTTAGCCACGATCAAACTATATCCCGGAACTGCGTACAAGAATGAAAAAAAGCCTTATAGTTTTTCCATGCTATATGGGCTTGATTTATACTTTCTTTGAAACCACAACAGTTTTCTACTACGCTACACCGTGCTGTTGGTGATGATTCAACAAAGTACCTCTCTACCAAATGCATGTGCTGTCCCTGCGCCACTTGCTCCACCTCCACAGCTTCCGCCCAGCCCACGTTGATCCTCCATCACTGCCCACTTCACTCCCAACTACAAGTAGACTACTACTTTGACAACATCAGCCAATTCGCCCGCTCAAGCTCCACCCTTCCTTACTGCAGTTCCTCCTCCAGATACTCGCCATCTTCTCTTCACATTGCCCCGTCCATCAAGCGCGAAACTAAGCGGCCAACCGCTCCATCCCCGCCAAGCTCCCAACTCGCCTCACCCGGCGGCTTATAATGGCCGCCATGGAAAACGACGACTTCTCCAACGTCTCCTGGAGCGAGCACGTCCACAAACAAACCGCCCGCACTGTTCCTCCCGCCGAAGAACCCGGTCACACACTGGATGGGCCCAACATAAATCCCAATCTCGAGCGCGATGCGCCGAATCTGGGTGCCGAGAGGCTGGAGTGCCTCGTCACCTCGCCTATGAAGGAGAATGATGGTTCGAAAGATGCCTATGTGTCTTATCAGATTACTACTCACGTATGATACCACTGCTTGAATGCAGGTTTGATACACACGAAGCTGACAGTTGGCAGAGCACGTTCCCCTCCTTCGCCCGTGAAGTAACTACTGTGCGTCGCCGCTTCACCGACTTCGTCTTCCTGTTCAAGCAGCTCTCGCGCGACTATCCTGCTGCCGCCGTCCCACCCCTGCCGGATAAGCAGCGCATGGAGTATGTTCGTGGCGATCGCTTCGGCTCCGACTTTACCACTCGCCGCGGCCACTCTCTCCAGCGCTTCCTCGTCCGACTTTCACTGCACCCCACGCTTCGTCGCGCTCCCATCCTCCATGCCTTCCTCGAGAGCCAGGATTGGAATGCCGTCATGCGAAGCCGGAGTACCCGTGGCAGCTCAGCAAGCGACCCTGGTTCGTCCGGTGTGTTTGATAACTTTGCCGACACCTTCATCAATGCATTCACCAAGGTTCACCGACCGGATCGTCGCTTCCTCGAGGTCAAGGAGAAGAGCGACAAGCTCGACGATGACCTCGGTCACATCGAAAAGGTGCTGGCCCGCGTTGCCCGACGCGAATCGGACCTCGAAGGCGACTTCCACGACCTAGCCGAGCAATTCCAGAAACTCATTCCTCTCGAACCCAACATCGAACCTTCTGTCCACGCCTTTGCTGCCTCGGTTGAGGATACGGCCACACACCTCCACACGCTCAAGGAAGTCACAGACCAGGATTATCTCGGTTCCCTGCGCGACATGCAAGCCTACTCCACGGCCCTCAAACAGCTCCTCAAGGCCCGCGAACAGAAGCAGCTCGACTTTGAGCAACTAACAGAGTACCTCAACAAATCCACCACGGAGCGTGATTCGCTTCAAGCCAGCCACGGACACTCCTCGGGCGCAGGCGGCTACCTACGCTCGAAGATCGAAGACGTAAGGGGCGTCGACCACGAACAAGCTCGTCGCGAACGCGCGCGCAAGCTCGAACTCCGCGTCGAAGAGCTCACGCACGAGGTCGAAGGCGCCCGCAAGACGAGCGACATGTTCGACGACGAGGTAGTCAAGGAAGTAGCCGACTTCGAGCGCATCAAGCGTATCGAGATGAAGGCCGAGCTGGGAAGCTTGGCGGACGCGCACGTGGAGTTTTACGGAGAGGTGATCGAGATTTGGGAGCGCTATGTGCAGGAGATGGACAAGGATGGGTTGGCGACGTCGTAGGGCTGCGGATCCTTCACGGTCCTGACCTGAGGGGGAAAAAAAACTATTCGATTGCTGGAGAACAGATGATGGGAACGGTAATGGGCTGAGCTGAGCATACTTATCAGAGCTTTATTGCTAATGCTGTTGTGGCAGCAACTGGCGTTTTGGCGTTTTGGGTGTCGGTTGATGATGTACGAGAGTGGTACTTGCTGACATGGTCAAGCGATGAAGGAGTCAATGAGAGACGGTTCGTAAGTAACAGGTAACGTGTAGGGCGAAGATGAATAGAATACTCAAAGCACCAAATTCAGTAGGAATTGTATATCTTTGTGAGCCAGTCGCGTTCGGATATACTCCAAGAGTTCAGACCAATACCACGGTCAGTGCGTTCAAGGCATTCCAATCCCCAACCTCTACCAATGATTGATATCGACTGTATTCTAGTCTAGACAAGGTATTAATTCAACAAGAACGCCGGTCATCCCATGCAGCGTATAGTACTAGCCGAGCCCGAAGCCCGACTTGCCAAAAATGTATGGCAACCCCGAGACTTCCTGTGTCTCGGGCCAAGACTTCGAGTGTTCAAGATATTCTACACAAGACATCATGAACGCCCACTTCCCAGGGGCTTCTGCTCGTCATTGTCATCATCATCGCTCTCCTCGCCAACGACATACTGCTCCGCCTCATCACCAGCAAGTCGCTCGCCGGCTCGATCGTGGTAGTCACCAAAGGCCTCGTCGTCGCTTCCCTCGGCAAAAGCGTCATACAGCTCGCCGCCACGGGTTCTACGGGACTTCTTGTTGCCTGTCTTCTTCTCGCCGCTGTTCAGACCTTCAGTCTCCTCGTCATCGAGGAGCTCAAAGTCATAGTTATCGGTGGAGCTATTGCGGAGACGGCGGCGACGAGCGACCCAAAAGTAGACACCGAGACCACAGCAGAACACAGCGATGAGACCAATAGAGCCGTAGATCCAAGCCTGAACCGTCTTGGAGGCTCCGAAGCTCGGTAGCCATGATACCCAGTTCGACGAAGCAGTAGAGCTGGCCTCCTGAGCCTCGTTCGTCCCCGTTGCGGGCTTTTCGTCAGTGTTGCTAGGCTTTGGGGCCTTTGTTGGGCGGTGGGGGTGATCGGACGGGTTGGTTTGCGTCATAACCTTGGTGGCCTCGGGGTGCTTGCCAAGGGAAGTCGTTATTGCTGGTAAAGTCGCCGTGCTGTAAACCTTGTCATGATCGTCATCGTCGTGCGCGTCTGGCATAGGCAAAACCTCTGCCTTGTCGGCATCAATAGCTTCGCCCCAAAGTTTTAGGTGGAAATCGAGAAATGTTCCCTTGTTGGTGTTCTTGACGGTGTCTTTGACAATTACAGTCCACTTGCCGATACCAGATTCGCCCCTAACACGATTAGCAACTCGAACCTAAAAGATAAATAGCCTATCAACTCACCAGTGAGCAACACTCATGAAGGTCCAGTCATCGTATCCGCCAGCATGAGCATCAAACTGACGGGCAGTAGCAATATGGCTAACGACCTTTTCAGGGCTGATGAGATCGGCGCTCAGGTCGCCACGGCGGGTGTGCTCGACATTCATGGTTATCGTCACATGCTCCACGCGAGCCAGATTGGCCTGTTTGAGCATATCCTCGGTGACCTCGAAGGTCACGGCAATACCATCCTTACCTTCAGGAACAGGCTTCTTAACGTGAATCCATGGCGAGAAGAACCAGGCTTGCGGCTTCACGTTCTTCCAAGTCTTCGCCTTTTCGACAAGGGCGTAAGAGTCGATCTTTCCATAGCCGTAAGTGTGGCTGAACTTCTTGCCGATGGCCGTCTCCTGCCATTCATCCCATTCGTTATCACCTTTCTCGAGAGGAACAGCCGTATCCATAGCAATATACTGCATGTCTCTCCAGCTCAGGTCGGGGCGAACTTGCATGACAAGGGCGAAAATACCGGCCGCCAGGGGAGCAGCAGCAGATGTTCCACCATGTCCCTTGTAACAGCTATTCTTACCGACGTCGGTGGTGTGCTGTGTCTGTTAGCTTCTGATTCATCGAGTCGTATGAGCAAACTTACAATGCTGTCACCGCTTCCACTGCTGTAGGTGACCACAAGTTGGGCCGAGCAGAGTTCAGAATAATACGGATGAGCGCCGGTTCGGTCGATCGCACCAACTGTGATGCTGTAGATGGAGTTGGTGTAGCCGTCGAAATTACAGTTGTCGCCGTTGGCGGCACCATTCCCACTAGCAAAGACATAGATAGATCCGAGACCGCCACGTCCTTCTTGAATAGCTTTGAGCATAGCTCTTCTTATGAGAACATCTGGCGCTTCCATCGATCGACCGTCGTCGGGCGGGCCCCAAGAGCAGGAATAGATTTGATTATCTTGAATCTTGTAGACCAAGGCCTCGGCTTCGTCAGCATCGCTGATAGGCTTGCTGAGAATTCGAATGCCAGCAACCTTGGAGTCGTAGGCGACACCAACACCGCAAACGTCGTTGCGAGCGGCTGAAACCTCACCGGCGCATCGCGTACCGTGTTTATCGTCTGAAAGTTCGGGGGCAGGCGAGTCGTCTCCATCATTGAAATCCCAAGAGCCTTGGGCAAAATAATTAGGCTTGAGATCGTTGCTGTGCATGTCGAGACCGTCATCGACGATGGCAACGGTAGCATTCTTTCCGGTAATGCCCTCGAGCCAGAGGCCTGTCACGTTGACGTCGTGACCGATTTGAACAGGATTGAAGAGGTGCCATTGCTCGTGGAAGATTGGGTCGGCAATGTCCAGAGTCTTCATGAGCTTGGATTGACGCTGAACTGCCCATTCGACAGACTTCGAGTCACGTCTTGCTGCAGCATATCGTTGGGGAGGCGGAGGAATAACCCGCTTGTGGAGGTGCTGTCGCGGTTTTTGCTTGGAGGTGAGAAGAATTCCATCGAGAGGGTCAGACCCTCCGATATGTCGTTTCCTCCTCTTTCGCTCCTGGAGTTCAGTCGCAACAAGGTCTTGATCGATCTTGGAAGCGCGGAAGATGTGGTGGTCGTCGAGCTCGCCCAATTGACCCTCGTGTGCAAGGCCAAGGCGGGTTGCGATCTGTTCGGGCGTCGTCGAGGGGTCAAGATGAATGACGTAGTAATCGTTCTTGTCGTAGTCTCGGGGTATTTGAGCGCCTTGCGAGAGCGCAACAAGGCCGGCGAGACTGAGGAGGGAAAGGAGCTTCATGGCGAGAGCGAAGGGATCCCTCGCGGCGCACAGGAGATATCGCGAAGCGGATAGGAACAGGGCTAAAACATCAAGCTAAGATGAGCGAGGATATTTGAGGATCGCACGAGTGATAGGATCAGTTATCGATGAATGCGTGCGCAAAGCGTTGGTGGTGAAGGGAGTAGTAAAAGTAAAAGACAGTCAAAGCCGCCACGTGCAGCTTTGGGTTGAGGGAGACAGACAGTTGCAGTCAGTAAGACAAGCACTGTTGGCGGAGGATGTGTTACAAGTAATTGTAACAGAAAAAAGCACGGTACCTCAGAAACCGCACATGCGATTCGACCTTCCAGTCCAAGTAAGAAGCAAAACGGACAGAAACAGTCGTAGATGCAAAGACTTCGTCGCGCAGTTGTTGAAAGGTAGTAGAAGGGATGTCAGCGTTGATGTCGTGGCCTCGGGGTTGTACCACTACAGTAGACTAACATTAATTAGGTGGGAGGTTACGAACATGCACCTTGAGGTGCTTGCGCAGCTGCCGAATAGGGGACCAAGTGCTAAGCCACATCGGGTAACGTAATGGATATACACACTGGAGGGAGAGGGGCGACCTGCGTTTAGAATTGTCTGGCGCCCGCCTTCCTTTGTTAGAGGAATGGCCCGCTGCGGTACGGTTACCTGTACTTTGTCATGTACCTGTCAAGGCAAGACATCAAAGTACCGCTACTAAGTTAGCTTCTGGGGCATGGGCGCTGCATCCCTCCTGTTGGCATCTTGCTAATAACTTCCAAACGCCATACTTCTTTTCCTCTACAGCATTCATGCTTCATCGCACATCCAACTTGGGCGCCGAACTACTCGAACTACTACGGCACACGTGGGCACAGTGACCATTGCCTTTACCTCTTCTCATCAGTCACAATTTGGAATGACATTCTACATCCAAAAAAAAAAAAAAAAAGACCAGATCAAGGTCACAATAGGTAGGTAATGGCACGGACCTGGAAAGCTGTTGGCGAGATGATGGACAAGCTGCCAAGCGCCAATAGGTTCGTTTGAGACGTCAATAGAGATCTTGGCAGAGAGATTTAATCCGTCTCTTCCCTCGCCGATGATTCAGATTCGGGGTCAGCCTCGTTCGTTACCATATCATCTTCCCGACAGCAACGAAAAGGACACGGTATCACTCTTCGACAGCAATCCTAAGCTTGTTTACAGATGCTTGATATTGTCGTTTCTATCAGCTATCCGCTCTAAGTTCAATGCACCCCAAACGCCAGCCCGAACCCCGCGGTATTACAGCTCCAGTACTCTTTCTAAGTCGCGAAGCTCGTCTAGTCTAGTCCAATCCTTTACAACGCCTTCTCCTTGTGAATCTCAATGCCGGGCGGAGCTCCCGTAAGCACCTTACACTGCGCGTAAATCACAAACTGACTAGACACCAAGCCACAAGTCATGAAGACACGAGGTCCCAGGCCCGTCAATAGCAGCCTCTTGGGGCCGAACTCCTTGGCCAGCTGGAACATACGGCTCGTCGCGCTCTGGCCGGGATTGCCAGCGCCCTTGTTCATGGCGGAGAGCAGCGTGTCGGCAGGGTGAGACAGCACGGCGGCAGCGACACCGGCGGCGAGACCAGAAGTGAGCTCTACACCGGTCGACTCTAGCTGAGTAAGCTTGGCCTTGCGCTCGGGGCCCATGGCGCGATAGATGATTTCGTTGGCAGCCTCGTGGACGGTGAACTGGCCGACAGCAAAGGGAACTTGCTTGAACAGCAGAGGCACGAACCCAGAGTAGAAGCCTCTAAGGCCCTCTTCCCTGGCCATTCGCATGAATCCGGGCGCGAAACCACTGGCGTAGCCACGCTGCGAGACAAGACGGATACGCGTAGCCTCGAGGGGGCACAGCAGGATATCAGCAAAGAACTCGGCCGTCGCACTGGCGCCGAGATAAATGCCAGATCGCTTGCTGACACTCTTCTCAGGGCCACCCGCAAGAGATATATACTGCTTCTTGAAGAACTCGTAGCCGGCGAACTTTGCGCCGCCCTGGACGAGGTAGCCGACGGCCGTGGGGCCGAAGCCTGTGAGCAGCGCCGAGGCTCCCTCCTTTGCGACGATGGTACGGCCGGCCTTGACCATGTTGTAGCCTTTTAAAGCATCGTCGACCTGGATTCGCGTCTTTACGACGTCAATTGGCGTAACGGCCTGTGGCTGTTAGCAGTGTCCATGTGCGCATTACATGGGCAGGGCTCCCGCGCATGCGACAGCAAGGAAGCACTCACTCCATGGGTCGAGGTGGCCGCAAGGGCACCAGCTCCAAAGAACTTGACATAATCGCTAAACGCGAAACTGGGGAGCTCGTTTGCATGTGTCGCCATATTCTACTGTATGGTTTCTTTTTTTGGTAATTTTCTTAATGGTGCGATGATGATGTCGGGTCGACGAGGGAGCTGGAACTCATTATTATACTTGGTCCGGAGCTCGGATTTGCATGACGTAGTTCCGCGACTATTGGGTGGAAACCTTGATATTCGGCACCAATGCCACTGATATTTGCCGTTTTCGGGCTCTCCTGCTCTGTTCGCCTTATCAATTAAGCAGATTTCTCTGATAAGATTTTACATCTGGTTATTCTAGTTCTCTCTTTCCATAATCTCAGGTTAGTCACCCCATACGACTCCATTCTACAGTATTGTCCTTGACTTGACCAGAGAGTTGCAAGATAAAACACGAAGTCACCGAAATACAGCGGAAAGATAAGAAGGAAACCATAGCAACTGCCACTGACGACAGACCAATAGACTACGGTTCTCAGTGCCGACTTCGACGCGACAAGGCGAGCCATCACCGGTAAGACCGGAGCAACAAGCGGTAGATCGGCAGGCCCACTTGACTCCAGCCGCGCAAGTGAAGCTGGATTCTCACTTCCGGATGCTCAACTTGCTCTAGGGTAGCCGACACTTTACGCGAAACGCGTCTATCAACGCGTCAAGCTCGCAACCGATCACCAGTTTCAAACCAAACTCCGCCAATCAATGCTTTTCACTTGGTCAGCAAGCTAGGTTCAGTTGAAGAGTGTCATTTCCAATTCATTAAAACTCATTCATAAAACTCATTCCCTTTGGTACACAACCTCAATTTTGATCAAGGCACAGCTGGCCTTCCTTCGACTTCACCATCATCCTTTCCTCCTATAAAACTCTAGAAACTCGAACCGCTATAAGGACATGCCAACCTCGACGCGGCTGACGCGCTCCAGCGCAGTCGCAACATCCAAAAAGGTCTCCCTAACCGTGCCCAAACGAAAAGCTGTAGCCAAATCTGTACCCAAGGCCGAACGCAGCACCGGATCACAGAGCGATCTCGATCTATCACCGGCCGAAGAGAGCGACGAACCAGCACCAAAGCGGCGAAAAGCTCAAACCCCACGCGCAAATCCGGCACGAAATAAAGCAGCGAGCGCGCAACTACACAAGCAACTCTTCGACTCGAGCGCGATAGCGACCCCTCGTCCATGTAGACCTCCCACTCGTCGACACGATGTGCGCTACCACCGTCCTCTTCTCCTCGACGACACGACGTCCCGCCATGCTCTGCTCGACTGGTTCGATGGTATCAGCACCAAGCGCAACATGCCCTGGCGCAAACAGTGGGTTGATCCTCACGAACATTCCGACGCGGACGAGCTGCGTAACCTCCTAGAGCGTCGAGCATACGAAGTTTGGATTAGCGAGATTATGTTACAGCAGACGCGCGTGGCAGTGGTCATTGACTACTGGACGCGGTGGATGGAGAAGTGGCAGACAATTCACGATTTGGCTGCCGCGAATGCGGATGAGGTGTTGAGTGCGTGGCGCGGACTGGGGTATTACAGCAGAGCGACGAGGATACACGAGGGCGCGAAGCTAGTCGTGCAGGATCCGGAATTAAGAGGACTACTGCCGTCGACGGTGGAGGAACTGATGGCAAAAGTGCCCGGTGTCGGCCGATACACAGCCGGAGCGATATCAGCGATTGTCTTCGGTCGTGCCGTGCCAATGGTAGATGGCAATGTCCTACGTGTGCTGAGCAGACAGCTCGGCTTGCTGGGAAACGTCAAGGCTGACAAGGGTGTCATTGATCTGCTCTGGGCTGCCGCCGACGCTCTAGTCAAGACCGTTGCCAAGGATAGACCCGACGACGAGAAGGACGAAGAAGTGAGCGATCGACCGGGACGATGGGGCCAAGCACTCATGGAACTTGGAAGCACGGTGTGCACGCCCAAGCCGAACTGCTCGGAGTGCCCGATTACTTCGACGTGTCGCGCGTATGCAGAGGGGGAGGTCCTGGCTGGTGTCGAGCGTGTTACGAGCGGAGCTGTGAAGACTGAGGTTGTGGATATCGAAGATTGCCATCTCTGCGAAACGATCGAAGAAGCAGAGGATGAAAGCACACTCTCTTTGCCTGCCAAACCGACCAAAACGCAAGCAAAGCAGAGCAGGCAGATGAAAGTCTCGGCATTCTTCTCAGCGCCGCAGAAAACGTCCACCCCCGACCCGCCCGCTCCTACCAAGGTCCGAAATCTAGAACAGATCGTAGAGCACGCTCGCAAATTTCCGCTGAAGGTCATCAAGAAGGCTGTGCGGACAGAGGAGACTCTCGTGTGCGCGATTCGGCGCAGCGATGGCTCATACCTGATACAGAAACGGCCAGAGAAGGGTCTTCTCGCGGGATTATGGGAGTTTCCGAGCTTGATATTGCAGGAAGGTGATGATGACAGCACGGCCAAGTTACGTCGGCTGAAGGCGGAGAGGTTTGTGACAGGGCTGTTGAGTAGGAAGAAGGAAAAGGGAAAGGAGTCAGAGGTTGAAGGGTTGAAATATGTTGCTGAGATTGGTAGTGTGCCGTGGTTGTTTTCGCACTTGAAGCTGACAATGCATGTCCATCTGTTTACGCTGGCGGATGGGGATGGGGATGTGCACTTGGATACAAGCGCTCGGGGGAAGTGGGCGTCGAGTGAGGATGTTGAAGATGAGTCGATGGGTACGGGGATGCGGAAATGTTGGACGTTGGTGAAGGAGTGCGGAAGTTGATCTTGTGAGATATATACCCGGGTATATGTATATTGGTTGCCGAATTATTGAAAGAAAGACTGCCGCCAAAGTCATGCATACATAGTATAGTAGCCATGAACAGGATGCTAGTTCCTGAATTATACTCAATCCCATCTTAAGGAAAAGCTAGCTACGCAAAAAGACGATATAGGATGCAGAAACAGCCTGACCATAAATCAGCTTAGCAAGTAGATAGAAATTACACTAAAGATAGAAAGTAAAAAAAAGCAAAAGTAATACTTCCAGGTAGCGAATCTGGAAACGTTTATGATGAGAGTGGGATTCGAACCCACGCCTATTGCTAGACTGCGAATGGATCGTCCTAGTTGTAGATGCAACCTGAACACAGCGCCTTAGACCGCTCGGCCATCTCACCTTTATTTGATGAGAGAGCTGTCGGCAAATCCTCTTGATGGAGCCTGTGGTTGACGAATCCTGAGCGAGTCAACGAATGGGCAGCACAGCACAACGCAGCAAGTGATTCAGGTCCTGATTTGGCGGGTGAAGGGTCTGGTGAGGACACTATCGCTACCAGCCAGGAATCAACTGTGAGACGTCGCTCACATTCACACATGTCAGGCTTCTTTGGCTCTGACACATCCACTGATGAACTGGCCGTGGATCTGGATGATTGCCCCGTGGCTAAACGGAATAGGTCGCGAGCAAGCTACAATGCTAGTTGCCGTCGGAAACGTGTTAACGTGATCCCCACCAACCCTGGTGGAGCTTACAGATATAGGTTGAATCATTCCCTCGATTTGATACATACGACCATACCCACCGGNNTCCCGTCCGCTCTCCCATAGATAAGCCGGTGAGGGGCAGATTAGTA
This sequence comes from Coccinonectria pachysandricola, assembly GCA_003693555.1. Taxonomy (NCBI): domain Eukaryota; kingdom Fungi; phylum Ascomycota; class Sordariomycetes; order Hypocreales; family Nectriaceae; genus Coccinonectria; species Coccinonectria pachysandricola. Next base: position 1,097,093 of record QUZF01000023.1, read on the forward strand.
GTTGGGTCGGTGACGACCAGCGAATCCCTGCTGTTGTATGTACATTTATGCCTTTTTGTACTTCTCTAACACCTTGTTCGAGCAAAAGAACCCAACCGACGACAAAGCCACACGCAGGGAATGAAACTTGCAGGCCAGTGAAGCTAACTTGGAAACCGATATCCCAGGTCGCAACAGGGCTTTTGAAACAAAACGAACAATGAGAACCACTTGATCAACCGGTATCACAAGCAGCAAAAGGAGATGTTGATTCTGAGATATAGGGTGCAACCCCCACTCCAATACCTTTCTCGCGGCGCCTTGTTCCCGGACGTCTGGGTAGATGTCATGGAGACCGAGAACTAGACGCGTAATTATGAGTTGGGAGAACGAAGAGGAGCTCACGTAAGTTACCGAGACTCACCTAAACAATTCTTTTCATCGACCTACTTGTCCCGCTTCTCTTGCAGGGCACCTAGAACGTAATTCCACAAGTCCATGCAAGTCAAAGACGCGGCCATGGCCTCGGAAGACTGTGCTAGACTGGCTTGGAGAGGCATAGTTTGTGGCGTAGAATACGGTGTGCTCTGCTCGCCATTGTACTTGTCCTGTCTTGCTAGGTGTGGTTGGCCGAGGTCTTTTAATACCTGATGTTTCGAAACGGGTGGTCTTATAGTTCGGCGTTACGGTACGGATAACTTGAGAGTCACTTCTGGGGATAATGAGCGGACGTGTCAAAAGCTTCGTATGTAAGTGAGTGTAATATTTAATATCTGGGAATTTTGCCAGAGATCCTAAACCAATCATGAAAGGCAGCTATAGATAGTTGTATAACAACTTCTTCAGCGATGAGAGTGAAGTCAAGATGAGAAACTGTGAGCCTCTTCACAGAATCCCCTCTGTAACTCAGATCTATCGAGGAGTCGCGGTTGTTTTAGAGTACGTACTATAGGATAGGACATGTGTAGAACGGTACATTTGGTGTCAAGACTGCCTGAAAGGAGCCTTCTCTTATAGTGAAGCAAGCCATGGAACGATCGATAGCGACAGGACTGCAGCGTTCTGCGACGTGATGCAAAATTCGACCACGATGGGAGCTGTTGCATCCCGTCTTTGGTGACAACGATCCCAGTCGGACATCAAGGAGAGTTCGTGGAACTTCAGCCGTCGTCACTCGGGCAGTGATGGCGCTCTGAGCCTAGATCTTCGACCAGCGCAGAAGCACTGCGGCAGCAATGACTGGCAGCACGCTCACCAACTCTCCCAGTCCCGCAAGCTCCGGAGGAATCCTCGCGTTGACAAAGGCACCGGCAGCAAGAAGGACTGCGAAGGTGTTGTACACGAAACTCCACCCAAAGTTGAACTTGATGCGGTTGACGGATTTCCGGCTCGCGCTCATCATGGTCAGGATACCAGCCAGGGAAGGACGCATGAGAACAACATCCGCAGCGGATTGCGCGACGTCTGTGCCTTCGTTCATATGGACGCCGATAGTAGCCTGCGCGAGAGCGACGGCATCGTTCGTGCCGTCGCCGCAGAAAACGACAACCGGCTTCTTGCGATCTGTGGCAGTGCCGAGGAGGATCTGGATGTAATCCTTCTTGTCGGCAGGCGAGCTTCGAGAGCGCACATTGTCACTGGGGATGCTAAGCTTGGACGCCAAGGTTCGAACGGCCCCGTCATCGTCGCCAGAAACCACATGTACTGAGACACCACGCTTCTGCAAGGTTTCAACCGTTTCCGCAGCATCGGATCGAAGTTCGTCCTCGAGTCCATAGACGGCCTCCAGCTCATTGTCGATCGTAAAGCAGAACACGGTGCAGCCTTGAACAAGCATCGGCTGGACGAGTTCATGGTCCGACAGATTCAGCCAGCGAGAGTTGCCGGCTCGGAGTTTCTGACCGTCCAGGGTTGCTTCAACACCTTTGCCAGTCAAGCTCTTCGGCTCAGGAACAGTCGAGGTCGTGATTCCGATGTGCTTCAGGTGAGCAGCTACAGCAACCGAAACCGGGTGTCGACTGTTTTCAACCAGACCCAGAAGAAGTGGAAGTTTGTCCTCGTCGACGCACTCGTTTTTAACAACGGAGAGCTTTCCTCGAGTCAAGGTTCCCGTCTTGTCAAACACGACGTGCGAAGTCTTATGGGCGACTTCAATAGCGTCCGCGGACTTGAAGATGACACCACGTTCGGCCGCGACTCCGCTGGCAATCACAACGACCATCGGAACAGCCAATCCAATTGCACATGGGCAAGAGACGATGAGAACAGTGATGGCGTAGGTGATGGCCTGGATGGTAGCTTCAGATCCTCCATGACCACGGACAGTCATGCCCACTGCGACCCAGATGACAAACGTGATGATCGTCAATGCCACCACCACGGGGACAAAGTAGGCTGCTACCCGATCTGCCAGGTCCTGTAACTTGGGCTTCGACAGCTTGGCCTCGTCAACCATCGCAGCAATGGCGTGGATGGTATTGTCACCAGGCAGACGGTTCAGCCGAACAGTCATGGCTCCAGGTCCATTGATAGATCCAGCAATCACTACCGATTTGGGATACTTCTCCACTGGTCTGGATTCACCCGTGAGCATAGACTCGTCGACCTCAGAAGACCCGGTAACAACGGTGCCATCGGTCGGAATTCTGGTATCTGGAAGAACCTTGAATGTGTCGCCATATTGAAGAAGTCGGGCGTCGATCTCACGTTCCGTTCCACTTTCTTCATCGACAAGGATGGCTGCCGATGTCTGGAGTGACCGGATAGAAATGGACTGAACAGCTCTCTGACGAGCAAGAGCTGCAACCCATCGCCCAACCATGATCAGAGTGACCAAGAGAGTGCTCGTTTCGAAGAACTGTCCAGTCGAAAGGGGTTTCCCCGCGACGAAGTACCCAAAGGAGACCACGGAGAAGATGTAGGCAGCACTGGTGCTCAAGACGATCAAGAGGTCCATCTCGATAACCCTGGAGAAAACAAGCGCCTTCAGAGCCTTAGGGTAAAAAGGTCCTGCGATAACAAGTTGAACGATGGTTGCCAACGCGAGTGAAGCCGAGGAATAGGCCAACTCTCTCTCGGGAAGAGGAGCCCATGCCATGACAAGAACAGGTATAGTCAAGGCAGCGGAGAGAAGCGTCATGTATCCAACATGACGGACATGCCTGCTCCCAGCCTCCAGCGAAGGATCACCACGAGGCGGTGCAAGTACAACTGACGGACCCCAGGCCTTCTCGGCCAGGTCTCGGGCTCCTACAATCTTCGAATCAAACGTAACTCGTACGGTCTGCTTATTCACAAGCGCGATATCAATGACACCTTCCGGCCATGTCTGACTCATGAATTTCGAGGGTTCATCGGAGACGATAAGATCCAGGCTAGATCCCTGGTTCTGAACTACTTCGCACTTGAATTCGGTCGTTCGCTCCAGATGTTTCACGACTTCTTCTACCGAGCCGAGACGAAGGTCGATGTTGAACTCAGCTCGCGAGAGAACCAGGCTTGTCTTCAGGTCTCTGACAGCGGGAATTGTAGCGAGAGTTCGATTGAGCTTTGTCTCGCAGCCAGTACAAGTCATGCCGGAAATGCTGAGAACAACATGCTCCTTGCCAGTACCCTGCCTCTCTATGTCGGTGATAGCCTGAATCGGGGCCTTCTCAATCTCCAATCCGTGATCAGGAGCAGCAGAGGAGCAGCAGGCATCGGCACAAGAGCCTTGAGAGCTGACCGGTCGCTTTCCCGAGCAGCAAGAGTCCGCACAACTAGTCTTCTTGGCACAAGTATCCTTGACGGCTGGAGCCTTGACAGGCTTGTTGTCGGAGCAGCAAGAATCGGGGCAGCTGCTCTTCGTTGGAGCTTCTTTGACTGAGACCTTGTCCTTCGCACAGCAAGATCCAGAAGGTTTGATGTCAGCTACAGCTTCCGCAATAGGCTTGGCCTTTGAGCAGCATGAACCCGCGCAGCTGGTCTCGGGGGGAGGCTCCTTGGCAGGTTTCTCCTCCGAGCAGCAAGACTTGGAGCATTTGCTCTTGATGGAAGGCTCTTTGGCGGGCTTGTCCTTGGAGCAACAAGAGCCTGCGCAGGCAACCGCAGATGAATTTTTGGCAGGTTTGACGCTTTCGCCAGAGCTCTTGCGCAGGCGAAGGCGGTTCTGCGCAACCTGGTCCTGCGTGACGGAGCCGCTGCTGCTGCGGGAATCCAGCGAAGTGCGAAGAAGGGAGCTAGCAGACGACTTCTTGGAGCACTGCCTCCCGTCCAGCGAATGACGCTCACGAATGTCACAGCAGGTTTCCTGGCCAAGGGCAATGAGAGCACGGCAGATGCATCCCAGGGCCTGGAGAGTAGCGGCATAGCGTTCGAGGGCTGAGGTGCTATGCTGGCTGCATGCCTTGCCGTCGGCAGCTCCATTGCAAGCTGAGGCGAGTTAGCAATCCCGAATGGCTTTCAGTGAGCTCGGCTACTCAATCTCTGTCTGGGAGTTTGCTCCGGGGGCAGCGATAGCACTCATCTCGCATTCCCGCATAGCCAAGCGGTCAAGGCAAGATGTGTCGCAACACGAGCCTACCTTGCCACGGCAGCAATCAGGCGCGTCAGTGTTATCCTTGGTTTTGTTGTCCGCGCATCTGCCAGAGGAGCAGCAATCGTCCGGTTTCTCCTGGTTGGGCTCTCCCTGACCCGGGTCCTTGGTCTCGAGGGGCTCGGCGTCGCTATCGCCGCCATCGCAGCAAGAATCCCGGCAGATGCTCGTCTCCTCAATTGGAGCCGCGATTGGTGCAGCAACCGGCTCAGTAGCTGGAGCCGGTGGACCGCAACAGTCGAATCCCATTGTTGAAGTACTTTGTTGCTTTTCAGTCCGAGTTCCGTGAGTTGGGGTTGAGAGTGTTGGAAACAGATGAAGATTCAAGCGTTCTATTATCGAGACCACACCTACTGTACGGTTAGCTGGGCACTACGCCGCAATCCGCTATACTTCTTGTTTAGTCAACTAATTTAGGCTTTAAGGTTAGCTAGTTCAAGCTATATGATTATCCTAATCCAAGGTCAGCTAGTCTCGCCAGGCTAGTACGCTATGGCGTTAGCTCTTTTTAGCTCAGCAGTCAAGCAGCTCCTCCCAACGCTTATTACGATCCGCCAGAACACACTCCCTCCATCCGTCTACTCTACCCTAGAGTAGTTATCTCATCTCTATATCGCCAATACTCGACCGCTAAGCTGCCTAAATTTCCTGTTTGCGTGTCTTCGGTCGCTCCAATTTGCCAATGAAGCGCGGATCGTCAACCATGGCCGGATCTTTTCCATGCCCTGCATGGCTTTGGTCCAATAATTCCAATGTCCAATAAGTATCACTCCGCATGCTCGCAACAACATCACGTACAAGTCATATGTACACGTGGTCCGTCTACCGATCCCCTCTATTCCATCCCCTCGTAGTGGCCAAGCCAAAGTCGAACTTCCGGTCAAACGACGTCCGAGGACTACCGGCCCGCGATCCCATGGCATCCTACGGCTGCGCAACGTCCTTCACGTCCCTACAATCTTCTGTAATGTCATTGGACGTCCGATTCTAGACGAATACGATAGCGACGACGGCGATATCGGTCAGGACTGCCCTAACAATGGCCGCCTAGGAGGGGCAGGTCGACGCCGACGAACTCAAGTTCATCAAGATGCACGACTGCGAAGCGGCCAAGTCTAGTATTAGTAGCATGATGCATCCCGACAACGACGAGTACGCATCCGATTAGAGAGTGAAGGAAGAGTTCCAGCTTCCACTCTTAGCGGTCACTTTCCTCCGCGTATGCCTCATGACTCTCAGAAAAACCTTGGCAGTGATATGACCGTGCTCTTTCTTGGTCAGCCGGGTACCCCAACGCGGTTTCCTGCATCAGATGAACAAATTTATAAAGAGCCTTCATATTGGAGCTCTTAGCAGGGGGTTTTCTTCCACCCGTCTACATGATCCTCACCTGCACCAATTAAAAGGTCGTTTTCCAGGCTGGGTGGAAGAGATCTCGTAACTTTGGAGAGGTACCCCAAGTTTATGGAAGGGTGGATGTTGGTGTAGCTATGATTGATATTGAGCCTGGGGAAGGAATCACCATTTATGAAATTACGAAAAGAAGAAGATTGAGACTAGACGCGGTGGTGATATTCTTATGACCCCGTTGACTCTATGAAATCGGAGACATTTGAATTAATAGGCTCAAATATTCGTTATAATTTTGGTTGCTTAACACGATAGCGGTGGAGGTTACGAGACGACCACTGCGTGGAAAATGGAGAGCTGGTTCCACGCCTGCTCAAAACATGATAATAATGAAGCAGTCGCGAGGTTTGGGCGATAAAACATGCTATTTGAGATTGCCGGACTAGAGCGTGTATCTACTGCCCAGGAGCCGGCGACTTCGCATGGCTCTTCATCGGCGAGAGCCCCCATCGGCTGAACATGACGCTATCCTCATCCCAGCCGTTACAATCCGTCGTCAACATCTTCTCACCCGTAAATATGGCATTCGCACCAGCCATGAAGCAGAGCGCCTGCTTCTCCTCGGACATGGTCGTCCGTCCGGCCGCGATGCGAATGATGGTAGCAGGCATGAGAACGCGCGCCGTCGCGATGAGCCGCAGCATACTCGTGAAATCGAGCGGCGGTCGATCGCCGAGCGGTGTGCCCTTGATGGGCACGAGGGCGTTTACTGGGAAGCTCTCGGGGTGGGCCGGGAGCGTCGAGACGGTGTGCAGGAGGCCGACGCGATCCTGAGATGACTCGCCCAGACCGAGGATGCCACCGGAGCAGACGTTGATGCCAGCTTTCCGAACGTGATCCAACGTCATCAACCGCTCGTCATAGCTCCTCGTCGAGATGATGGAAGGGTAAAATTCCCGACTCGTATCGACATTGTGGTTATACGCCGTCAACCCGGCCTCCTTCAGCTCCAACGCCTGCTTATCGTCGATCATGCCCAACGTGACGCACGCCTCCATGCCCATGCCCCTCACGCCCCTGATCATCTCCTTGATGTTCTTGAGGGCATTCTTGCGACCGCGCATGTCGCGCCATGCCGCGCCCATGCAGAAGCGGGTGCTTCCCTTCTCGCGTGCGACGGCAGCGGCGGCGAGGACGGACTCGACCGTCTCGACCTTTTTGGCTTCCAGGCCGGTGCCTTTCTGGTAGCGGGTGGATTGGGCGCAGTAGGAGCAGTCTTCGGTGCAGCCGCCGGTTTTGATGTTCATGAGGGTGCAGAGCTGGACTTCGCCTGGCGCGTGAAAGCGACGATGGACGGTGGCCTGGGTGAGCGTTGTCAGTATCTACTATGCAGTGCATATTTGTTACATGGACCAGCGCGACCCAAGTAGTTAGTGGTGACTCACAGATTGAAAGGTCAACTCCATCAAGGGCTGGTGATAGATGGCGGAAATCTGCTCCCTCGTCCAGTCGTGCCGGGGAGTCTTGGACGCGACGGCTTCCTTCAAGATCTCTCTCGCCGCCTGCTGGCGGACCTTTTCGATTTCTCCATGACTATGAGAGCTAGGAGGCGGGACAAACGGTATAGTCGTGGATGATGAGCCAATTGTGGGGGAATCGACAACTGTGGACATTCGAAGTCGAGGTGATCGGACGAGAGGGGCCAAGAGCAGCTGCGGGAGCCGGGCGCGCACCGGGGTGGCTACGCTTCTACAGCGAAACATGTTCTCGTTGGCGATCCGAGACGGACAGGACTCTACCTGGCTTCTGATGTATGTATTATTTCCTCACATGCAAATCCATGCAAAGTTGGTGAGGATTCGAGAGACAGTTTTTACCGCAGGAAACACCTTAACCGCCGCGAGGGAGCTTCATGAAGGGCGGGGGGCACCAGCCCAACAAAAGCATCAGTCAGCCAGTCATCAGTCAGTCCGTCCGTCCATGGACGCGTCAACCGAGGTCCCTAATGCACGAGGACGAAATAGTGTCCGTACAGGACGGATACAGCGGACGCCATATGAACCTGGTAAATATTGAGAGATGTGCCCACTTACTTGTAGGTGTCTATCGGAGCAATAACCAATCCCAAATGTTGGAATGGTAATTGGAAGCAACGTGGCTGTAGCCTGCGCTATAACAGATCTAGCGATACCGAAACGGGCTGTCTTAATCCAGTGTCTTGCAGTAACTTAGTCGCTTTTGTGCAGATGATAAGTTAATAGATGGACCTGATGTTAACCCTTGGCGAATGGACGGCAATGATCGGCCTGGGGATGCACTCTAGACTACTCTAGAGGGGTCTGCTCCGCGCTACGTAGATGTACCTTTATTACTGGCCACGGCGTCTTACAAGCTGCTCTGTAAGTGCAGGCCGATGTCGTGAGGCCTTGAACAAGAGGTGCGCGTCGCTGTCCAACTGTGACTGCTAGATAGGCGCCCGTTTGTTCATGAAACGTGAGAGCATATCTCGTTGGATGGCGGCACTCTGTATCTCACAGTTCCATGGTGAGCTGACCCTAAGCGCCCACTATGAAACCTCACACTCGGACAGGCGCGACCAACTTCAGGTAGATTCAGTTTCAGTTCACATGCAGCTTCAGTCGTCAATCATGTAGCCGCGCTTTGCTCATCACAACGGGTTTGCATCGTACGAATGGTACTGGCACCGGTTTTCAAGGAACGCGCAGCTGTTCCTTTCTCACCTCTTGACGATAAAATAACCCAATTGACCCTCCTACTAGGTATAAGGAAGAGCAGCACAAGCTGGCTTGTCCTTTTTCCTTACCCTCTCTCACTTTAAGACATTGCGCTCCAGGTCCAGACGCTCTTCCGCGAACATGCCCTCAAATAAGAATCGCCTCTATCTTGCACTATACGCACGGGGAGGAGCGCCCAAGATGCCAGAACTAGAAGACACGTCAGTGTAGCTCAGTTCTGACCAGACTACAGTGTTGACAGGCGATTAGCTATCATTGGGCCTTCGTGACCGGCCCTAAAGTTGAGCCAAGTCTGGAGGCCAAGGCACACGCTTCCATGCCAAAGAGATTTGGACCTCTGTCGGTGAGCCTCCCATACTACAGTGGGTGTGGACCTACGAAGAGAAGCCCATATCGCTCCAGCCAACTCAGATGCTTCTGGTCCGTATCGTTATTGGAAAGATCAGAGACCAAGACCGCATTCGCAGCGCATTCGAACACACCCCGATCCGGTCGGGGGTGCCTGGTTGGAACTGCGTTGCATGGGTGGAAGAGGCATTCATTGAGGCCTCGAAAGATCGCAAGGCACTGGACAAGAGGGCCGACAACTGGGGCTTGGTGCGAGATACCGCCATGTGGTACGTCGAGAAGAAGAAGGCCGACCATCGATTTGATGGGCAGGGGCAGTATGACCAGTCTAAACCAGCAACCTGGGACATGCTGTCAGGCCAAGAGCTCATCCAATGACACGAACAATAACCCTACCAAGATTATATAGGCAACTAGAAATCACCAAAATACTTGCGTCGAATACTTTCCATCCGCAACTCGTATGGCATCGGTGCCAAGAACTTGTCCACTTCTTGCCGCCAGAATTCGTTCTGTGGGTTGACGTTCCAGGCACATGTGTATTCCCAGTATAGCGGCAGCCATCCTGCGGTTTCCCAGTCAATGATTCCGACCACCTTCTCACCTCGCACTAAGACGTTCAAGCTGCTCAGGTCGCCGTGTGTGAGAACAAGCTTAGAGCTCGCCTGGTCGTGGAACGCAGCTAGCTCTTGTAGATCACTAGGCATGCTGTGATGGCCCTCTACTACCAGACCATTCCGAAGTGACTTGTGGAAATCTTCCACTGTCTTGAATGGACCTCGGAATGGCTCCCCAGGAAGACGGGCATCATATATGGGACCTCCGAGAATATCGGCAACTCCGACGTCTTTTGGGGGACCAATGGCGCGAAGCTGTTGAACGATGCCGCTGAGTTGATCAAGGATCTTTCCTCTGATCTCTTCTGGTCGCAGTAACCAACCTCGCCCAGCATTTTCTCCAAAAATTCTCTCCATGACGGTATATGATCGTCCTCGATATTTGAAGGCGCAGTGGATCTTCGGGACTGGAATCGAGGTGTGTTGTGCTAGGAATTGCATGGTGTGCGCCTCGGCCAAGTTTTCAAATGGCCTTATCTTGATGCAAAACCTGGACACGAAAAGAACGCCGCCTGGATGTTGCCAGAACCGCTGTAGGTACGAGTTAGTCAAGAAACCAACGGTGATGATTGTAAGAATTCGAGCCCAAAGGCTGCCATGAATTGACGGGTCGGCCATGGCTCGGGGTTGCCAGCCATTCAAGTGCAGACAGAGGGTAAGTTGTGCTGAAAGAGGCATCACTTATTGCCTACGTCGTCAATTCCTGCCTGAGTTTACAGGCATACGTTCGTGATGACAAATGCCTGCCGTCCTCACAAACAACTCAGCCCCATTTGACGATTATTTTAAAAGCAATCATGATAACAACTTAATATCAAAAGCGAGCTACTGTACTGTAGTGCCGGTGGCATATCCTGGAAACCTATGGCAAGGCTGACAGAGGACCCCAAGAAATAGATATTTAGTGCTAAAGACAGTATATCTCAATAGTCGTTTGAAACCTGACCTCCAGGCTGATAGCTCTTGGTCCCATATTCGGTTAGGCATAGTCGCAAAGCCGATGCGGCAGAGGACCAAGTAGCTGCGTTGTCCACCAAGGCTTCTTCTCTCTCTCAGTTTGCATCTCTAGTGATTGAAGAGGGCGCGTATCTGAAGTCGACAGTATAGCGTATGATGAAAGGAGAATAGAATACCATCTTAATGTTGGAGGGACAGCGAGCAACTAGCAGAAGTATGCAAGAAATGCTCTAGTAAAAAGGTCTCGCTTCCTTGATTCGTGTTCTCAGCTCCCAAGTCGATTATTACCTTGTGAGTGATCTGACACGACCAACTTCGTCGCTGTCGAAACGAATGAACTTGACGCTCGCTGCCTTGATCTTCTCCTGACATGCCTCCCACTGATCCGGATGGACAGGTCGAGTTCCCTCTGACACGATATACGTGCGGTATCCCTCACTTGCGGCATGTTCAGCAGTAGCTTTCACGCAGTAATCACCGGCCAGCCCCACGACAAACACATCCGTGGCGCCAGCATCTTTGAGAGCCTTTGCCAAACCACTATCACATATCCGAAGCGGGTCATAAAAGCCAGATAGCATCTCCAACCTGGCATCAGTGCCCTTGTTAATCACCTCATCCAGGAGTGAAGTATCCAGCTCTGGGACCAGCTCGGCACCGTGAGAGCCCTGGACACAGTGCACGGGCCAGAGAGTAGTCTCGTAAGTACGCGAAGGGTCCTCGGGATGGCGGACGGTTGTGGTTGATGTGAATGGTTCTGCGGAGGGGTGGTTTGACGCAAAGGAGATGTGGTTGGGTGGATGCCAATCCTTCGTAGCGATGCGAAGCGGAAAGGGGAGTGACAGGAGGGCGTTGACCGTGGGGGCTATATCACGACCTTGGGGGACGGCGAGGCTGCCAGACTGGGAAGCGGTGTTAGTGATGATCAATCGCGTCGGTGTTGAGGGACAGTCTACCGGTGGACAGAAATCCTCTTGGAAATCAACGACAATCAAGACTGGCTTGAAAGATTCGTGGGCAGCCATGGTGGATGTGATTGTCTTCAGGCTGACAAGTGAAGAAGCGAAGTACGTGAAGCAGTTGGCGATGACGATGAGAGCTGGATGAGGTGTGAGCTGAGCTTGGGAAGGTGAAGCGTAATAGCGGGGAGTCTGGCTGATAAGTTGATAAAACCCGGGATCTCGGCCCCACTCCGGACGGTGCGGCGGCCGGACATGGATTGTATGGAGCGTACGTAGAGGAAGAGAGGCATTTTATCACAAATTTGTTGGCGGGGAACAGTCCCGCTATCAGAAACCGGTATGGCTTCTTCATCTGTTCTACGGCGTGAGACTTTGACTCTGCCCGCTTACTCTGTTGTGCCTGGAGTACAATCGTAGAAAACAGCAAAAAAAGATGATCGCGATGCTTATCTTATAGGAATAGCCCGACGTGGGGGTCGAACCCACAACCTTGAGATTTCGTGTACTCGTAAGAGTCTCACGCTCTACCGATTGAGCTAGCCGGGCTCAATCGCTTAATTCGCTGAATGTTGAAATTGGTCGCTCAGATCGTGCATTATATGCCCCAAGCAAGACGTTTCGTCCAGGAGGAGCAGAAAACTCTTCCAAGCACAGACATGAACAGGGCTGGGTCCACACTATTTATACGCTTCCATCCACTCTAGCGTACACTAGAGTAGGGCAGGCGGGACTAGATAGACCAGGGGTTGAAGAACAAGGGTTGGATGGACAGGGCCCCATCTGAACACGGAGCAACTATTAACTGGCTGTGATGAATTTAAGTAACACATTGAACTAAACTTGACGAACAGAAGAAAACAACTATGGGAAGACAACAGCATCAGCATCAGAGCTTCATCCCGCAGCCCTCAGATCCACCCAGGATCCTCTTCCATGAGAAAATCGCACGACGAATACCCCATCATGCGTCTGGACTGGGCTTTAACATGGTCCCTGCCGCCCTCCCAGTTGGGGTCCGGGGACGAAGGGGGATCAGGGATACTGCTCGACATGGAGGTCTCCGGGTTATCATACGCTTCCTCGAGGTAGAGCGTCCTCTCCCCACCCCAGATAGCGTACCGCCTCTCCTCGCCGAGGTAACTTCCAATCATGCCTGCGTCAACGTAGTCACGAGCGATGCTGCCACACTTCCTGTAGTAGAGCGAGTCGCTCGTGGCGACGAACATCATCAGATCGAGGACGCCGCGCTGGATGGCTTCGCGGCAGCTCATGTCTCCGATGAAGGCTGCCATTTGATGTTCTTTCCTGATCCGGACGTCGTGATTTTTGAACTCGTCTCTGGTCCGAGGCCTGTCGTCCTGTTCAGAGTTGGAATCTGACGAGCTGCCTTCTTGGTCGAATGCTTTACCTCTCATTGACTCTGCCAGTTGCTGGTATTCTCCTCGTTCCAGAACGCGGTCCTGCACCATCGCTAGTGCGCTGTGTGCCTGCTTGTAACGCAACTTGTTCCTCGCCGTCTTGGGGACTGACTTCAGAGGCTGGCCTGTCTGGATGCAGCTTGCCACCGGACCTCTGTTGAAACTGACCTTTTTCCCGACAGAGTTAGAGGTGATGTTGTCATAACCACTCAATGGTTTCTTCAGAGCAGACCGAAGTGGTTCGGCCGTCCGATGCTCTGGCTGGGAAGGTTGCTTGGGTGGGTAGTTTTTGTCTTCGGTGAAGTAGATGCGATCATAATCACACTCCGGCATCTTGTAAAGCGACTTGAAGTAACGATAGTCTTCATGGTTGATCTTGTCCTCTTGGGATAGGCGAAGTTCCTTGAGGTGGACCCAGGCATTACGAAAGGACTCCTTGAGGGATTGAACGGGGCCCTCATAGACCTTGGCACGTTCGAGGCCACACTCGTATTGGTTCCAGACAGATAACACGGCGTTCTCTGCGTGGGTTTGGATTTTCCGAGCATCTTGTAGGTGGTGAAACGCATCGGTTGACGACGGAAGGTCAGCACCAGCACAGACGGGGTGACTAGGTGAGAGGAGCATCTTGAGGGATGAAGGAGTGGGTTGAGTAGTAGACTGGTGGGGTTTGAGGTCTGCAAGTACTCGTGAGGGAGACGATGGTTCAATGCTGATGTTAAAAGAAAAGTACACGGTGCGCAACCGGATTGTATCTGATCAGGTGAATAATGTCGAGTTTAGGAACTGATGAGAGGGATTGGTTTATTTATATCGTGTAAGAGAAGCGCACAGAAAGGTTTGATATGTTGAAAAACTCTAGCAAGTGAAGCCAAACTCTGTGCTTGCGCAGCTAATAAATAGCATAAGAGATCTTTATACTATCCAGAAACTCATAGCGATGGTGATAATTGGCCATGGGAGACCGTGGACAGGACTTGATGATCTGAGAGGGCTTGGGAAGACTGCAGCTGTATGCATGGCCTTGCCTATGAGGTGTTGTGCTGATCACGGACCTGTAAGCCGAGGGCGATCCGCATAACCAGTAGATCAGCATGCAAAGCTGTTCAGATAAATCACGAGTCTCTACAATTCCAGACAGGAAAGAAGAGCAACCCATATTGGCAAATATTTGATACACGGTAAGCTAAGCTAATACAGCGATGAAACGTATCTGATCGTCTCGTACTTCAGCTCTCTTCCAGAGTAGACTCCTCTAGTCATCGCTGGCTAGGTCACCGCGGAAAGGCACCTTGGTATCCCTCTTCTTCATCCTGAGAATAACACCGCTCTGTCGGGGAAAGAAGCTGTTATGGATAGTCCACTCCCGCTTAGGATCGTCAAGCTCAAACTCAAAAGCAGAGATGAGCGAAGCAACGGCCTTGAAGATCTCCATCTTGCCCAGGTTCATACCGATACACTTGCGGCTCCCACCACCAAAGGACAAATCGCCGCTGCTCATGAGGCGCTGTCTCTCGGCGAACTGCTCATCCGTCTCATCCTCGCCCTGCAGCCAGCGCTCAGGCCGAAACTCCTCAGCATCCTCGCCCCAGATGGACTTGTTGCGGTGCAGGACGTATGCGTTGAAGCCCATGTGCGTCCCCTCAGGGACGTGGGTGCCGTCGGGAAGAGTGATGCCTCCGGCTGGGACCAGACGCTCCTGTGCGAGGCAGTTTCCCGGGAGGAGGCGGATGCATTCGAAGATGACGGCGTCGAGGTAGGGCAAAGAGCGAGCTTCGGCAAAGGGGACGGGAATCTGAGAGAAGTTGGCGTTGAGAACGTCGCTCTCAAGGCGCTTCCAGACCTGGGGCTTCTTGAGGGACATGTAAAAGATAGACCTGAGACTGACGGCTGTGGTATCAGCACCAGCGGCAAGGTTCATGAGAAGGTAAGTGAGGATGCGCGTATCGTCGACGAAGTCAGGGTACTCCTTCTTCGCCTCGATGTAATAAGCCATGTAGTCGGGCTTTTCGCCGGTGTAGCCATCCGTGCCAGAGTACCGGTTCTGCAGATGTATCAGACCGAGCTTGGCCAACTCGCCGAAGCCGGGAGGCCCGATACGGTAGACGGGGTTCTTGTCGAAGAGGTTATCGAGGAAGGGCTGCATGCCGACGGCGGTGAGGTAGTCCATGGATCGCCCCGAGGCGTGGAGAGTACCATCAAAGTCGCAGCCTTTTTCGAGATATCCGACGCGCTTGCTCCATGTGCTCTTGGCGACAGCATCCCAAGAGACTAGTCAAATATTCCATTAGACGAAGCCAACCTGCGAAAGGTGACGAAGCGAACTTACAGTACAAGGCGTAGTCGCCAAAGTTGAAAGCTTCTCCCATCTCCTTCTCGCCCGCAAGCTCGCCGAACTTCTGGATGAGAAAGGCGACGACACTGTCGATGTGCGGTTCCATGGGGGCTACACCACGCGTGGTAAAGTACTTGGCGATGGGCTTCTTGATGCGCGCGTGCTCGACCGGGTCCGTTTCGCTGAAGACGTTGAACCAGATCTTGCCGTTGAGCGGAGTTCCAGACACTTCATGCCAAGGGGTCTAAGAGATCAGCGACATCCTCCCGAGAGATCTCAGGCAGAGGGGACTTACCTTTCGCCACACGCCACGAGCCTCGAAGCAGGTCTTGATCAGGGAAGGGTAGTCGACGTCGATGTAGTTGGGCGCCATGCGGACAACGGGTCCATACTTGTCGTGAAGCTCCTTGGAGACCAGATGCATCTTTCCGCCATAGACATGGTACATTCGCCAGTAGTTTGTAAAAGCTACGCACGAAGCGAAGTGAGAAAGAGTGCGCGGAACCAATATCGAAGAAGGACGACTTACACGCGAGCCATGGGCCTGGGTACTTGCCGAGAGGCGACGTGAACTGAGGAATCAGATACCACAGAACCAGACCGACGAGGGGTACGGCAAAGGCCAGAGGTAGAGGCCTCGTCGTGACAGGCTCGAGAATGGCGGACCATTGTCCGCTGTCGCTCGTCGAGTTCATGATTCCCAGCTCTGCGACAGGTTTTGTTGACGGCGAAACGAACAGAAACTCACGGGGAGATCTTGGGTAACTAATCTGTACAAAAGTAAATTCAATGAGAGAGAAAACTAGCTGTTATCATAATCCAGATAATGTTCTTCAGGAGCGATGAAACCTCGCATCCCATCACTACGGACTACTTACTTGATTGAACGAGCTCGACAGGGCCTGCTCACGCACCCTAGCTACGTCCTTGATCTCATTCGTACGGAGATGCTGCCCGCTTGAATAAGTCGGCTTCAAAACCAGCTGCCAGCTTTGAATAAGTCGATCATGGTTGGTTCTCGAGATCAAGATCCCAGCATGTATTGCGTAGCCACGGGTGCCAAGATATCCTCTCCGGCAATAAATTGGCCACTGCTGCCCACGAGCCGAGGCAGGGTTTATCTGCAGTTGACCAGAAGTGTTGAACCAGAGATATCATATAATGACAAAAAGGGCATTTTGACCAATCG